>VWZT01014679.1:310572-329239 GCA_013397055.1 Pachycephala philippinensis | reverse complement strand
AAAAAAAAAAAACAAAAAAACCAAACCAAACCAAAAAAAGATTTCTTTTTTTCCTTAATTCTTCAGGTTTGGGATTCAGACTCTTTAATGATATTGGACTTGGCATGCATTAGAACATTAAATTTAGAAATCACCATTAACTCCAAGAAATCCCATGATATTTATTATATTGTTTCCAGCATCAGTGGAGTCTATTACAACCTTGTCACACTTTTAATGCTTTGTTTCAAGGTATCTTTCCTGCATGAGAATTGAGCTGTCCTTTTAAGACATTTCAGTCACCTATTAAATTGATTTGGCTTATGAACTGTCAGAAATTTTTTGACCCTGGCAGTAACTTACTGCTTTTGAAGTAGGAATGATCAATTTAGCATATTTAATTATCTGTTTTATTGATTAAATATACTTTTGTCCCTTATTATTAAAAAGATGTATAAAAATGTTTTTATACCTCACATAAAGGACACTTGTAGATAGATCTGTGTTTGCATCTTTTCTGCGTATGATTGAATGCTGGTTTAATGGCTTCTGTGGCTCTGTAGGAACATTTGCACAGTATTGTACAGCTCATAAATAGATGATTTAGGACACTCCCTCATCTCCACTGCTCAGAACATATGAATCTGTTTATATGAATGCTCTTGGGAAAAATTCAAACAAGTTGTGGGGGGAAGGGAACTGAATTTTTTGCATGGCTTGGCTGCCAAGATTCTAAACAAGATTCTGCCCCACTTTCTTTGAGTCACCTAGCCAGAATGGGGTAAGATAAGCAATTCTCCAGAGTAAATCCTTCTGCCTTTGCAATGGCACTTGTTTTCTGGAGAATTGGTGGTCTCATATTCAAAGTCTAAATTGAAGAATATGGTTATATGGCTACCTCACTTCTGGGTCCTTTGGTTATTTCTGTGTTAGCATGTCACACAGAAGAACTAAGAGGAGCTGATACATCGATTGAAACAGCTGGTACTGAACTACTGCTGGCAATGCTGTTCAGAGATATTCTTAGTTCAGAGTCATTCTATCGTAGTTCAGTAGTGTATCTTCAAATGTAGCTTCATCCGAATGAAAACAATTCATCTGCTCCAAAATCATGCCCCATTGCAAACCAAAACACAATCTGGAGTTTTATTTTACAAACACACTCAGCTCAGAAGCGTGTAATAACTATGTTGAAACATTTTCTCTCACACTGACCATGTAGAGAGACATACAAGCTCTGTGTATCTAATATGTTCACCAAATCTCTCACCTACTGAGCACTTTGAACGAGCCGCATTCATCCCCATCCTGGAATTCTTGATCAAGAATTGTCTCTTAATTCTTTATCTAGCCAAAATAGTTTGACTGATTGCAGTGTGATTACTCTAAACTAGAAGTGGCAAGAGAAAAAATGAAATAGGTTTCTGCATTTCTCTATCTTCATTAGGGAGAAAAAGCTCTCAGATGATCACTCACAGGTTTATGCTACACACAGGGTCACTCTTGCACCTGTTATGCTGCATCTATTAGGTAATAGACACATTTGAGGTTTGTCTATTTCCCATAAAAGATGTGTTTTAATAGGAATTTAATGGATTACATTCACAAATCACAGCTTACTAGTTATTCAAGACATTTCCTAAACTCTGAGTTTCCAATTATTGTAATAGAATAAAACATGAGGTATTCTTTTCTTACTTTATCGATTCTAATATGTCACAAAGAACTTCAGTTCTTATGCATGAACTTATGGGGAATTGTGATAGCCTGCTCAATTGATTTTGCAGAAAGCTGTCAAGATTGCATTGCAGGGACAATCAAAGACGTCAGGGACTTTATAATTCCCAAAATTTTTGCTTACTCCACAAATTTTCATGGGGAATGATGAAGGCAGTGAGCAACATCCCTAAATATACAATAAGGAAAAAAACCCACTTCTTGTACTGGAATATACAGTTCATAAACAGTATTGGCACTTCAAAAGGAGAAAAAAATAGGCTGAAAGTAGGTAATGAAAATAAATATTAAAAAATAAACATTAAAGAGGCAAACAGAGTTGAGAATGCGGAACAGAACACACAAATAACCTCTCTGAAACAAAATACTGCAAACATTCACAGCTTTTAACAGTAATAATGATGATGGGCTAGAGTCAGGCACATGAAAAAAACCCTTATGACTACAGCAGACATGACAAAAAGCTGCGATTAAGAAATTCAGTTTGAATATATGGGTAATATATGTTAACTCTCCAGAGGTGCATTAATTCTATAATTGCATGCAGTACTGAGAAATTCCTTCTCCAGTCTCTTTCTTATATAACTATTTCTTAATTTTTCCCTCAAACAAATGATACTTATATATTTGAGGATTCTTATTCTGGCAATTTTATTTATCCAAAGAAAAAATCCACCTCCTTTTTGCAGTAAATACATGACAACAAGCAAGTAAAAATAGAATTTAACAAATAACAGATTTATTCTTAAAATAGAGATTACACATTTAATATAAATTATTAATACAGCATTTCCATCTCAATGGAAAAAAATTGTGTGTTTCCTTCTGTTCCAGTGCATGAGAATGTTAAGTGCCGAGCTTAAGTAAAAGTTTCTCCCTTGTGATACTTACTGTTTATAGAGGGAATCTGGGAAACAAGCTTATCAATAAGATGCCTAACTTTTGCATGGCCAAGTTTAAGCTAACTCCACTCCTAATTAAGCAAGCTGAATTTGGACTTGTGCTTACAAAGAAAGATGTGTGGTTTTCAGAAATATCATTAAGGAATAATTTATTTATGCTTTAATCTCCCTATAGTTGTGGAACTCTGGATACCTTCTCCTGGTTTATTCTCTTTAAAATGAATTAGACAGAAAAGAAGTGAAGATTAAGGAAACGGTCATTTTTAGGAATTCTGTAATGCTCACTTATTTGCACCACAAAGTATGGTAACATGTAAGAAAAACAAACAAACAAACATGCATATATATATTGAAACTTCTACCATCATTTTTATACGTAAGCCTTTACCACCATTTAAAATTGCAAAGTAGAATAAAAGCTGAAATTTGGTATCTAAATCCATCAGTTCCAGTTATTGAAATGCTCTGTAGAGGTATGTGTATATGTTGAAATTGAGGTGAAAGGGACAAAACATTGGAGTTCTTGCTTTCAAAAACAGCAACAAAAAAATCAGATTTTTATATAGATACAAATTAAAAACTTAGAGCAAAAGATGTTTCAAAACCTTGTATATATATTTGAATTGTCCAGTATGCATACCTATCCAAAGCTATTACTTATTTTTACCCTATCACATCTCCAAAGGCTGTGGGACAAATTATACTAAGTGCTCCAAGTTAGTGGCTTTGTAGCTCTACAGTGTGCTTTCACTAAGAACTCAACACTGTTTTATTAGCCTGATGATATTGAGGATAACGTCATGCAACTACATGAATAAATAAATCACATATCATGTAGTAACAATATTATATAAAAGCAAAATTTCCCACAGATTTTAGGCAAATCTAACCAAAATGATTATTTATGTACAATAAAGCAAAGTGTATTCAGTAATTTTAATGGCATGTTGCATTCTTTCCCTTTCTTACACCCTGTTCATTCAGAATAAATTAATGTATTTTTTATCAGCCTGTTGAGAATCTCACCTGGTCTGTCAAACCAGTTCATAAATCCTTCAGTTAGAATTCATACTTTTAATAGAGTCTTGCAAAATTCTGAACAAACTCTGAAAAAAAAAGAGAATTAGGCTTCTAGAAATCATGTACTTAAAGCCCAGACAATGAGACTGTGGGAGCAGAGAATCTCTCTTTTGTATTCTAGCGTTATAATGCACAAATCAGTCTTAAAGCAGTGGTTTAATTTTTAAATTAGGTCTGTGTGTATTTAGTGTGAATTTGCAAAGTTTAAAAATACTCATGGAATATGGAATAGTTTAAGTTGGAAAGTACCTCTGGAGACCTCTAGTACAATTGCCTGCTCACAAAACAGTCAAACAGGTAACAACCACCCTGTAAAAAAAAAAAAAAAAAAAAAAAAAATTGTTTGACCACAGTTGTAGTGAACCAGTGTTTTCTTTCATGCAGCTGGAGTTTTGCTTGTTTCATCTTGTGATTGCTATGTTTGTGCTTTTGCTGCACACACACTTCCTAGACGAGTTTTTTGTCTTCTCAATTCCTTTCTGTAAAGTTGCTTTCTGGTAAATTGTTTCTTGGGATTCATTTGTCCCAGATGCAGGATTCTGCATTTCCTTTTTTGAACCTTGTGAAGTTTGTCTTGGGCTTTTTCTCCAGCCTACTGAGACCTCCCTAAATAGCATCTCTGCACTAGAGCATATCAACTGATCATCCAGTGTCTGTAAACTTGCCAAAAGCTGACTTTGTCTCATTGCCCCCATCTTTAATAAATATGGAAGTCAACAAACACCCCTGAGGGACACTGCTGCTAATCAGCTCCTGCCTAGGTTTTGGATCATGGACACTCTTTGAACCTGGCACACCAACCTGTTTTCCATCTATTTCATACTCCACTTATCCAATCCATGCTTCACCAATTTGGCTTCACAGCCAAAAGGCCAGGAGGTGGGTTGAGCAAGCATGCAAGCGTGCAAGATGACTACTATACAGGGCAAATAAGGGTAAGGTTATAACTTTGGCACACAGACTTCATATTATAAAGTTCATTTGCATAAATATTACTAAGTGATTAAAAAACCCAAACAGATTGTATCAGAAATTCCTGTGTGGCCTCTTAATGTCTTTTTCAGCCATATCCAGTTTTTTTGCAGAGTGATGCAATCTAGTAAGAGCAATATGATGTACAGACAATAAAAAGTTTTATACCAACATCTTTCTCTTTTTGGCCCTTCAAGATTGATTACAAATTCTGAGTAAGAATCGGCTCCCATTCTTCTGGAATTGGATGTTTTAGACAAAGCAGAGAAGCGTTTTTCTTGTTTATGGCAAAATTCAAGGCAGGTAATATTAAAGTGGGCAGAACACAGTTCTCCAATCTGGACTGCTCTGACTGGCCAACACCAATCAAAAGATACAGGGCGTCCTGTGTTCTCAGCAAGGAGGGATGCACATTAATATATGACCGGGTTTACTACTTGCTTTAGTCTAAGTTTACCTTAAGGTTTTTTTTCTTTTTGTTCTGACCTGCAATAACCTTATGAACCTTTTCATATTTCATGAAATTTGATTCCAGTGTAATATAGCTCCAGTATCTTACTCTCTTGCATGCAACATTTACAAGAGCTGCTAGTACAGTGCAGTGAATTTAATAATGTCATATTTTAGTAATATTTTTTCAAATTTAAACCCAGCAGCATATGTAAAGATGCAAACAGGAGTAATGGTAGTGTCTAAAGCAGAAGTTTTAAAAAATTGCATGACAATATAAAAAAAATCTTTATCTTTCATTTATTATGAAACATTTTAAAGAAATATTTATTTAATCTTTGAGGACTAGGAAGGAAAATTTTCCCTTACTTGTGTTAATACTTGATTTTTTGTGAGGATTTATTTGTGGGGAATTTTTTCCATATAGTCAGTACTTTCTACATGCAAAAACAATCCCATAGAAATCCCAATAACTTTATAGAGCCAATTCTTACATTTTTTATTAAGTATGTCTTGGACAGAAAGATACTTGGAGGGCATTTTTTTTATCTAAATAACATGTTTAAACCAAAATTTGCTCTTCAAAAACATTGTTAATACAAAACCCACATACATTTTGGATGAATAGATTGCTGTCTGCTGGCATTACCTCCCTAGAAAGAGGGCATCTGAATTAAATCTCAGTACTGCCACTTTGTGTTTATGTTACACAGATTGCTGAGCTCAGTGGGACTAGTTTCACAGGCAAGTCTGACATTTGGTATTTATTTGTAATACATATAACATGTTTCAGTTCTATAATGTTAGTAGGAAATAACATTTACTTAAATAAACATTGATGTACTTACTTTTTTGCTTAAGCTTACAAAATTTTGTGCATAATATATTTAATACATTGATCAGAATATGTTCAATATGAGGAATAGAGCTGTAAATTTTTTATACTTTTCTTGCAGTCATTGTGATTGCATGTTATCTTAGTAATATTCCATGCTTATGCATGATATATAATGTACATTCTCTCAGACTAAATCCGTGGGAATTTTTGTAATGATTTCTGTATTATGACTACAAAAGTCTAGTGTTGTAGATAGGTCATGTGCAAGGGTATAGATAAGAGTGATCAATGAAATTCATTTCCAAGGTCACTGCTAAATGTTACACCATACATATATTTATGAACTATACAATTGTGGAGAATTGAAGATGAGTGCAAACATACCTTAATCGGAAAACCTGAAGTCTTTAATCTGGTTTGTCCTTTATTCATATTAAAAATTCCTCTAAGTTAAAAGTGCTAAATGTCCAGGGTAATAGGAAATCTCCTACTTTCCTTTTTATATATTGCAGTGTTTCACAGAATTAAAAAAAAAATAACAGGTACTTTTAATAACTAAAGGAGGTAGCAAAAATTAATAGTATAAAAGCAGCAGATTGTTGGATGATTTCTCAACGTTTTTGTAAGTGATTGGGAAAATTGAATTTTCAGAGATTCTTGATTAGAAAAATGTAACAAAATGGAAAAAAAATGGATTGAAAAGCTGATTTTTTTCAAAAATTTATTATTTTTTTCACTTTTCTGCTAGGTTCTGTAGCCACTGCCTGTCGTGATCCTGGTGTCCCCATGAATGGAACTAGAAATGGCGATGGAAGAGAACCTGGAGACACTGTAATTTTTCAGTGTGACCCTGGCTATCAACTTCAAGGAGATGAGAGAATAACCTGCATTCAGGTAGAAAATCGGTACTTCTGGCAGCCAAACCCACCAGTCTGTATAGGTATGCAGAAAAAAAAAAAAATAATGCTTTCCTAAAAATAGAAATTCTTATGTAATGAATCACACTGTTCTAGGACCTTGTTTAAAGAAAATACATGTACTGCACATCTCTAGAAATTATTTTACATCAACCTCTGATAGTCATAACGAAAACCTTTCCTCTGTAGTTGTTAGTATAACAGTTCTCATCCTTTCCCTCTCAGAACCATCTCATTTATAATTTGATGATCTGGGACAGAGAAAGCAAAAAAGTCTATGTCAATGACTACTACCCTTGGTAGTCTATTCTTGGACAAACGTTGCGGGGAGGAACTTGCCAGAGATTACAACTGCAAGGAGCACCGTACAGCTTTCAAACACACTCTTCCCTTTAATAAACTTAACTTGACCTTAGCTGTTGCAAGTAAAATCTGCATTCTATTTGCATATGCATGCATGCCAACCATCTACCCTGTTCATGCATATCTGCAGACAGGTGTTTGCAAACACTACAGTACTGACTTGGTGTCTTGGCTATTCTACTTAACATGTTAAAGTGCTATTTTCTCTGTTCTTACTTTCCTTACTATGCCTGTGTAGTGTGAGTGTATGGGCTTGAAGAAAAGAACTGTCTAGACTATTTTCTGGAAGACTGCAGTAAAGAAATATTTTATTGCTCATCTCTTATAATTCTTATATGTGAAAATATGTTTTATAGTAATGATAACTGAACATCTCTAGATGGCTAAGCAAAAATGTAAAAGGAATTCTAGGGCTCTGGGCCCTATAATTAAAATGTTCTTCTATGATGCTGGCCTTATTTGATATTGCTGTTTCTAAAATTTAATTTTCAACTGAAAATTAACTGCCTATTAAAAAAAGTACTATAAAGTAGTACTAGAAGTTTTAATCACTATCAATAGTGAGTTGATATTATGAAATAGATTAAATGTAGGTGCTCAACTGACATTCTGTCCGTAGCACATAATAAATATGCATACACTTGTTTTTTAGCTGCATGCATCCATTTATCTAATACTGGTAAGTTCCATACCTCATGCAAAACACCTTCTGTACACAGAGTAGCAAGAATGCTTATTATGATGATTTATTTGTCCAGATATCAAGCGTGAAGTTATCTTCTATTGATTTCCTATAATGATACATTTCTTGGGGAATATGAACTGCTAATAGACTAAAGTAGAGTGTGCAAACCTTGCCTGGGAGCTAAGTGATTTCAAAATTGTGTGTTGCAGCTCAGTACACCCTGAAGTTCATCGATTTTTTTCTCTTAACTTGTAATATATTCACTAACGTTGCTTCCATGACTGTAAATCCAAACTGTGCAATACTTACCCTACAGATAACTTTAACACTATCATGGTTTATCAAAGTTTTAGGAAAAAAACCCCAAACATAATTTTGATGAAAGAATAAGAGGCAGGGGTAATTCCTAAGGTGTGTAGTTGTACCATGTTCTAGATCTGTTATTAGCTCTTTACACACCAGTGTCTTTTCGAACCTCCTAATTATTAATGCTCAAAACTAGGCAAATGTACTTTTTAATTGTTCTTACCTGTGGGAGTGCCTTGGTTGTTTTGATTCCCTTAGTCTTGCCTCTAGAAAAATTTTAAGAACGTCTTCATTTCAGAGGTAATAGCAATGGGAAAATAACAAAGAATTAAATAATGATTCACGTATTTGAATTTGAAAGATAGTAATTAGAAATTTTTCTATACTGAAGATAGTCTGACAAACTATAAATTGGAGAGCATGTCTCTGCCAAAAGACAGTCCTTTGGCTTATGCCTGTGCTGCACAAAATAGCTACATGTTTTCCATTCCAAAGATTTTCTGGATCCAATCTTGCTTAGATACCAGAATCTTAAGTGATTGTGTTTGCTTAGTTTTCTCAGGGATAACATTAAAAATTCTGGCATGCAAAAAGACATTTTAGGATTCAGGTTAACTATACATTTAGGGGAAGTATAGACTGTCTCCCAGAAGCTTCAGACTTTCCTGAGAAATTCATTGGTCAATTTTTTATGGTTTTTTGGGGGGTCTTGGGGTGTTTTTTTTGGTGGTTTTTTTTTTTTTTTTTTTTTTTTTTTTTTTTTTTTTTTTTTTTTTTTTTTTTTTTTTTTTTTTGGTTTGGTTTGGTTTGGTTTGGTTTTTGTTTTGATTTTTTTTTTTTTTTGCGGCTTGGTTTTGCTTGTTTTTACTGTTATGTTTCAAGCAAGGTCTTGTTTCTCATATTTACATCTATAAAAAGGATTTTATTGTAAACAGTTAATTCCAGTGGTGCTTTCTGCAAAATGATCTATACGAAACTAACAGGAAGTAAAATTTCAGAAGTTTTTTCATATTTCTTTATGATTATTTAAATTTATCTTCAGACTAGATGTACAGAAGAATTTTTTTACAGCTAGGGTGGTGAAGCACTGATGCAGCTTGCCCAGAGAGGTGTGTTTTCCCCATCCATGGAAACATTCTAGGTCAGACTGGAAAGGGCTCTGAGAAACCTGATCTAGTTGAAGATGTCCCTGGTCATCGCAGAGGGGTTGAGCTAGATTTAAAGTTTCATTCAAACTCAAACCATTCTATGATTCTCTATTTAATACGTCTTATTTAAAAAAAAAAAAAAGGAAAGAAAAAGTAATTGAAACCATACATTCTGTTTCTTTTGTTAAGAAGTAACTCAATGAATAAATAAATAAAAGCCAGAAAGCTGTGGAATAAGATTTTATTGCCTCCCACAGAAATTAAATAGATTTTAAATAAAAAACACCCAACCTTCCCCAACCTATACTTCCTTACATAGAAAAAATGAATGCTGAGATCAGCACAGAGACAGTAAGGCTCAGTGCTTGCTTACCACTGTGTCTACACAGAGGTTTATACAGAGAAGCTCACATCACCTACATCTAGTTTTTACTGTGTAACACATAAAAAAAATATATTTTTCATAGTGTTTTGACATTTGCCTTTCTAGATGGGCTGTTATATTTATTCAGTCTTACCTCTTATGTCTAATACTGTAAAAGGTGTTCTTTAAACTTTGTTTTCAGATCTGGTCTGTCCTCAGTTAAGAATAAGGTTATGGCAATAATAACTTTCTACACATTAAATTCAGAAAATTATGGATTCTGAAACACATAAGAATTTAATTAAAACACACAGAGAAAGAAAGTCTATGAATAAGTTTAGAGAAGATAGTAAACTTGAAAAGGAAACATAATCTAATAACATTTTTCATTAGATGATGTTAACTTTCTCAACTCACTATCTTATGAAATGAAAATTAAAATATTCTGAAATGGTTCTATCTGAAGAAAATTCTGTCTGGGAGATATCTTACAAAGTTGAAGATTATGTTTTTTATTATTATTTATTTACTGCTGTTCATGGCATACTTTGAAATAAAATATATTGAGGCTGTCTGTCTAGCTTAGTGTACTTTCCATTTATTCCCTTTTTGATTATCAACAAGACCTTGGCAAGGATTAAGTGGAAAACTATAAACACAAAAGGTAACTGCTAATCTGTGTAAAGAAAGAATAAGTATATAAGAAAGAAGTTACTAATATAAAAATATTCTATCAATGAATTAAAGGAGACCTAAACTAAATCTAGACCTCAGGAAAATATCATGAATTGGCTGCATTTAGTCTGGAACAAGGACAGAGTGTTTAACTTCCTTGTATCATCATATGCCAGTTCAGAGTACTTCAAAAATATCGTCAGACTCATACAGTTTAGTGGTCATTTCAGTGAAGCCTGATTACAGTGAATAACCTAAATATCCTCTTTCATATTCTTTACATTTTCATTCCTAGGATATGCAGATATTGCAAACTGAACCATTAAAGTACCTGAAACAGAGGAATGCACAGGGTTATACTGAAGAACATTAGTTCCAGCTGATGAGCAGCCTTTACATTCCATACAACCTCACAGTTCCTCTTTTACATGAACTTTTACTTCAACAAGGTTACAGAAAGTTACAGTGAATTCTTTTACAATTAATGGATGCCTATTGTCTTGTAATAATTTAATTTCACTCATTCCAAAATTTTGACAAAAGAACATTCAATGACAGATGCTTTTTGTTAGAAACAATATAAATTTTAAGTTTTTGAACATAGAAAAATTGCAATTATTATCCTTATTGTAAAACTAAGTAAATGTTTCACACTAAGTGAAATTTCTCCTGTCTGTTCCCGTGTAGCTAATAGAACTTTATCTAGCAACTGAAAACATCTGGGAAAATGTTATTGTGATAAAAATTGTATTTGGTGGTTCTCAAAAAAAGCAAAACAAATTGTGCTAGGTTTGGAATATGTATTTTAAGAATTTGCTAGTACTATTAATTTGTGTTAATATTGTGTTACTAAAGCCAGGCGTTGTTTCAGCGTATAACTGTTTTTACGCAAAATGATGGTTTTATAATTCATCTCCAATTTTAATACCAAAATTTAAATGAAGATTCTAATTTTTGGGGGGTTCTTTTTCTGGTTTTGAGTTTATTTTGCTATTCATTACTCCCTTTTACTATAAATAGATATGTAAAATGTAGAAAGACTATACTCATATCTACTGTGACTGTTGGTATGTTAATCTACTGAAGTATTCTATTTGCTTTACTTGAATTCATAAATGATCTGCGATTTAATTGATAGAATCATAGATTCACAAAATGGTTTGGGTTGGACCATCTAATTCCCTCCCTCCTGCCATGTCGGGGACACCTTCCATTAGACCAAATTACTCAAAGCCCTATCCAGTCTGACCTTGAACAGTTCCAGGGATAGGCATCCCCAAATTCCCTGGACAACCTGCTCCAAGCCTCACCACCCTCCCAGTAAAGAATTTCTTCCTAAAACCTGATCTAAACCTACCTTTAAGTTTAAAACACTTCTCCCTTGTCCTATTACTGAATGACCTTGTGAAAAATTCCCCTCCAGCTCTCTTGTAGGACCCCTTTAGGCACTGAGAGGCACCATAAAGTCTCCTGGAAGTCTCCCTTCTCTCCAGGTGGAACAATCCCAACTCTCTCAGACTATTTGCATAGGAGAGGTATTCTGTCTCTCTGATCATCCCTCCTCTGGACTCTCTCCAACAGGTTGATGTGTTTCTTGTGTTGGATGCCCCAGAGCTGGATGCAGTATTTCTCATGATATTAGGAAATACTGTGTATATTTCCCAGTAGGTTGAATTATACCTGTACTTATCATCTTGACCTGTACAGATCATCTTGAATGCAATCACAGGGCACATACAGAGCAACCAGGGGATCAGGCCCAGACAGCATTGGTTTATGAAAGGCAGGTCCTCCATGACCAACCTGATCGGGTATGACAAGGACACCTTCTCAGGGGGTGTTAACTATCCAGAGTTTATTAAAGCATCTGGCAGTATTTCCCACATCATTCTCATGGAGAAACTGACTGTTCATAGGTTGGACGGGTGAACTCTTCACTGGGTAGCTACTGACTGGGCCCAGAGAGTCAGGGTGAACGGAGTTACATCCAGTTGGTGGCCAATCACTAGTGGTGTTCCTCAGGGCTCAGTACTGGGGCCGGTCCTGTTTAATGTCTTTATTGATGATCTGGGTGAGGGCATTGAGCACACCCTCAGTCAGTTTTCAGATGTCTCTAAGTTGTGCTGGAGTGTTGATCTGTTGGAGGGTAGGAATGCTCTGCAGAGGGATCTAGAGAGGCTGGATCAGTGGGCCGAGGCCACTGCTATGAGGTTCAATAAGGTGAAGTGATGAGTCCTGCACTACACCATATAGCACTACAGGCCTGGGGGGCAAATGGCTGGGAAGGTGCCTGGTGGAAAAGGACCTGGGAGTGGAGTGATGGTTGACAGGTGGCCGAACATAAGCCAGTGTGTTCCCAGAGGCCAAGAAATCCAATGGCATCCTGGCTTGTATCAGCAAGGTATGGCTGGCAGGACCAGGGCAGTGATCATCCCCTGTACTCAGCACTGGTGAGGCTACACCTCGAATCCTCTGTTAAGTTCTGGGCCCCTCCCTAGATGAAAGACATTGAGGTGACAGACCGAGTCCAGAGAAGGGCAACAAAGCTGGTGAAGGGTCCAGATAACAGTATTATGAAGATCAGCTGAGGAAGCCTACATTGTGTAGCCTAGAGGAAAGGAGGCCCAGGGAAGACATTCTTACTCTCTACAGCTACATGAAAGGAGGTTGTATTGAGGTGGGTGTTCATTTCTCCACCCAAGTAAGGACAGGATGAGAGGAAATGGCCTCAAGTTTACACCATGGGAGGTTTAGGTCCGATATAAGGACAGATTTCTTCACCAGGGTTACTAAGCATTGGAACAGGCTGACCAGGGAAGTGGTTGAGTCCCCATCCCTGGAGGTATTTAAAACACGTGTAGATGTGGCACTTAGGGATGTGGTTTGGTGGTGTACTTGGCACTGTTAGGTTTATGGTTGGACTCAATGATCTGTATGATTCTGTAAGAGATTTAAATAACCTTAGAGCTCACAGAATCTCTGTTACAGAAGACCTGAGTCATCAATGACTTTCCTAGGCCCAGATGATCACTTAGTAGTGATCTTATCTAGAATCTTTTGAATAACATTATAAGAAGTTCTTTCAAAAAAGATCTTTAGAAAACCTGATTATTCTCTTGTTGCTGCATGAAGTCTCAGATAAGGAACGCTGAAGCAAAAAAATTAATTATATCTTCCTTTTTTTTACTATTTATTTTTCTGGACCAAAACCCCACAATACTTGGGAACCTCAAAATCACATAGAGAAATGTGGTTGTTTTATTCTGATTGTGCTTAAAGCTATTTTACTTATCCCTGAGTTTGAAAACTGCAATTACTTGAATATTTTTAAAATTTAATTTATATTATATCCATCTTGATCTGAATTACTAGGCAGTTTTGTCTGATGAAAAGGCAGATAATTGCATTATCAATGTAAGTAGATCATATTTCATAGCCTAAGGAGGTTCTTTTAGAATGCCTTTAACAAAAAGTAGAAAGTGGAAAGCTTATCCAGTCAAGTGTTTTTATGTCTGTAGCCAGAGCATTTCTCAAGTTCACAGCACATTCAGAAAAGCCTTGACATAATATTATGCAAGCAAAAGGACACAGATTTCAAAACCAAGTGTTTCACGTAGTAATATTAGTATTTGTCTAAGGCAAAATGTGAATACAATTTTT
This sequence comes from Pachycephala philippinensis, assembly GCA_013397055.1. NCBI lineage: Eukaryota > Metazoa > Chordata > Aves > Passeriformes > Pachycephala > Pachycephala philippinensis. The sequence continues at coordinate 315,163 of VWZT01014679.1, read as the reverse complement.
TTTTCTTTCTATTAAAGCTTTGTAAATACCTCATTTGTTTCTTGTTTAACTTTTGGAGGACACTAAATGTCAGTGAACAGATTGCTGTTACTTGCTTCTTTGTCTCTTACCTTCTTTCCTCAAGTTCAATCTATTTTTATTCACAGCTCCCTGTGGAGGAAACCTGACTGGCTCATCAGGTTTTATACTTTCACCAAACTTCCCTCATCCTTATCCCCACAGCAGAGATTGTGACTGGACTATCACTGTTAATAGTGATTATGTTATATCATTAGCATTTATCAGGTAAGCTGCTACTTATAATTTTTAAAGTTATGTTTATAACTTTATTATTGCCAGTTATTCAGATCTCTGTAGGGTAATATATGTATACTTAATATGACTGTCAAAGGGATTAGTAATTGTTATCTTTGTTAAAAGTTACAATAAATACATCAGATCAGTAAATACATCAGTCAATACACATACAGGTGAAGCTTGGAAACTCATTGATGTTTCCTTAAAAGCACTCTGTTTACACTGGCTATTGGTGGATGGTGCTCAATTTAACTAAGATTCAGTTCCTGAGAAGGTAGAATGGAGTAAGTCACTGAAATGTGTGCAACCCAGGATGGTCTTTAATGATGAAACCTATTGATTCATCATTGTTTGTATGTGAAACCTGCTGTTTAGGCAAAATTTCAAAAGTAGTCTTTAAATCTAGTTTTATTAGTCCATATAATTTCAAGATACTCAAGATACATCCTGATGTTCTCGTGATTAAATGGAAGTGATCTAGAGTTTTCTTTTATCACAATACAAGACTAAATACAGCTTAATAGAATTCACAAAGGAACTTTTGCTGTCTGCACTGTATGTAACAGTTTACTGGTGTAAATTATTATATCTATTATGTGTGAAAAATATGCATCCCAACTGGGAAATATGTCACAGAAAAGGTAAATATGGTGCTTGTGATGTCCTGTCAAATTTAAGTTCTTCTTATGCTGGGTGTTCTATAATAGTGTCTTTATTGTTCTGATCAGTGATAATGCGATGACTTTAGAGAGGCAGGTCATATAGTTGTCTGTTCTTGGTGCTCAATGACAGAGTATGTGTTTTGGTGAATTCATTCTAAGGAAATTAATCATGTAAATATATTTACATAATTAACAATTTAACTATTTTGTTGGTGATTTCAGAATGTTGTAAGTTGATAAGGAAAATTTCTATTGTGTAGTAGCACTTCTTTTTTTGTTAAATATCATGAGCTCAATATATTTAAGAATATTCTGCTCTTTATATTCTACATTTAGATACGAGATCTTCCATTTTAGAAAAAAAAAAAACAACTATTTTGCAGTGTGACTCCAGATACTATGAACTAGGTTTGTCTATGTTTATAGATCCCAAATTCTGCCAAGTTAAAAAAATCTAAAAATCTGGTCAGTTGCTACGATTCTTTGATAGAAACTCAGAAGCTTAGTCTTGGTCAAAGTAGATTGCATCTTTACTGAGAATTGCCTCATTTATGACACAGAGACTGATCTAGAGTGGGAAACACTGAATACTCCACTAAGTATTTTTAAATAATCTTTTGAGTGGAACTTACTCCAGCTAATCCTTTTAAACTCAAGACAAAGTATGGCACTTTAATGATTGAAGCTGTTGACTTGTTACTATTGCATGGAAATATTTTTTTTAAATAATCCAGAAGTTAAAAAATGAACTCTATCAGGTCTTCAATGCCTATTTTTTTTTTTCAGTCAGGGGCTACTCTCAAGTAGAGACAACATAGTTTGGATTTCCATTCTTTTACTAACTACCTTTTTTAAAAACATTTTTTTAATAGGGACAACCTTACAAGTGAAATTGGTTAACTCTCTGCCCTTAACTAAAATTAAGTTTGAACTTAACTAAGTTAGTTAATGAACTATAATTTAGTTTCAAAGAAAATGTGAGGTTTCAATACTTCATCTTTTTATTTAAACTGATCATAGGCAAAATGCTTCTTGCTCTCAGAGATATGGGAAGATTATCCTCTGGCTGTGTGAAAGTGCTTTGTCTGGCTGGAAGCTGAGTGCATTAGATCATAAAGCATTTCTGCCAAGGGTTCCAATAGATCTAGGTTGTTTATTTTTATAAACCTTTAGAAATATGTTATTAATTTTTTTCTCTATTTAAAAAACTTTCATTTTTTCCTGCCTAGCAGGAAATTGTTGTTTCTAAGGAGTGAACTAAAAGATATAGTATTGCTGTGTTTGCTAATAAAACACTTCTACAAACCATTTTTTTCTGACAGTGGAGGGATTTTTTTCCTTTTATTAAAACAGTGACAGTAAATTTCAAATTTAAGCTAATAAGAGTGAAAATATTAGGCAAAGCGTATTCCACCTGACATTTCTCTTTTTTTTTTTGTTCTCTAGCTTCAGTATAGAACCAAATTATGATTTTCTTTATATCTATGATGGGCCAGACAGTAATAGCCCACTGATTGGGAGCTTTCAAGATAGCAAACTGCCAGAGAGGATAGAGAGCAGTTCAAATACCATGCATCTGGCTTTTCGAAGTGATGGATCTGTTAGCTTTACTGGATTCCATCTGGAGTACAAAGGTAAATAAAATTATTTTTCTTATTTATTTATAAAGTTCAGTGCATGCGTGCAAATTTTGTTTTAATTTCTCATAGTTTTCCGCCTGGTAATGTTTTTGTTTTGCCTGAGAATATGATAATGTGAATAATCTATTAATACAAGTATAATGTTATAAGCTTGCTAAGTTAAAATATATTTTCTGTTATGATTTTGTTTGCCTGTACTGTTGAATACATGATTCCTTCCAGTGTGTGAAGCAGGCTTACAAGAAGGCTGGGCAGGCTCATGAGGGCATGTAGTGACAGGACAAGGGGGAATGGCCTTAAGCTGAAGGAGGGCAGATTTAGATTAGATATTAAGAAGAAATTATTTGTTGTGAGGGTGGTGAGGCACTGGAACAAGCTGCCTAGAGAGGTTGTGGACTCCCCATCCCTAGAGGTGTTCAAAACCAGGATGGATGCAGCTCTGAGCAACCTGGTCTAGTGGAAGGTTTCTTGCTTGTGGCAGGAGCATTTGGAACTACATGATCTTTAAGGACGCTTCCAAACTAAATGATTCTATGAGTCTATGATTCTATGAAAAAATAGGAGACAGCAGTTTATAGGTTTCAAAAATAATGAAGCAGTGGCATAACTTAACAGCATATATATATATGTTTTATCCAGAATTTATTTTATTTTTATTTTACATAGCAGGTCATGTTGACTTAGGTGCATTTAAGGTCCTATAAGATGAAATGATGTGGTAGACTCTAGGAATCCAATACTGAAAATGAAAAAAATATTTTCTTCATTTCAAAAGGCTAGACCTTTGTATGTGAGACAACAGTAGAGCTGTCTGCCTGTCTCAGATCTGAGGTCATAGCACAGTAAACAAGAAAATATAGACTTGCAAAATATATAATCAATAGGAACTTTCATATCTGCCTTTGCATGCCTTGAGAAACAGAAGTATTTGCTATTAGATGAATATGAAAATATTCTGTAAAGACAACCAGAAAGAAAATAGGGGTGATACAGACCTCCTTGGTCTTATTTTCTTCTCCATTTATTCTGAGAGCAATTAGTAAGTGCAAAGGTATAGAAGGGAAAGAATTATGTATTTATTGCTTTGTAAAACCCATAAAGCCTCCTTATACTTTCTTACAGTCATTGGATTCTACAGATGTCAAGGAAGTTGTCACCACAGTATGAGCTAGTCCTGAAAAGTTAAAAGTAGGTCTCAACATGTTGATGGTGAGCCCAGATGTATGCAGTGCTTCGGTTCACTTAAATACATTTCATCTTTCCAACTAAATTGAAGAATAATAAATGGAGATGGAAGTGCTATAGGAAGTGATTCAGGGTCACAGAACTTCTGAAGAACAGGAAAAGAAATTATTTTTAAAGAGGCCAGTCTTTTTCTTCTGTGCTGTTGAATGATGTCTTGTCTCATGGAATCCAAAGGGTTTCTCCTATCCACCAATCCAAATATGAAGGATATTTACTAGGGACACAGTCTCTTCAAACTCTTGATCCAGGTTTGAACAAAGACGTGAACTGCTGTACTTTGTGGGAGGGACCAATCTGATTTTTATTTATGCCTCAAGATGTGTTATAAATGAGGTGAAAAATTACTCCAGGGGCTGTACCTGTGCTGGGAGCCCTGTCCCCGGGGAGGCTTCACCTGGCAGCCGATCAGGGCAGAGAAAGCTTCCATGATCAGGCTGGAAGCTGCCCTCCGGGGCGCAGATCCCTGGATGCCCAGGAAAAAACGCTCGGGAAATCGGTCTGTGGGAGGAGCCCTAGCACATAAACGGAGCTAAGTGCGACACAACTGGGGGCCCGTTTCTTTGGCTTTCTTGGAGGGAGCAGGGGCTGTCCTGAAGGGACTTGGCTCCCCGACCCCCTCCCCCCCACCTTTTTCTCCCTGCCGTCCTGCTTCTTCCCTGGCTGTCTGTCCTGTCCACACCTCTCCCGCTTCGCCGCGTCCCCGAGGCAGCTCGACCCCACGGCACCCCAGTGCTCCGCTGTTTCCCG
>VWZT01014679.1:277593-310555 GCA_013397055.1 Pachycephala philippinensis | reverse complement strand
GCCGCGCCCCAACCCTGAGGGCCGCAGCAGCTCCAGGAGCGCGCCCGTGGCCACGGCAGCCTGCTATTCACCGAGGGGAGGCACACGGAGCCTGCTCTTCACGAGGGGAGGGACACACAGCCTGCTCTTCACCGACGGGAGGGACACGGAGCCTGTTCTTCACCGAGGGGAGGGACACCCTGCCTGCTCTTCACCGCCGGGAGGGACACGGAGCCTGCTCTTCACCGCCGGGAGGGACACACAGCGTGCTGCTGTTTGGGAATCGCGCCCAGCCCGCCCCTGGAGCCGCGCAGACCCATCGCAGCTTGCAGCACACACCTGCTGAGCACGCTGAGAGGGCGCCCGGGGTACAGCGGTAGCGATCTGTCCCGGTGTTCTGTTTCTCTCTCCGTCTCTCTTTCCCCCTCTTTGCTCCCTTTTCTATACCTCTTCGGTAGGAACACTTATCTTTTTTATCAATAAACAGTTCTCAGATATAATGTTGCCGTGCTTGCGCTTTATTTTCGTCTGAGAATTCTCCCCAACTCCCCTTTTACAGCGGGACGGGACACTTTGTAATCAAGGCAGAATACTATTTCTAGCATTACTGACAGCCCATGTGTACCACTAAGATGTCTTTCTCTGCTTCAAGGAGTCACAATGCCAGAAAAATGCTGTAGCTATCAGCACATTTTTAAAGGCACTGAAAATCTAATTAATGGGAGGATGCAGGTATGTGTTTATGTGTATATATGTAAGTGAGGGAAGTTGGAAAATGGAATCAACCTAATCCTAATTTTCTCTGTTCACCTGAGAGGGTTATAACTCCTGCTTTTCTCAGAATAACTAGATTATGCATTTCAACATCTTAAAAAAAAAAAAAAAAAAAGGAAAAAAAGGAACTATTTCAATTCACATAAAAATTTCAAGTATTATGCAATTTTGGCAGCTCAAAATCTCTTAAGCAGATGACCAGCTTGCTTAGTGAATTATCCCATTTTTACTGGGAACATCTGATAAATGTTCCTCTGCACTGTTTAATTTAGGTGTATCACAAGAAGTCTTACTGTATGGCCATTCCTTGAATCCTATGTTCAGTTTTGGGCCCCTCGCTACAGGAAAAATGTTGAGGTGCTGAAGCATGGGCAGAGGATAATGGAGCTGGTGAGGGGTCCAGAGTACAAGTCTTATGAGGAGTTGCTGAGGGAGCTGGGGTTGTTTAGTCTGGAGAAAAGGAAGGAGACCTTACATTCTCTACAACTACCTGAGAGGAGATTGTAGTGATGGGAGGGTTAGCCTCTTCTCACAAGTAACAAGCAATAGAACAAGAGGAAGTGGGCTTAAGTTACAGCAGAGAAGGTTTAGATTGAATCTTAGGAAAGGAAGTCTTCATGAGAGGGGTTGTCAGTCATTGAACAGGCTGCCAGGGAAGTGGTAGAATCCCCATCCCTGGAAGTATTTAAAAGATGTGTAGATGCGGCACTTAGGGACATGGTTTAGTGATGGATTTGGCAGGGCTGGGCTTACAGATGGGCTCAATGATCTTAGAGGTCTTTTCCAGCCTAAATGATTCTATGATTCTATGATTCTATTCTACTATTCTATAAATAACATGGGTGGAAAATCAGCTTGACTGCTGAGCTGCGGCTCTTGGCTAGTATTAATTGTGATTAATAATGCAGCCAGTATTCTCTTTGTTAACAACCTGTATGATGGGACAGAGCAAAATTGTGGACAACATCAATTTGGAGGGATATGCCAGTGCTACTCAGAGGATCTTATGAGATTATAGAATCAGACTGACAGGAGCCCTGAACAAAGAGTTCTGGTTTCAGCTGGGTTAAAGTTAATTTTCTTCCTAGCAGCTGGTGTAGTGCTGTATTTTGGATTTAGGATGAGAATAATGTAGTTAACAGGCTGTTTTGCTTGCCGCTGGCCAGTACTTAGACTAAGTCAAGGACTTAGCTTCTCATGCTGCTTTGCTGGTGAGCAGTCTGGGGAAGCACAAGAAGCTGGGAGGGAACACAACTGACTCCAACTTTCCAACATGATACTCTGGCCTGGGGAAGACTGCTTAGATACAGGCTGGGCATCAGTCAGTTGGTGGTGAGCAATTGTTTTTCATTTACATAACTTGTTTTTCTGGTGTTTTTTGTCTGTCTTTTTTTTCCCCTTTCCATTACAATTTATTGTTATTTCTATTAATATTATTATTATTGCATTTTATTTAAACTATTAAACCATTCTTATTTCAATCCACAAATTTTCTCAGTTTAACCTTTCTAGTTCTCTTCCTCATACCACTGTGGACCCCACTGAGTGAGCAGTTGCATGGTCCTTAGCTGCTGATGAGCTAAAACACAACAGACTTTTTTGGCGAGCTGACTGCAGGTCTGACCAGAGTGTGTTAAAAAAAAAATTGTTTTAATCATCCATTATGTTTGTTTAATAGCCACTGGTCACAATGTTGATTTATTTGGAGGCAGAGTTGTTGTGCTTGTTTTGAGAAATGGGTTATGTAACAACTTACTTTCTCTATATGTTCTTTTTTTGTTACCTCTGGGGACTAGATTAAGGATATAATTTTGATGGACTGTGTAACACTGGCTTAAGATATGATAAAATAATTCCTGTTTGTGAGACTAATCTGGTATTTTTGCTCAGAATTGTTGTCATATCTGTACTTTTAGGGAACCACCTCTTGAAAACTATTAATAATCACAATCTTTATCCTTTCTCCTCAGAGAGCCAATCTATGGGGCAGATAAGGGGGAACACTTGCCCCACTCCTGCAAGCAACTCCTTTCTCCTTCACCTTTCCATTCTCCTCCAGGCTAATTTCAATAGCTCTTGAGAATTTTGAATATCCTTGAGATGTTCAAACCAGCGTATTCATATTGCTGTGTCTCCTGAATGTGTCTCAGGTTTTGTTTGAGGTTAAACAATTATTTAGAAATACTGCTGAGACATCTGCCCTGAAGCTGATCATTATAATTGCAGGGTGCATGGGATAGTATGGGTAAGTACCAAGGACAGTGGGCACCTCCAGTGTTTTGGTAGTTCAGCCCTGAACAAGAGCAGAATCCTGAAAAACTAGTAAAATATTTGGAAAAAGTATCTTGTCACACTAGCAATTCCAGAGAGACACAAATCATTGTGATGTGCTGGGACCTGGCCCAGGCATACCAAGCCCTGTTCAACATAATTCACTATCCTCAAATGGAAGAGGTCTCTGGATCTGACAACAAAACAGTGAGAACTCTGGCTACTCCAGCTGCCGTGACAGGCTTTGCAACTGAACCAGAGGAACAACCTGTATCAGTCACCCCTACACACAAACTGAAATGTTGGACACAAACGTCAGCTTGTTTGCTAAGGAAAGAAACTCCTAGTAAGAAGGCAAAGGAGGAGGAAGTGGATGAAGACGGCTGCTCCAAAGGGCCATCACAAGAGGAGGAGGAAGAGGAAGAACTCATAAAAAAGTGACCATACAATCAGCAAATAGTCACCTTGGCTGCCCCAGTGCTGGAGTAGGTGCTGGTTAACAGGGTCGGTAACCTTGAATTGAAGGTAAAGTCCAGCACACAGGATCCCTTTCTAGGGAAGGGGGCATTGACAAACTGATTGAAAATGGGGCACAAGCCCTCAGCCTCTGAAGGGGACTCCTTCCAGGCATGAGGAAAAGGTGTCCCTTCTGAGAAGGGATTATAATCCACTCAGGCAAATGGACCACCATGAAGAGAATTATCCAGTACCTGAAGGAATTAGCCATGCTGCAGGTGATTTATGATGACCTGTATACTGAGCAGTTATCCAAAGATACGGAAGTCCAGTGCAAATGATCCACATGCTGTAAGTTTTTACAGAATTTTTACATCAAATGACACCTCATTGGCAGTAAAGACCTGAGAAGACAGGGAGGGACAATCAGTGGATAAACTGGACTTGGAGAGAACATGAAAAAGTGAGAGAATATTTACCTCAATCCTAGAGACACAGGTAGGTGAGTTGCAAGGAAAAAAATCACAAAAGGGTGTTCTTCCAGGAAAATGGCTGCTCCAGTTTCCAGCAGGATGGGGGAAAGAAGAAGAAGAATAAAAGTGAGAAAACTCATGGGTTGAGATAAAGGCAGTTTAATATGGAAAGCAAGAGCCATGCGTACATGCAGAGCAAAGTAAGGAATTAATTTACCACTTCCCATGGGCAGGCAGATGTTCAGCCATCCCCAGCAGAGCAAGGCTCCATCACACATAATGGTGATTAAGGAAGACAAATGCATAACTTCAAATGTCCCTCCCTTCCTTCTTTTTGCCCCAAATTTATATGCCGGGCATGACATCATATGATACGTACCCCGTACCATATGATATGATCCAGCTTTGGTCATTTGGGGTCAGCTGTCCCAACTGGGTTTGCTCCAATTGCCCAATGAGGGAGTGATGCAAGGGAGTGTTGAAAAGACAGAGCCGAAGTCTTCTCAGGTGCACACAGTGATAAACTGAGAGCTAATGGACACAAGTTGAAATAAGAGAAATTTCAATTACATATTAAGAAAAAATTAATCACTCTGAAGTTAGTCAAATGTTAGAACTGCTTGCCCTTAGATGATGTCATCTGAATCCTTTAAAATCATAACTGGACTGTACAGAGTTTTAGGTAGTCTAATAAAATTGACCTTGATTTGCATGGGGGTTGTACTACATCTCTTTCAACCTAATTTTTTCTGATTTGATGAACTTAATTTTTTCATACAAATTGTAACTGATGCAGTTGTGCTCTATATGTACACTAATCCTATTTTAAGCGGCAGTGTATTGAAGTTACACTTCATTGGTGGGCCATATTTTTCAGATCCAAATCTCAGACTGATCCATGTCCCAGGTCTGACCTGTAACCATGTCTCTGGTTGATTTTTATTCCCATTCTCTCTCCCTCACTTCATTTCTATGTTATAATGGAAGAAAAGCTTATTAGCTCTATTAAGTGCTCTGGAGAATAATTATGGAATGCTTGCTATAGTTAGGTATGTCTGTAATATCTCTAGGAAGTCTATTATGGCTTTATTCTTTTTGAGACTTAGGGATGGACTAGTAAGTCACCACGCTCTGGACAAAGCAACTGCTTTTCTTAGCTTTCAATATTGTTTTCCATGCACTAAGACAGTAGTTTTCAGGAGGATTTTGGCATCATTACTCCATGTTATTCAACAGAGAGTTCCTTGTTGATCTTGAGATTGAAACAGCATGTATCACTGTTTTCAGCCTGTATTTCAGAACCTTACTTGATCCAGTGTTGTGACAATGTTATCAGAGAAGTAAATGCTAGGTTTGAAGCTTGTCGCAAAATTTTATTGTTTACAAAAGTATTTGACACCTGGTATGCACAGCCAAGAGTGTGATGCTACTGTAACCCAAATCTGAACTGCCTAATGAAAAAAAAAATATTTCTTGTCTACTTATTACAGAAAATAATTTTTAAAATGCTCCTACAGAAAAAAATCTTTATAATAATACAGTGTTTTCTCTGATGTTCTGCTAAATCTGTCACTGCCCTTATGTGTTTGCAGCTTAATGATTCTTAGGGAAAAAAGGGGTACAGGGGTAATCAAGGTCTTGAGTTCCTCAGATGGAGCAACACGACATCAGTGATGAAGAGTTTTCCCTCCTGTCTCCCGGGAGCACTTATAAATTTGCTGAAACAGTCTTCTTGCTCTTTTTTTCACTGGTTCTCAGCCAGATCTGATGAATCCTTTTGCCACATTTGATTTATTCTTCATACATTGTAGAGTATTCTACTAACTTTTTTTACAAGTTCTCTTAGCAGTTCCTTCAGATTTGCAAAATTAGTTTTAAGGTGCTTGGTATTTCAGGCTTTATTTTTCAGAATTGGTATTAAGAAACTGTATTTTTATAGTGACATTGTTACTGTTTAGTCAGCAATTTCAGGAGCCTGTCACAACTATAATTTTGGGGGAAAGAAAATTACAGGGCTGTATTTTTTCCCTAGAGATAATTTGTGCTGTGACAGATCATTCTTTTCTCAATTTTTGATTTATGCTCCAGACATAATAGATAACTTTATTTTTTCACTCTTTATTTTTTCATCTAGTACTGATATCTTCTTTATCTGTGTACCTTCTAGAATTAGGAAACATTTTGAATTATTTTTGTCATAAACTCAAGAAAAATGATCTCACAATAGCAATTGTGAATCAATACAGATATATCAATATTGGTTCAATAAAAGGGAAAAATGATAATTGTATTGATTTTCCAAAATATTAGATATAATCCTAAATTAAATTATCCTTTTTTCCTTTTTTTTTTCTAAATTTGATAATTGGGACTTGAAAGAATTTGAAATTTGCCCTTAGACCTGCCAGACTTCTCAAATGAAAATGTGGTTGTCTTACATAATAATTATTAATATCTGTGTGATATCTTACAGACTTTCTAGTAAATGGCATCTTTTGACTTTTCATTGTCCGTCCAAATTTTTGAATGAGTGTTAAATAAGTTTTAGACACCACACAACTACCTATATGATTCAATGTGAATATCTAATACCTGTTCTTAATGATTAAAGCTGTACTGTAACTATTACTTGTTATTGTGTTGTTTTTCATGTCAGAATCATGATCTGTAGATTATATACGCAAATCATAATAAACTTTTAAACACATTAGGAGATCTTCACGTTCTTTTGGAAGACATGAAATTGAAATTTCAAAAGAATTATTCTGTGTTTCCTTCTTCAAATGTAAACACATTTTAATTATTTATGTCCTCTCAGAAATACTGCAACATAGAAGTGGCCTTAAGGGATGTGCTTAGTCCGTTAGCTTGGCTCTAGTAGTGACCAATAGTTTATGTGTGGTCAAACTATGTAAAAGTCAAATAAATAATAGGTGTTCTTGCTTATCTGTAATTTTTCAGGAACTTCAGGTACTGACAGTATCAGATAAATTGTCTTTTTATTTAAAACTCTTTAAAAGCCTTCCAGGAAGTTCAAAGCTCATATAGTCTTTTGGCAACCATACCTACCTGTAGCAGAAAGTTCCACAGTGCAAATATGCCTGGTAAATAAACACTTTTTTGGATGTATTTGAAAGCTGGTGCTAATCTTGTAGAAAATGAAGGGATTTTCTCCACAAAACCCTTAAATGTTAAAGAAAATCTGAAATTTCCATCTTCTGCTTGATAAATTATATTATTGCAAACTCCACCCTGCACAGCACAAAATCATTTGCTTTACTCCAGCTTCTACATAATACATTTACTCTTTTTTCCTTAAAGGGAATTATGTTTTTTTCCCAAATGTTTTTTTCCAGAAAATGAAGGTTTGCCTAAATAAACAAAAGTAATAATGTTATATATTACTTTTCTCACCTTCTGCATACTAATGCTGTTAATTAAAAACGTTGAGTATTTATTTTTGTGCAAGTTGTTACTGGACATTGGTATTCACATTATAGTAAGAGGGAAGCAAATATAAAAGCATATGCGTATGTTTGAATTGATTTCAGTATTTTGAAACAAATAGCTATAAATGATGAAAAATGAGATACATTTAGGGAATATTTTTATATTTTTTACTCCAGTGAGGGATAAATATGTATATGAAAATATACCACTAAATCATATACATATAGAAACTCATTTGAGGTTTATTAATTTTGAAGAAATTCTTGTTTGCATACTTCTTATTTTGCAACAAATTGCTCAAATTTATTTCCTCCATTTACCAGTTTTTACACCACAGATTTTAAAACTAGGATGTGCCTTATCTACTGGAAAAATGTTCTAACTTCGTCTAACTACATAAATTTATCATTGATCACACTGAATTCTGAAAAAAAATGGAGCACTCTAGGAATTCTCTTTTAAAAAGAACAGAAGACATAGTTTCAGTCATTATATAGTAATTTGTACAGTTGTTAAAATGAAGAAGAGAAAATATTTGATGGAAAGGCCTCTTAAAAAAACCCCAGGTCTTACAAGGTGCTCAAAGAAGACCTCAAGAGAACTCCAGGAAATACTTAATTATATATATTTTAAAAAAAAAAATATTTATTATTTATTCATTTTAGATACTACTTAGAATTATATTCGCATTTTTTTCCTCTACAGCCAAACTTCGTGAGTCTTGTTTTGATCCTGGAAATATAATGAATGGAACAAGACTTGGAATGGATTACAAACTGGGTTCCACTGTTACATATTACTGCGATGCAGGTTATGTTCTTCAAGGATACTCTACACTAACGTGTATCATGGGAGATGATGGAAGACCTGGGTGGAACCGAGCCCTGCCCAGCTGTCATGGTAAGAACAGGTTTTCATTTATTTTAGTTGCTGTTGTCATTATTCTTCCTTTGTAATAGGGAAGAAATGGGTGAAAAATTGGAAGTGATTTTAATAATATTCTCTTTCAGGAAAAAGCCCTTTTCAATGTTATATGTAATAATATATATATGTGGCAACTCAGGAAACTACTGATTCAAGTTTTTATTAGCATTGGATAAAAAGTGTTACTATTGTGAATAAAGCTTAGTAATAATGTCATTCTCCATTTCAAAATGTACTCTTCAATTAACTTACAGAGAGTACAGAGATATATACCATATATATATATATTTAAATACAACATTAAGTATACTTTGGATGTCACAATATATGTTTGTTTCTTTTTGTTATTACTGGTTTGGAAAACACTCAGATGAAATATTTTGTTTATACCACAATGCAACATTTGAATTCTTGGGCATGTGGTCTGTAGAAAAGTTAAGCCTTGAAATGCAGGAAAGATCCAATTATTGAAACTTTTACGGATATGAAGTCTGCTCATTTCAAGATTCTTCTGACTTCCGTTGTATGACCATTGACTGTCTCAAGCATCAGCATTTTCAGATTTGAACTCTAAGAAAAGATTTAAGTTTTCTTTTAGTGATTTCTTAACAGAAATTGATAGCTACTTGCAATTTTTATTTTGTGAAAATTTGCATATTCTGTGAGATTAAGCACAAAACGTCTCCCATGTATGCAAATATTATTAAGAAAAAACCAACATTTACTTCATAAGTTAAAATAAAATCCATTTATCCTGTTACTTTCCATTCCTTTTCTCAATTTGAAGATAAAATACCTGTTAAATCCATTTCCGATTTGAAGAAATGTATCGTTTAAATAAAATATGGATTTTCTTTGTTGTATACTTAAATTTCTGTTGCAAAGTGGATGGTGAAGTACCAGCAAAACAAAAAAAATAAATTCTGAAATCTAAAGAATATCCAATATTATAAGCATTTGAAGAAGTTCAGTATTTCCATTATCTACCAAAACCATTGTAGTACTGAATTCCAAAACTCAGTGGCATCAAATTGGGACACTGGCCCTTGCAAATGTTTGGAAGTGTGTTCAAATTTCTAAAATCTCTGCGATGGAAGTCAAAAGATTTTCCTCTTTTTAAAATGAGAGGTGAACATTGTTTTTTGGAGAGGAGTTGGTGAGGAAGGTTGTTGTATATAATAGGGGAAAAATTATCTGGTTTTGGAGGGTCTTTTTGATAGATTCTGAAAGATAAAAAAATACTTTATTGATGCAATAATTGTATCTTTTAGTGTCATGTATAATCTACTTAGCAATCTTCCAGTGCTGTCTCTTGTAAAATTCAGTAAAGGGAGAGTGTTTTGCTTGGAAGTAGTGCCCTTGTAATAAAAGAGGAAAAATAAATTTTATTATAAAAGAAGTAGTGGATGTCTCTCACTGATTCTAACTGGATCATTCTCTTTCCTGGACAAACAAGGCCTGATTTCAAAGATAACAAACCCCATACTTCTTTAGGATATGATGGCACAGAACAGACATTTTCACTTGTTTTTCTTGTATTACTTTTTCCTCCAGTTAAGAGTCAATGGAGCTTTGTAGTTGTGTTGCTGTGATATATTACAGTATATTTGGACCACGTTATCAATACTTTCCAGTTTTGTGTGATTTACCTCAAGAAAAACAGAACTTTTATATAGATGTAGGAAAGATGATATCGGTTAATTAGCTTTCAGTTACGCAGAGCTGGCAGAAAGAGTTTGAGAGCTGAATTTAGCTCCTGAAAACCCATCTCACCTACACAATAAAATTTGCATACTAGAAATCAGATTCCTCCATTCTGCAGTTTGTATTTTTGCAGTGCTATTGAAACTGATAGAGTAGCAATGAAATATGGTATAAAATATCACCTCAGTGTGTATGGGGGATTTATTTAGTTAATTAATTAGTTACAAGAAAAAATATTGAGCCTGTGAACGCCCTTTATACCTGTAATATTTTGAGCTAATATTTTAGGTATGGAGTAAAAATAGTTTTTTGTAAAGTTACCTATTATGCTCTCTAAATCTTTACATTTTTAATAGCAATTTAGAGTCCAGGTTCTTTTTTTAAATTCTTTTGAGCCATATTTAACCATATAAATTTATAGGGAGAGTGAGGCATGTAAAAGGGAAATATTACACATGAGTATTTTCATTTTGCACATATTTCAAACTAAGTAGGTCAAAGGAGAGTAAGGGAGAACCTTCAGCATTCCAGGTGGCTCACAGCTCAAGGGACATGCTTTACAGCAGATAGAATTGGTCTTGTAAAGAATCACAGAATTACAGAATATACCGAGATGGAAGGGATCCACAGGGATCATCGAGTCCAACTCCTGGCCCTGCCCAGCACCAGGAGTCACATCTTGTGCCTGAGAGCATTGTCCAAACTTTTCTTGAATTCCATCAGGCTTAGTGCTGTGGGTGCTCTCACTTCCCCATGGAGTCTGTTCCAGTGAGTGCCCAAACGCTCTCTGGGTGAAGAATGCTTTTCTAATATCCAGTCTAAACCTCTCCTGACACAACTTCAGGCCTTCCCTAGGGTCCTGTCACTGGTCACCACAGAGAAGAGATCAGTGCCTGCCCCTCCTCTTCTCCTCGTGAGGAAGCTGTAACTGCAATGAGGTCTCTCCTCAGTCTGCTCTGGATTCTCCAGGCTGAACAGGCTAAATGTCCTCAGCTGCTCCTCATATGGCTTCCCCTCAAGGCCCTTCAACATCTTCACTGCTAAAAGCTGCAATTGTACCTTTATTCCCTAATATCTATTATGACCTGGTCTTATGTGCATTAGGCATGACTTGTACTAGGTTGAAATAATTTTTTTAAATTACCTTAAATCTCTTTAATAAGTGTGGGAAGTGAACCAAATCATTGGCGCCACTCTTTTTTGAACAGATGCTAAGATTATCTAGGCTAATATGCTAAGCTATTTGGTATTTCACCATGGATGTTAAGAACAGGGTGTAACGAACATATGCAGATGCATTATTAGTGTGACAATGATTAATGATTTCTCTTAGCTTCACCAACTATAGGTAATTTAAAATTTTTGGTAGCAAGCAATTGTTTACAGAATAGCAAAAAGCCCAGTAATGGGAAATCATATTCATAACTGAATGTGAAAACCTTGTTCCTACCAGAAAATATAATTTTTCGATCACTAAAACATTTTACTGCCTTTCATTACAGATGTTGTTGAATCCTTGGAAATATTTGAATCTGGGCTTCAAAATAACTCCATCTGTAAGATGTATCTAATATCCAATACTCTCATAACTGCCTTTGACAACATGCCTGTGCCTATGATTTAGTCACTTTTTTATTTGGTAGAAAAACCAATTCAGAATATTCTTTCAGTTTCTTTTGATCTGTATTAAGTTATTATGGGTATTTGAGGCAGCTCAGATCAGGTTTATATCTTAAAACTTTTACAATAGAAGACTGCACAGAAAAGCATAATCTTACTGCTTATTGTTTTGTAATATAGTAAGTGCTGAAAACTTTTTCATAAATCATTCAACATTGATTACTTAATCAGCATCTTTATAGGTCACATTTTTATGCACTTTTTATATGGTGACCATACAAAGAGCTGCTATTTAACTCTATTTCAAAATTTGGATGAGGAATGAGTTGGGCAACTGCAAAAGCCAGAATACTGCTGAAGCTAATGAAGCTGAATGTTACTGTTAATGAGATGCTCTTTGTCTCTGTGTTTTATAGTTCCAAAGTAATGGTCAGTTTAACCACTTAAGCAGCATACTTTACTTGAAATTGTCATATGTTGACTATTCAAAAAACACTTCTCACTTTCTTTTTGCCCAGAACAACATGTTTGCTTTGTAGAATCACACAGGCAATGACCTGAGTACTTAGAAGTAGAACTGAAATCATTAGAATTTTGTTTTGAATACAAAAGTGCTATTTAAATTCTGAATACTCTGAAAAGTTAATAGCCAAACTTGAAAAATTGATTGAAGGTCCTTTGAAAAAATTATAAAGTATTTTATTTTATTTTGATTGAACTATCTTCTGAATACTTAATTTTTGTTCCCAAGCTTCCACTGCCCATTTTTCACAAATTTATATCCATTGCTTTACCAGTCCAAACTTTCCTTCCATATAGTCACTGGAGAGAGGCAGGCTTCTTGAAAGGTCATCAAAGGGGATTCAAAGAGCTTGTTAAGAAGGCATATTTTTCCATTCGCCTCTGGACTGCATTAGGAGGATTTAATCTGCTTGCGTGCTCAGCAGGATATGACTTAGAGCAGCAACACAGGAAATACTAGCTCTAGAGAAATATCTGAATGTACTGTGTGGAAGCAATACTGTTTGAGCTGAAAGCATACAACAAACTCTGTTTTGGAGGGATGTATGTGTTAAAATTTAGCATTTAGACGTCTAAGTAAAGGAGTAGGTATCTAAGTCTGAGTGTAGCTTAACCTATAAACCTCACACTACAGACCCTTTTCGGTATGAGCATACTCATTATTCCTCCTATCAAGTCAAAAAGCCAAAACGAGAAAATCTAGGTTCCACATGGTGGATTTTGCAGTAACTGACAAGAGGTTTAGTAACCGGAATATACTTTTGGGAGAGAGTAGCCTCATTTTTCTGAACACGTGACTGATTTTTTACTGTAAAATACAGAAATAGTTTTGTGAATAGGAAACAAAATCAATATCTTTCTCTACGGCTATGCAGATTGCTGCTATTTTGATGAAAACCCCAGGTTTTTTTTCTAAATGTGATTGAGTTAAAAGCTCAGCTTTTCTTAAAGAGGTTCTCTTCATATCAGAAAAAGTTTGAAAATTTTTTCTAGAAATAACTATAAATATTAATAATTCTAGAAAGATCGGAAAACAAAACTAAATAGACACATGCTTATATCCACAGCAAGCATTTCTTTGAGTGTCTGACCTCTTGCATATAGATTTGGAATTCATAATATGGCTTTACAAAGTCCATTGAATAATAGATGTAGTGTGTAATTATTCCAAGCTTTCATTTAAGAAGTAATAATGTCATATAATGGTAAGTAAAGTATTAGAAATGAAGAAAGTTGTTAATTACAATGATCTTATTAAAATCAGTTGCCAGAGAATCCTAATTCCCAATGAATTTAAGGGATTAGTTAAGTGGAGTGCATCATAAAACCAGGCAATTCATCTTCTTTTGAACTAAATCTGCAGCCAAATTTTTAGGAGCATAGTTTAGTGAAGGGAATGTTAAAAAGATGGAGAAATACTTTAAGCTATATAAAATAGGGGTCTTTTTCAGCTTTAATTTTTTTATTTTCTTTACTAAAAAATAAATTATTTGAAATCAAGCATTCTATTTAAGCCATAATTTTAAATAGGTTTGCTTATATGCAACTGTTAGTATGAAAAAACATCATGAATTAGCAGGGAAAAGGCAACTTTAATATTTTTGAAAATAACATGTAAATTATAAAAAATGTAAATTAACTGACAGCGTTTCTAATTTGTTTGGCAATTAAAGTATACAGGAAGTACCAATGGAAATACAGAATAAAGTATGTGATTTTTTTCTACTTAAGAATATTAAAAACTGACATTCTTTGTTTGCGTTGAATATGTAAATTTTCTAGTAGAAGATTGAAAAAGCATTACCTTAAAAAAAAAAAATCTTTCATCATGTATTTTGAGGTGGAGAGAAAAACACTTTTTAGCAGTAGTTTACATAAATATATGTTTGTTCTTGTATTTAGTGTTAGCACCACAGATGCATATTTTTCTTTGAAGATTTTTTCAAACGGACAAGGTGACTTCAAGGTATTCTGTTCTTAGAAGGAAAAATATATCCCTACCATTTATTCACACAGAGAAGCAAATATTTATTTTCCAAAGTCTGCAAGACAGTGATTCGGGACAGGATTATGTAGTATCAGTTAATAATCATAGTAAATAAATTAATTAATAACTGGAATTAGAGAAACTGATCCAGTCAACTGCACTGACTATAGCTGACAAATATGGGTATTTCTAACTTCACCTCAGGCAGCAGTTGGAATGTCCTCACTCTTGTCTAATAAGACCTCAGTAGTCAACTGGAAGAAGATTTATTGGGTGGAATATGCTGGTGGTTACATCCATAAGACTCATTTCATTCTTTGCACAAGTTTTGTCATCTCCACATTGTCCATCATGGTGGAGACTGGGGGATAGATGGTTCTGGGCAATACAAAAAAACCTGCAATTAAGAGACTGCATTGTTTTAAAATTGAATTATATCTTGTTTTCCTTCTTGACTGGGAGACATATAGCATTTTGCCAAAATACTATAGTAATGGTAGGCAAGGACATTGTCCAGCTTAAAGAGGATAGCTCCCTCTTTTAAATCCCATGTTTCTTGACATTTAACTGAGAAGCTGATTGTGTTACAGCTTTTTTCTGATGTTACACTCTTTTGAAGGAACAGTGTCTTCCACAACAAAACTTTACTCCTAGTTTGGAGGTTTTTGCTGAAACCTTTTTGTGATGTATCTCTATTTTATAGCATAAAGAGTAGTTGTGTGTTAAGAAGTTAATATATAGCATCACAACACCAGACAATGTACATTTTTGTATTCCATCTATTGCAGAAATTATTTTGTTGCTATGAATTGAAAAGATTACAATTTCTTCCCTGTTGTACTGCACATTTTATACGTTTCTGTTATTTTGTTAATCAGTTACTGACTTAGATGGTAGTTTAAAGCTTTACTTAGATGACGTGCTAGGAAATACACTGCTTTGGTTTGTGGGTGAGTTTTTAATAAAAGCTATTTTCAGACATTAAGCTATATTTATATTTACAGTTTGGACAAATACAAGTAATGGAAGGCCAGAGATCATTAATTTCAGTGATATTTTAATTATTTTCAGTTCAAATGCTGGTGATTCAGTTAACACCTTTTATTTCAGCATAAGATAAAAGTATGAAATGAATAGAGAAACAGCTGGCCTAAAGCAGAGCAGATTTTTCTCAATGGGAGTAAATGTGACAATAATATGCTTAAAATGTATCTGAAGTGTCTATAATGCATTCAAATTGGACACCCTGGGAGGAAAGGAAGAGGAAAATTTTTTTTTTTTTTAATTTGTATGGGGCATAGTATCAAACTAAGGAAGCTTGTTGAAATAGATTTGAAGACAACAGCCAAAAGGTAAGTATTTACTGGTGACCTGGTGACCTGGAATCATGTGAAAACACCACCTTAGAGTATTACCAATCAGAATAAAAATCTAAATGGATCACCAAAAGAGGTGCTGAAACAACACAGTCAAGGAATCCAAGAGAAATTAGGATATGTATTTCAGGAAAATGAAATCCTGTTCAAACGAAGGTAGTAGAAAGTGTGGCCAACACGGTTCTGAGAAAAAACTTTAAAACCCAATTTAACCAGTAATACAGTTTTGCAAAGATTAAAAAAAGTGGGAAACTTACTAAAGAGTCAACAGCAGATCAAGGCCAACAATATATTCAAGGACAATGTTATTGAAGGGAAGGAAAAAAAAGAAGTAACATATATTATGTTACATTTCTTATATTACCTTACTGAGGTAACAGGAGAGGTAGTGCATTGCAACCATTCCTTTGGCTTGAAGGAACCGAGTCAAAATAAAGAAAATCAATAAACAGAACCATAGCAAGTTGCTACGATAAGGTAGTCTTTTCTGTGTGGCTCTGAAAGAGACAGATATGAAGTGTTTGAAGTACAAATGTTGACCTTGAGGTTAGCCTTTCTATCGGAGCAGTGGGAGGTGATGAACCTGTCAGAAATCTTCCTTGATGAGCAGTCGGCCAATTTCCACAGTTAGAAAATTGGTAGAGATTATTAAAATAAAAAAAGAAAAGTAGTGCTAGGAGACACATTGTTCAACATGCTGAAGAAAAATCAATATAACTTTTGAAGAAGAATGTGGATCTTTTTGGAATGTCTTAAAGTTCCACAAGCATATGAATGAAATTAAAAACAGTTCATATGATATCACTGAATTTTTAAAGATGTTTAGCAGTGTTCCATGAAAAAAGATTGTGGTTTAAGGGAAAAGAAATACAGTGCATTAGGATAATATTTGATTACAAGGTAAGAATTGAGAGTTGTTGATGTGATGTCCAGTTTTATGTTATCTAAAAAAAAATCAATAAAGGAGGGCTACCACAAAGATCCGATACATATTTTTCTTATTAATTTTGCTGTCCAATACAAATTCACATAAAATTGAGATGACAAAGTTTACATTATCACAAAATTATATGGTATAATCATATCTAGAGTCAAATGCACAGAGTAGAATGTACATCAATTTCTCTTCTGTTAAGTGCCGACAAAATGCTTATAGAAGAAATAACCCTAAGTATAGGCATGTGATGATGATTAGATTTTGGTTGTGAAGTGTCACAGAATAGGTAATGTTGGAGGGGACCACTGTGGGTCACCTAGTCCAACCTCTCTGCTCAAGCAGGGTCATCCCAGAGCACACGGCACAGGACTGTGTCTAGGTGGTTCTTGAGTATTTCCAATGAACAAGACTCCACAACCTCTGGGCAGTCTGTTCCAGTGTGTGATCACCTGCACAGTAACGAAGTTCTTCCTCATGTTCAAGTGGAACTTCCTGTGCATCAGTTTATACCCACTGTCTGTTGTCCTGTTGCTTGACACCACTGAGAAGAGCCTGGCTCCATCCTCTGACACCCTCCCTTCAGATATTGATAGACATTGATGTGGTCCCCTCTCAGTCATCTCTTCTCAAAGCTGAAGAAGCCCAGTTCCCTCAGCCTGTGCTTGTGAGAGAGATGCTCCAGTCTAAGATAAATTACGTTGAAATCATTATTACTAGTCTTTTGCAGATTAGCAAAATTCTATCAGAATTATATTTAAGGATTTCTTTCCTCACAGAAAAAAGCCCATGACAGTCTGAGGCAGTGTTAATAAAAAAATAAACAAATATAGCATGAAAGTCATATTTGCTTCTCGCCTGCAGATATAGCAGAGTCTCTTTCTCTGCACTCATAGTTCAAGGAAAAATAGAATTGGAGTTTTTATATATAGTCCTTATTACAAGGAAATAAAACAGTCTTAAACTTCTGAAAAATGTAATTAAAAATATTTTTTGTCTAATACTGAGAAATAGATCTGTACATTATGCAATCTTCAGCTTGGTGATTTGTAATATAGTAAATAATAGTCTCTGGGTTGCTGATCACTAGAGATCCCAGTGACAAGAATGAAAGTTTCTCAGGCACAATATTTCATGGGTATTTTTCTTTCTTTTCCTTTTGCATGTTTTAAATGTCAATTCTGTATTATTTTATTTTATATTTTCAACTGGTATTTGTGGTTGTTTTGACGAGTTATTTTGGCTATTGCTCTGTTTTATAGTTCTTTCTGACCCTGCTTTTCTTCCGTGTATTTCAGGAGTCCCTGTTCCTAACTTTCTTGCTTAGTTTTATTTACTTCTAATCTGACTGTGTCTTTAATTATGGACAGTGAATTGTTTCAGTCTTTTTTTCTTCCTTCTTTTTAATTTTCTTTAGTCTGAGTGTAAAAAGTGGGGATTTCTATCTTTTTAAAGTAAATTTAAAAGTCTGTACGGCAAACCTAAACAGCAGTGATAGAAAAGAAAGCTGTGACTGAGTGAATTACAGTGACCTCATTGAATTTATCATTAACTGTCAGATCTCATTTAAAATTACAATAATTAACTGTTCCTGCAGTTTCCTTTTAAACTTCTGATGCACACACACTAAATATATTGAAAATCACTTTGAAACAAAGTTATCATCATTTGGAAACCTAAAGCTTTATTCTAGTACTGTAATAATATTTGTAGACGATTCAAGAAAAAGCTTATTCTTTGTACCAGCTGTGATTCACTGCTAGTGCTTAAAAACTCATTTGGGTAAAAGAACATTCTAGAGACATGCAAGTAGGCAGTATACAACAACATCAAGGGGTTTTAAGTGGGCAATACACTCATTACAGCCTCCCCAGCCCTAAAATAGTGAAAGTCCTATTACCAAAACAGGATTCAGGAGCTGATATCACTTATGAGCTCTATAGTAATAAGTAGATTCCTTGTTCTGTGAAGTTTGAAATGAATGCATAAAGTTACTCAGTTCTAAGAAAGCTCATAATTTTAACCTTCAGCCTCACGTTTCTTAGGTTTCTTCTTCTGCTTAGAAGCCGTCATCATGCTCTTCATCACATAATAGGAATGATTTTTAAACCAAATTAATAATGAAATATCATTTAGATATGAAGAGTGCACAGATGAATAAATAAATAATAAGTACGCTATATGGCCTTCAAAAAGAAAAAAAAAAAACAAAAGGAAGTTTTTCATTGGAAGGGATGTTTATTTCTTGTGAAGAAATCTTTAAATCCTTACACATTTTTGATTCATACTTTCTGATGCATCAATGTCTCAATTCTGCTATTGTGCTAAAATGTGTTAAGCTTTGTTAATCTCTGATTTATTTTTCCTTCTACACATCTGTCATATAATGCTTTTTTCCTCTTGCTATCTTTATATACTTGAAAGACTGAAACGGTCTTCCCCAGAAGACTGCCAATTTTCTTTTCTTTTTTATTCATTTAGTATGTTGGCAGCTTAATTGTTTTAAAATGATTGTTCGCTTTCCCTCAGAAGTTCCTCAAATATCATGTCAAGTCTTTGCTGCAGACAGTTGACTTGAAAAACATGTTTAAACTTCTATTTAGTTACTTTTTTCAGCTGTGGAAACTATAACACTGGTGGCTCTTTCAAAGGAATGAAGCTGTGCTGAGGCACAGGCTGACTGCAGAGACCTATTCCACCTCCATTTATTATGAACAGAGACTGTTTCACTGCAAAGACTTTTATTCTAGCACAAAAGATGTTAGAAAACATTTTCTCCTATTTGATGGCTCCATTCTCAGAGCCTGCTACTTTAATTCCATTTTATTGGCAAAAGAAAACAAAACATTACTTAAATGAAAGAACACAACCTTATTAAGTGGGTGTTCCTGCAGTGAAAGACTCCTAGAAAGGTATCACACGGAGTTCTAATGGTTTTATCAACTGGAGCAGTGGGAAACATGAATGAGAGGAGAAACCTCACCATCCTCCAGCTTGCATGGGAACGCCAAGACAGGGAGAGCTCAGGTCCCACCCTTGTTCTAGAGGCAAGCAACATAGGAAGAAGTTTTCATCAGCTGCACACAATTCCTTCAAAAGTTAAGAAAAATATTAATGCATTAAACATCACTTAAGATTCCAGAAGACTATACCACACTGGAAAATAATTTAATCCACTGCTCTCTGTTGAAAGAAAGCTTTCTTTCAGAAAGCTATTTGTTGCACTATTAGCGAAAAAAATGAAGAATTAAGAATAATAATAGTCTGCAATTTAGCTATTTTAGATTCAAAATTTACTAATGCATCTGTAAAATAGGGATTTAAAAATTCCTATAATTTAAGACTAATTTTAATCTGGTTATTTTTAAATTTTATTTATTAATTGTTAATATATTAACCGTATTTATTTGGTATCTGATTATGCTGTGGAATATTTTGACATTTACATGCCACAAGCCTTGATAATAAATAATTCATGATGTGTAGCTCTACCCTGACATTTAAAAATGGAATCATTATATAGAATTAGATTTTGGGTTATAAAATTGTAAATCTGACTCTTTAAATTTCCCTTAATATTCTCTCTAGAGCTTTGACAATTCAAATAGGAGCACAGGATTTTGCATTTATGCTTGTTCACTTTACTGCTCATCTAAAATGGACTTGAATTTACTCTGATAGGGAGGAAACAGAAATTTTCAGCTAATTGCATTTGTTCAGAAAAATATAGGAAAAATAAATAGGTAAGAAATAATTTTGCAAACTGGTAATATTTTGGATATTTGCATAAAAGCCAATATTATGAAAGAGCTATCATATATGAACCCATTCTAAAATACAAAAGTAGTATTTTGACCTTCTGCCACATCTCAGTTTCCATTATAAAAAGTTCATTTCATGCTTTTCTTACACTCGGCTAAAATGAGTAAATTTATTAAACTGATTATAGGCAACACATGATCTCAGCACTTGAGAAAATTGTATGGAACTTTTGAAAACTCTGTGCGCCACAGTTCCTTAACGAAAAAAATGAATATAATTGTGATTTATGATTAATCATCAGAGAGCAAACATTGTTTCTAAAGTTAGGTTTCCCCTGAATATAAAAGTGTATCTCATAATCAGCTGTATAAAATCTGCTTTTTGTACCTTCAGAAAAACATCTAGTTTTGTTTAAAGGGTTTCAAGAAACAAAAACTGAATATACAAAGTTATTTGGTTTTGGTGGTTTTAAAGGTAAAAGTTGATGAACTGTTAAATAAATTTACATAGAAATAATTTGATAGTGTGTTTAATTGCATTTTATGTATTTATATAAACTTTATGTATTAACATCAAAAGCACTGCTAAATTTTCTGCTGCTTATGTTTATTTAAAAGAAAGAAGAACTTTCCTCCTGAAATGTACTTCTTAAAATGTATCTAATTATGTTTCTCTGCTAATTTTCTGCTGTACAGATTCTGATCTCTTTGATTTTCTCCTTACAAGACGTATTTTATTGATTATATATCTTTTAGAAAACTTTGAAAATAGATTTAGGTTCTTGGGGTTTTTGGTTGTTTTTTTTTTTTAAGAATTGCCTTTAGGTGTTCTCCCATTTTGTACTTTTTAATTCATAATCTTTTTTTCTTTATGAGTCTCTCTTCTAGAAAATATAAAATAACCCATCACACTATTTCATTCATATGTGGGTTTAGCACTGCCGGCACGAAGAATATTGAACAAACTTCCTTGTCATCCTAGAATCAATTAATATAGATAGATCCGTCACCAATTACAATAAACACTGTCTCTTGTCTACTTTGATATCCTTAACCCATTGTGACAGATATATATATCTCTCTTTCTTCCAGGAATCACACAAAAATTCAGTAACTTCCCAAAAGTAGTTATGAGAATATATAAAATTAATTTATTATACTAGAATTGCTAGCAATTATTTCTCTAATGTTTATCTCAAACTACCACATCTTAAAAAGTGACCAGACTGCCCATGCTCTCATTCTTCTCTTTTGGAGACTAAAATCCCTCTAGTATTTAAAAACTTTAGGCTAATATGGTAGTAGAACTTGTTTTTTTGTTAAATGGCAGAAACTTGATGTGAGGTTTTCGCTGAGACTTCACTGCTCTTAAATGGAACAGAAATGTTACTTTCTGTGTCTATGTTAAAGCCTAGCTTAGAGATATCTTTCTCTACAGGAATGTTGTATTGAAACTCAAAATTTATCTTTGATCTATTAAGTTTTTCTGCAACAGTTGCTAGCTGCTCTTGATCTTGTGTTTCTACATTTGCTAATACATTTTTTAAATTGCAACTTAGAATTTCTCTCTTTGGGATTTTTAGTTTGGGTTTGGTTGGGGTTTTTTTGGTTATTGTTTTGGGTTTTTTGGGGAGGTTTGTTTATTTGTTTTTAGAAAATGCCATCATATCCCCAGTTTCTGTTAATGATTCAGGGCCTGCTTTGGTAAATTTCTAAATTCCTGAAGGGTTTTTGCCTCTATTTTAACTAACCACATTCAAATACTTTTACATATCTTGGCGCAAGTTTCTCTCTCATTTTTTACATCGGTTTTGATGGCATAGTTAAACTCTGTTGTGAAGACTGAAGAGACTACAGTATGGAAATCTTCTATATTCTTCATTATATTTTTTCTTTCATACTGCTTTCCAACCTTATGATGTTGCACTGTCTCTGCGTCTGTATTTTTTGGTGTCTTTTTATTTCTAATGTATTTCTGCTGTTCCAAGTAGTAACTAAAACGTACATTTCTACATCAGATTCTCTTTTTCATATTCATTGTATTATCAAACCAGCTTTAGATGCTTCATCAGCTTCACATTTACAGACTGATATCCACAATAAATATACTTTTAATTTGGAACTTTAGAATAAATGTCTACGTTTTTTATATGTTACAGTGTCCTTTGCATGACATTTAAAATTATTTTATGTCTAGGAGGTGATATATCAATCACTATATTTGTTTTCTTTTTACCTGTAACTACTACAAGAAATCATTGCAACTGAAAATCTCATAATTGGATACAATACAAAGGATAAATGGAATGATATTGTATTACATGTGACTAGGAAAAAGAGCATCCCATGATTTAATATATGTGGAAGTTTGGGCTGGTATACAGTTAATTTTCTTCGCAGGAGCTAGTAGGGCTGGTTTTGGATTTGTGTTGGTTTTGATGATACCAGGGGGTTTTCATTACTGCTGAGCAGTGTTTACACAGAGTCAAAGCCTTTGCTGCTCCTCATACCATCCCACAGTGAACAGGCTGGAGGGGCACCAGGAGCTGGGAGGCAACACAGCTGATCCCAAATGACCAAAGGGGCATTCCATACTTTATGGGATCATGTTCAGCAGTAATATAGAGGAAAAGTTGGCCTGGGGCCACTGATCAGTAACTAGCAAGGTATTGGTTGCTTGATGGTGAGCAAGTGTTTTCATTTGCATTACTTGTCTTTCGTGGGTTACACTTCTCTGTTATTTTCCTTTTCTTTACAATTCCCACTGTCACCCTTTCGATTCTCTCACTCCCCCACAGGGAGAGATGAGCAAGCAGGACTGTGTGGTGTTTAGTTTCCAGCTGGGGTTAAAACACAATAATATATTAAATTTTATAAACATAAATCATGTCACTAAGTAATTATTTTTCTGAAACTATTAATTTAGATGAATTGAATATTAGGTATCTTAGACTGGATTTTGAAACAGTGACTCGTTAGATAAAAAGCCAGTATCCCATTACCAGTTCTTCAGGGCATTTTTCCCTCCTTTTTCAGACTGTATGCACAGTTTTTCTTATTTTTAGATTGTATTTGTAGCTGTGTAATCAAATTTGTCTGCATGACATAAAGCCATATTGAGCCATTCATTTTTAAGCAGTATTCCCCATTGATTCCACTGAGAACTGCTGCTTAAAAATGGATGGTGCAATATGGCACTTAAATCTGCAAATACAATTAAATTATATTAGATCTTAGCTGTAGGAGCTAGAAAGTAGGTGATCTGAAAGCAGGAGTAGGAATTAAAAACCTCAAGGTGCATAAAACAATATTTGATAGCAAAAATATTAATTTTTTAAAAATATTAAGAAATTTGAAATTGATTCTTATCCTTATGTAGTCCATTCTTCACTTTTTTCTTACTAAACTTTCACCTTGTGCATTCTTTCTTTTGGTTCAACTGCAAAGGCCTGATGAAAAACATATGAGCAATAAGCACATGACTGGGGCATTTAACCCTGTATTGTTTTGCTGGAGCCACAGGAAATTTGACTTTATAGCAGTAGTTAGGAATAGATTACAAGAATCTGTTGTTCTGCTGGGTGATTTTCCCTCTGTGGTTTTCAACTACATTTCTTTTACAACTACTGAATGCTGAAATGTGAGAAAAGGTGTCACTCTGATGGTAATGCATTTTATATTGTATTCTCTACTTACTAATATGCTGCCATAATGAGGTAGAATGTAGTTCTTTGACAAAGGTACATGAATACTAATGATCAAGGAGGGTAATTTTCCAGAAAAATGCTTGCCAATTTATTTACAGAATAGGTGATACTTTGTTGTTTTTGTGATAGTGTTTTTCAATGCTAAAGGGGATGTTATTTTACGAGGCAAGATGCCATTAATGTTCAGCACACACAGGAACTTTTTGCCATTAATGCTAAAAATGTTTCAAGGAAATTGTAAGCAATGCATCAACACGCTGATCTCTATCACACTCTTATAATAGTCAAGTCCCTTGCTTTCCTAGTAGTGCTCCATTGCTGCCCCTGGAAAGCAGGACAAGGACAGCATACTGCATAACATTTTTGTGAATAAACTAGAATAAGCTAGAGCATAAATAAATACATAAGGGAATACAGTATTTCAGAGTCTAAGCAAACATTATTAAAAAATAATGAAATACTATTGGAGAGTTACATTAGAAAATATCAGTTGTGTCCTGAAGTGGTTTTTATTGCTGGTTGGTTGGTTTGTTGGTTTATTTTATTCTGCAGGATGTTTTACATTCCCAGGGGAATGGTTCTCAGCTTTTGTTGCATTTTTTTGTTTGCTTAACAATTTTTATTTGTGGGTGTGATGGGTTTGCTAGATTTTTACTATAGGTAGACTTTTCAATGCAGAGCATAATGATTTGACAAGTTGATTTTCACAACTTATAAGTCTTTGACTTTGTATTCATAAAGAAACTAAAATCCTTGCTCTATGAAACTGGAACAAAGGCAATGAGACCTACTTAGCTGAATTAAGCATAAGTGAAAGGCAATGGTTAGCATGGTAGTAGTAGAAATTTCACATCCATCCAAACAACTTGATGCTAGCTGTTTTCTGGAGGCAAATATATTTTATATGTTTGCATCAAGTTAATGTTTTCAATTCACTGTAGCTATGGTTTCATGTCCATCTTTGATTTCTGAGCATTAATATTCAGTGACGGTCAGGGCAGAATCTTCTCTTCTTGAAACTTTTTGGCATTTTAAATTAAAGATTTCCCAAAACGCGAGGAAGGAAATATAGTCAGTGAACTCTATGAGTTCACAAAAATATCAAGCAAGCCTCTTCCTCCTCCCTGATGCATTCAGAAATGTCTTTGAGGATGGTCTGGCTGCTATAAGAGCTAAATGATTTACTGCCCAATGATTTATGAAATTTAGCATTTTTTCAGCTTGTAAAGGTCAACTGGGTGCTTACATCTTAAAACAACTGCCCTTTATACTAGTTGTTTTTGAGACCCAGGAATGTGAATTCTTGTGAGGATAGAGTCATTACAGAAGCAGTTGGAAAATAAGGGACACAATAAGGAGAAAGGTAAACTCAGAAAGGGCAGAGTGAAAAAGTCCAGAATGAGAAGACCAGGGAAAGAAAGTCAAGGAAAGAAATACACAACACAGGTATTTTGTTCTTGATGCTGATTAAGTGTTGCATATGTCAGAGTGACAAATAGTTCATGTCTAACTCCAGTCTGTACTGAGCACATTGTAGCAAAGGTTGCAGACAACTCTTGTTGAAAGACTTTGCACCTAAAAGATCCTCACTGGAAATCCTGCTTCAGACTTGCCCTGTTTCTCTTCTCCCCTTGTGTGAGCAGATAAATACCAGCTTCTCTTGTGTGAATGTATATATCCCCATTATAAATCCAGTGCAGATGTATGTTGCTTTCATGGAGTTCAGTGCTTGGGAAAAATGTTTGGATGTTTCAGACAATATGTCATATAAACATTTTAATTATCAACTGTAAAAGAAAATGGTATTATCTTCACCTTTTAGAGACATGGAAGTTATTTTAACCATACTTCAGTATTTATGAGAACTCTTGGATTTTTGAAGGTGCTAGGCTTTTTTTTTGTTGTTTTTTAATTTGCAAAAATTTAATCACTTTTCGAGATCTATAAGCATTTGTCAATGAAATTATTTTGTGACTTTTTTGGTACCAGCTGTCATAAATACTACCATTCAAGTACCATGACATATTTTGTCTAGATCTATACATGAGTAAATATATTTTGCTCTGATTTAAGCATACTAGTGTAAGAACCCCTTTTTTACAATTAAGATAATGCCTTTACTAATTGCATAACGTGCAAGAACAAAAAATAATCAGGGTATAAAAAAACCTTTATTTTTCTTTATAAGTAAAGGTCCACTGTATGCTGAGGACTATATTTAGCTCTTAATTTTATTTTAGGTATTGTTTTTGTGTATTAAGACTTCAAGTTTCATGAAGGGTGAAATTATGTTCCTTTTTGTGCCAATGCCATTGACTTTAGTGTAATTATAGTTTTACCCTAAATTCACACATTATTTATAAATGCTGATTAGGAAGGTATAATAATGATATGAGTGCTAGAGTGGGACAGTGGTATTGGTCTTTGTTGCTTAATTATTCAACTCACAAACAGTAAAGAGGGGAATGGAGTTAGGGATAAGTTTTTTTGGCAATCTTATTTCTTTTATTTTAATGCTTTTGTTGCTTATATTCTTCCATATTTCTTCTGTTTCATCCAAAATCTGAAACAGAAAATCTTGAGTGCTTACAAGCTGGTAAGCAGATCTGTTTTTATCACAAACATTTGCCACATTTAAATAGTGAAGATTTTTTACTTTGTGTTTTTCCAATAACTCAAGGCAAATAAGTCTCTGCAAATGAAGCTCAGCCAAGACACTTACTACTTCTTGGAAGAAGTCCCAATAGTTCTATTATCTAAATATGTTTTCACAAGAAATCATGAATTTCTAATATTTCAGATGGTGATGGTTTGGGGGAAGGCACTGAGGTTGTTCTTTTAGCCATAGACAACAATATTTTGTGTGTGTGTGGTAGTCAGTGCTTACTCCGTGTGTCAGGGCGTGTGCCCATCCTCTGTACTGAGCATCCCAGACCTCATCCTGCTCTGGGCTGTGATGGATTTGCTTAGCTCCCATATATGTGCCACATCTGCCACGTGCATACACATGTGCACAAGCAAAAGTCAAGACCCTTCTGTTGACATATTTCAAATACCATGACTTTCACACCAGCCCATTAAATCATTTCCAAATTGTGTATGCAAACTGGAGCAATAGGTGCCATCTGCTCCTGTTTCAGGTACACAGTCTGTCAAACTCTGAAGTTACACATACTGAAAGGAATTCATGCTAATGCAAATTGCAGAAATCTGTTCTCAAAGTGATGAGGCCTTAACTTGCTACATTTTAAAGATGTGTTCTTTTCATGATATACTTCACCAAACATTTTGTGTGAATTAACTAAAAGTAGTCTTAAAATATATGACTTGTAGCTACATTAATAAATATCTTGAATTTAGTATGAAAAGTGCTGAGAAAAAGTCTTCTGGAATAATAGTAAGAAAACCATCTTTTTCTTATTTAATATAATTCATAACGTATTAATGTTTTGAGAAAATACCACAAAAACACCCAGATGTGTTTAGCAAATGAAACATTGAGTACTGCTTCATTTATAAATTCATGTCTTAACAGGAAATAAATTTGTTAAATAAACAAGTTAACACTAAACTCATTAAAAATGTTTTACAGTCCAAAAGAGAAAAATTATTCTAAAGAGATGCCATAGTCTTGAAAATTGATTAGGGTTAAATCTAAATTTAAGCCCTAAATTACTAAGTCTGTGTGAGAAGCAGGTAATAGACGTAGGAAACCACTAACATTGAGTAATGGTTTATATATATGCACCTGTAAATCTGGTTAAAAAAAGAAGAAATGACACTGTTTATTGCTTGACAGTTTTGAATAATGCCAAATACTAAGTTTTGTTGTAAACCTTAGAAAAATACATTATTGTGGTAAAAAATATTTGTATCTATCTGCCGTTTTATCAAGTATTATAGTTGTGATAGCATAAACATGATGTTTCTGTGATAAAGAAAAGTATGTGATCATAACTTTATATATAAAAAGTTATAAATAATTGAGATATAAGTGGTACATCATGTTCAGTCAAGAAATCCTGACTTTCTTATTTCAGTGGTTGCAGACATTATTTTGCTTTATGAGTCTATTGGCACAAGTAAGAATTTACTAGTGTGCAGAAGGGCTGTATAATCTATGCTCTTCTCATAGTATAAAGCATCATGTGAATGAATAATAGTTTTGTACGCTATAAATAATAGCATACTGCATCTAAACCACATCATTATTTTTATTAAGATGGTTTATAAATTGTAAAGAAAAAACATAACTGATCTGAAAAACTACAGAGTGCCATCAATTCTCTTTTGATATATGAGAAAATTGCACATACTCAGTATGTCACAGAATGTACAAATTTCATCCAGTGTAGAAGTGTAATAAAATTTCCTGTAATAGCATATACCAACATACAACAAATCAATTTAAATGGATTTTTTAATGATATTACATTTTTTTAAAACTAATTATCTTCACTTTCTAGCACCCTGTGGAAGCCGATCAACGGGTTCTGAGGGGACTGTGTTATCACCAAACTACCCCAAGAACTATAGTGTTGGTCACAACTGTATTTACTCTATCACTGTTCCTAAGGAATTTGGTAAGTAGGTCTGGTCTCATTCATATCTTTTTGTTGCCTGGATACTTTCAACAATTCTGGATGATTTGTATGGTTGCTTTTACATAAAAAATATTAATGTGAGAAAGCTGTTTTAAGCTGATGTTTCTATTAACACTTTCATCATTTTATAATGCTTTTTTTTCTCAAAACACTTATATTTCCCTTTATCTTTTGAAGTTAGTGTTCAGTATTTTTTTCCTCACTGTGATAACTAACATGTAACTTAAGATATTGCTGTGATGCTAACCAAATATGTTAGTGGTACCACTCAATGTTTCTTTTCACCCAAGGTCATGTGCCTACACTTTAGAAAGTGAAGCATAGCTCCAGTGAGCCCATGTAAGCAGGGGAAGCAATGTTTATCTTAAATATTTGATACTGTTGCTCTTTTAACCCTTGGATTCTCTGCCTCGTGAGGCAGTGGCATAGTCTTTATTGACAAATGAAATTAGAGCAGCATGTAACTGCTTTTTTTTTGTAGATTCTCTGAATCTCCATCAAAACTTCACTCCCATATTAACATCCTTTCTGTTGACTAGGTGAATATTTTAATGATGTCTTCTGTCCCATACAAAGACAGGGCTTTTACAGCACTGCTTTATCTCCCCGGATTTATGAATTATTTTATCTCACTTCATTATTAAACAATGTCTACGATAACAGCTGATGGTTTGTTGTTCACTTTGACTTCTTGGTAAGCAGTATGTCACATATTGAGTATCATTTAAGCTTTAAATATCCATGCTTTAGATTTATGCTTGGATAAGCAGGACTTCATTCTGACCCACAGCTCACATTTCAGTTTGTCAAATACCAGGTGCCTGGGGATGGAGATGGGTATTTATTAACCTCCCTTCATGTTGATTCTGAAAACATCTTAGCCAAATTAAGGACAGTGCTTCAGCTGCAGGGTGTCCATCTGCCATACTCATGATATCTGAACTCCCTTAATATCCAATTAGCTTGTTCTTGTGTATAGTGTAGAGGTGCATAGACTACTACAAAATAAATAGGCTTTTAAAAGTATTGGCTCCTAAGTCATGCCAATCTCCCCTTATTCCTCAAATATTAAGAAAAAATTAAACACATTTGCACAATTCTTGATTTATTTCTAGCTGTTAGAAGCATGTGCTTTTGACACCACTAATTGTTTTTAGATAAACTATAAAGTTTATATCCTCCCATTTTCATCAAATCTGAAGTTACTGATTTGATATCAGTATACTGATACTTCTTAGTTTATGCAATAGATATCAACATGTAAAGCTATAAATATTATAGAATATCTAAACTTATTGTCTGTCCTACCTTGGGATAGATCTTTCTTTCTTGTATTTAAATAGTGTATTTTGACAATTAGTTCAGGTACCTGTAGAATATATAATGGATCATATTTGATCAATTGTTTTTTGCATGCAGAAAACAAAAGTGCCTGTGTGTTGAAAGGTAGAAAACACATCTGGTAGTAACCACTCAAAATGAGGATGACATGACACATTGAAACAAGTGCCAAAACAAATATTTCCATTTTAGCTGCTTTTTTCCGATGATACTGCTACAGTAACAGGAAGCAGAGTTCCTTGCACCCAAAAGCTCAGATTTTAAAATCTGAATCTTGCTTTGACTTGTACACTGGTGTACAATATTTTTTGTAAGTTATAAATATAGATTTTTCCTGACCTGTACTCTTTCTCTAATCTATCATTACTAAAATTATTCCAGTAAAAAACATAAAGAAAGGCAAAGTAATTTTGACAATTGATTTAACTGAAGTTTTTTACATTCAATAAAATTATTTGTCTTGGTCTAAAATTTTACAGTATGTGTAATGAAGGTGTTTTATCTAATAGCTTTTTATCTCTCATTAATCAAAATATATTATAGTACACTTGCAGAGAAAAATATCCATAAAATTGCAAATCTGAGGTCTTTCAGATCAATTTTAGGCAGTAGGAACTTGATTCCTGTAACTTGGGTCCTGATAGACTACCTTGCATTAAGAAAAGAGTCTTCACTTGCAATGCTTGATATGTAGGGATCACTCACTGACAAGACGGTTACAAAAAAATCTGGCCTTTGTGGAAAAAGACACCAGACTTCATATTCAAGTCACCTGGTAGTATACATCACATCGTGTAGATTTGACAGAGATAATTCACAACAACAAAGAGCCAAAATAACCTTTTTGAGAATGAAGGGGTACTCCAGCAAAACTGCTGACATTAAGATAATTTAAAGTAATTTTCCTAAAGAAAACAGCCACAAATCTGTAATCTTCTATGGCTCCAACTTTCAAGGTGAAATACAGCAATGAAATATTTGCTGAATGGAAACTCTTCAAGAACTGTTTTGGCATCTGATAGAGTAAATGA
The DNA here is from genome assembly GCA_013397055.1 of Pachycephala philippinensis. Classification (NCBI taxonomy): domain Eukaryota; kingdom Metazoa; phylum Chordata; class Aves; order Passeriformes; genus Pachycephala; species Pachycephala philippinensis. Next base: position 279,641 of record VWZT01014679.1, on the reverse strand, counting down.
GAACTTATAACAAAGAACAGTTAGAGAAAAAAAAAGTGAAAACCTGGTCAATAGACAAAAACCACGAACAATGTAATAGCATATTCAGTGTGTATAAGGGAACTCATTGGCCTGGATTAGTTTTTGATGGACTGAAAAGAAAACCTATTTCATCTGCAGCTTCTCAGGTTCTCAAGTCAAAAATTCTGTGGAAAAGTCATTTCAATGTGGACTTTTTCCCAGCGTTTCATTATTCTGTCATGCAGAATCACAGTTGTAATATTTCATACTATGACAGGTTTAAGCTACAAGATAAATGATTCACAAAAGCACACAGGGTGCCACAGGCAAAATCTTTTGTAAACATGGAAGGCTCAGCTTCTTTGGCACTCTTCCACTGATATTTTAAAGTGGTGTAATGATTGTTAATTGTTCAACCCTGAAATACAGCTTTGGTTACAATTAAAATGCAGATGTTTGAGATTTTATTTTTTTTCCCGGATGGACATGACCTAATTTGTATGCTTTTCTCTTTATAATGGTGTCATCTATAGTTCTTTTCAAATTAATATTTTTAACAGTAAAATAGATTTTATATCAGCTACCCTTAGCAAATGGCTTTCCTTTTTGTTAGAGAAAAAAGATAGATTGAATATAGACAGTAAGGTATTTAAGTGTGGCTTTGAGCTATGCTATCGGAAAATAAGTATATATTCCCAGTTGCCATCAAAAATTATGAAATTTAAATCAGAACTATTTTTTCCTACCAAGAAGCTAAAAAATTAATTGGGAAAAGGTCTAGTCTCCATGGAAATATTTGTTTTACATCTACAGGAAAATATACTATTAAAATAACTGCAATAATTTTATTTATAAGAATGACATTTTGGGTCAAGATTTCTTAGAATTTTGGCAATAAAGGTAGATCCAGTAAACAGGGAAATTAAATTCCACTATTCTCTTCAATTCCTGAATAATTGTCTTATATTCACAGACACATTTATGCCATTTTGAGCTTTTGCTCGTCTTTTCTTGAATTTCTAGGAGATAGAGCTGAGTTATTCCATATTAGCAACATAGAAAAGAGAGAACCAAACAGCTGAACTTTGGGATTATTTTTATTATTATTAATAATATCCTTGAAAAAATAATTTTTGCCAATTACTGGAAGATAAACCTACAGATTTTACTCTGCCAGTGAAGATACACGTTGAGCAAACAATGGTGTCAACATGTGTTTTCTGTTAGACAGCTCACTGCATCTAGAATTGTTAGACACCTTAACAGTCATGTCACAGTAAAGTTATTTCAGTACTGTTTGATTTGATTTCAAACTGAGTTTACACTTGGAAAGAAAAAGATAGGCAAGGACAGATCATAAGTAGCAGAATTTGCCAAATGACAACCTCACATCAAGAGGGAATGACAACCAAATGGTATTTATGATAATACTTAGCTGCATTACAGTAAAACATTTACTTTAATAACCTGAATCCATCATCACTGCTTTTTACATCTTAATATAATTTAAGAAATGTGGCAGATGCATATGGACTGACATTTTTAAAATGTGGAAGATTTAACTCTCCATCTTACATTAAAATGGATGGAAATGCCTGGCTGAATACCTAGCGTCAATATTTTTAAACATAAACTAAACAATTATTGAATTAAGAAATACTTTGCTGAAGGGGAGATAGAAATGAAAGAGTATGATCGAAAATATCAAAATGCCGCCGCAGGCAGGAATCTGATTCTGCTCCTACCCTCTTTTTATACAAGCAACCACTTCAAAGTCTGTGAGACTGCACTGTTCAAACAATGATTACTTGTCAACAAGATGGAGCGAAACCACATAGACTGCTCCAAATACTTGAGTGTCCAACCGTATAAAGGGTCAAGACACTATTTCAGAAGAAAGAGACAGTGATCCAGCTTGTACCCTGTATTTTATAAAAGTAAGTCAGCTCATCTTTCCTTCCCAAGAAGAGAATGACTTCAAACCAATATGATTTCCAAGAAAAGTAACCATTTATTTATTTCCACTTTTTTTTTTTTTTTTTTTTTTT
>VWZT01014679.1:264882-277588 GCA_013397055.1 Pachycephala philippinensis | reverse complement strand
TTTTTTTTTTTTTTTAGGTAACCATAGAACTACTTTTTAAGAAAAAACCTTCTCTATTTTTTGTATTTATTAACAAAATTTTTGCCTAAAAACAGGAAAATTGACCCTATCACAAGGCACTTCATATAAAAACTAGAAGTACTTTTAAAACATGTATCACTTAATCCAGAAATTTTAACGAAATCCAATTTAATTGAGAGTGAAATCTAGTTAGAATACGAGTATGGTAATTAAGTTTTTTAGTTTGTTTTCTCAGCTTTCTAAAGTACAGAGTGAATGTCATGGAATACTGAGGATGTACATACAAGTATTTATTGTTAACAATAGGAAGAAGTACCTGCTGTATAAGTAATACCAATGGACGATAGAAAATTCAGACCTCATCCTTTTTTCTGGGCATTCTTTTAATTCTGTTGCCATGTTGTTATTTCTCTTAACACCATTCTGGTACTGCAATATTTTCAAAGGATCTTGTACTAGTATCTGAAAACATTAGAATGATTCTTAGTAAATTCTTGAAACTGACCTTTAAGAACTCAGCATTAAAAAGTTTATAGCAGTCTTTTTTTCAGTTTTCTCCAGTTAGCTAACTAAGTTTCATTCAAAAGTACCTAAGCAGTAGTTTCATCTATGATAGACTTCAGAAACCCTGGCCAGAACTAAGAGATCATTGTGCAAAGGATATCAGGCAGACACAGAAGTAGTTTTAATCCCAGAGATAATAAGCTTAATAAAGGTAATATTTATATGTAATATTTAATTACAATTGCTGAAGTAATTCCTTTTAATGATGTATTATCAGTATGGAAACATTCAAAACATTGGTGTAAATGGTGCTTTGTTAATTTATCTTATTGCCAGAATTATTTTGATTTGAAAATTCTCTAAGTGGACTTAACATGGTAGGTATAAGTATTTTCATTTGACTCTTTTTTAAATTCAATTTTGGGAGTTAATGAAGAGCGCTGAAGAGGGTAAAGAATGGAGTCAGGTTGCTTAGAGCCAGAAAAATATGTAGGTTGTGGGCATTGTGCTTGAAACAAATTAATGCACCCTCCTACCACAATAGAAATTGAATATTCTCAATGTTCATTCAATGTGCATTGAATGACTGAGCATGAATTTATTTTTCACTATTATTTTGATTAAATATGAAAAATGAACAATTTCTTTCTGAAATTTGCAATGCATAACATTAACCATACAAAGGCATGGTTCATTTCTTCCTTAAAGAAAGAAGATTGTATAGCTATATAATGAATACAATAAAAATGGGTAGAATCTGACTCGTTGTATTCTGTGCAATTTAGCAAGAAAAGAATGTACAGGTGTTGAGCCAGAAACAAAAAGCTTACAAGTCTATCTGCTACATACTAAATGGACATGAAAATCTTAATGAAAAAAAATCTTCATCTATAAATGTAAGTTCTGGACTTTTGGAGTTAGATACAGTGACAGGATTTGTGTTTTCATTTGTATAATCCAAGTGAGGATTATCTAAATCTGTGAATGTACCTTGTCTTGAAGTGCTACCATTAAACAGTGCAGATTTATGTGTATATAAATTTTAGTCTTCCATGCAGAGCAAATAGGTGTGAATACACATAATTGAATCCTATGCTGGAATACATTTCCTCTTGTTTTAGTTATACACCTAATTAAATAGGTATCTAATCTAAGCCATTCAGATCCTTGCTCTAATCAACAAAGAGAGATACGTATTCCCATGGTGTGATCCATCCCATCTAAAACATATATCTGCAATTTTTGGAATAAGATAATTTACTTGTAATGTAATAGAAACAGACTTATTTTATCATATTTGCTCTGGCAGCTACCATGGGTTAAATGAATTAGAGAACATTGCTGCATATGTGATCTCCATCCATCCTTCAATCACAATGCACACACATAACTTCATGATTTTATCTTATGCATATGTGGTAAAGCTGGCAATTTCAGGTATGTTTCAGTGAGCAACCATTTAGTGGCTTGAAATTGGATGATTCAAATTCAAGCTATTTTTAGTGATTCCTCACCATCAAATGTTTTAAACCTAACACTGGAGATGAAAAAAATGTGTGTCTTATTATTAAGTGTATATTTGACAGTAATATCTCCGCTTCTTTAAGTGTTGTTGGACAGACTTAAGACGAATCTCAGGTGATGGACTGCATTATGTTAGTTTTTCTACAGGAACAGGAAGCCATGGCCTATAGTTTGTCTTCAGAATGAATACCTAATGGAGTTATGTTCCCACCTGGAAAAGGAAAGTGAAAGGCAGGATTGGTTATATGCTGGAAATAATTTTTTTTGTGGTTTTGGGAGGGACTTTAGTGAGTATTAAGTATTCTCTTCTCCAGAATATATAATATACATAATAAAAGTGCTATTAAAAATAGAAATATTTTCACAATTCAGTATACAAATCATTATAGTACAAGAATTTAAGTTATATATACAAGCAATGAAATTATTTACTCATTAATGTAAGAATTTATTCCTTTGAAGAATATTTTCCTACTTTTAACAAGATTGTGACAAATCTTTTTTTCTTTTTCATTTTATTTCAAGCACAGAGCAATTATACTCACCATTTTTTTTAGAAATATGAATAGTCCAGTAGTGAAATATTGTATATCAAACATACCTGCTAGATAGTGAATATGTTTTTTATCGTAACTTCAAGTACACATGGATTTCTGTGCTACAGGTTTTCCATACAATAGCTGGAGCTTGCAATCGAAGTTTTTTTTTTGAAGAATAGAGGTGAGCATTAGTTTTATAACTATTAACTTCTGGTTTGCTTTTCTAATTCAAGGACAAGTTTGTGACATTCGGATGCTAACCATATAAATTACAGAAGTACCAGAAGGTCATTTAGCATCACTTTCCACTTAACTATGAATCTCCTAGGTTCTGAGAGGAAGGACTAGAAGGTTTTATGTGCTCAGACTCACAGCTGGGGAGTATTTCATTCATTGGTTCAGTGCTTAACATGCTTGCCAAGCGAGCAGATGCCAATAAAAAAGTCACCATAGGATGACATTTAAAGGACCTCAAACTCTTCAATGCATTTTTGAAAGGAAATTTAAAAAATTTGGTTGCTTCATATGATTTGAAGTTACTTTTTCAGTGTGTTTTTAGATTTTTTCAATAAAAATGATTAGTTTTGGCTCAAGTATTAATGATGTCTTTGAATATAATAATGACCAATTTAATACAGACTGCTAAATAGGTTAAGCTATTGATTTTGACTATAAACATATGGCACCAGTATAGCTGTCCTTTTAATCGCCTAAACCCAAAGTCGAATGATAAGACCACATCTGTGGTCTTCAAAGAAATTCATAGTTCCCCAATAAGTAAAATAATTTGACTTTAATGTGATTAAATTGATGAAAGATTTCTAAAGACTTTTTCTTTTTTTTTTTTTTTATTTTCTAAGCAGTGTGACTCCAGCTGCTCCAAATATTTAATCATCAAATCTTGTTCACAGAAAAAGCTGTTATTAAAATAGCTGAAATTAGTCTGGGATTCTGGTTATTCCAAATACCAGACACATTACAATACATTACAATCATTGCTTACAAGCTTTCCAATGCATGTTACTGTCCCAAGGAGGGGACTGAATGGTGCCATATTTTCTGAACAATTCTGTTTTCTGTTAGGTTTACTTAGGACAAGATTACAGTACTTTGGCAGGACAATAGCAAAATCTTGCATCTCCATTTATTGGGTCATTTTATCATAAAGTTATATTAATAATGAAGGTGTCATTTTTACTCCTAATCTCTGCATGAGTAAAATAGCTGCTTTCTCAGTCTTCAAGCCTGGCCAGTTGTGGGGACCAGGCCTTTCTTTCTCTTAGGCCTTGTGGTTTTTTGGTTTTAGTGGTTTGGGGTTTTCTGCTATGTTTATCCCCCTCCACTGCATTTTCCTATTTTGTAGCTCCAAAAATCAATAGGAAAATCATCCTAACAGAACAGCTGCAGAAATACCTGCTCCCTGATACACGTTTCACTTGTTGCCAGTAAGAGACAGAGAGATCTGGACAGAGAAACCATGAGAATTCCGTGTGACTATGGCCAAGTTTCCATCCTGAAATATTCTGACATATTTCAGGGAAGGAGCTCATTAGGATCAGACTAAGATCAAGGAACTGCAAAAAATTCTTTTACAAAACATCTTCTCCTTGTAAAGTGGTTCACTATTAGGCCCTGTTCACATGGCTGTAATCCATATTTCTCACTTTTCCTCTTCGTTATATTCCTTTGGATATAAGCCATTGCTCTCTTGAGTAAGATTATCTATATTGACTCAAATATTTGTGTTCACCACTGTGTACACAGATACAAACTTCAAAGATTCTGGATTTCTCTCAGTGGTTTCTCTTTAATTACCTTTGTTTAGAAAACAAACAAAAAGGACTTTGCAATCCTCACTATATATTGGTTTGTGTTTCTTACATTTGTATTCCTGACTGCAGAACTGGGTGATTATTCCACATGCTTAAAAACAGAATCTCTGAACAATCTGTTTTACTGGAAAAAAAAAGGGAGGGGATGTAAGCCATTTGCTGTTAGTATCCAATTGTTTATTTACGGTAGTTTTAAAACAAAATTTTCTGGTTGAATTTTAGATAGAACTGAATTGCATCTACTCTGATAACGAGTAAATTTCAGGAAAATGTGAATAAATTCTCTAAGGGGGAAAAAACAAACTTGGAAGTCAGGTAAATGCACGTATTTTGTGGCAAAAAACCCACCTCTTTATAATAGTTTATAACTTGAAATATATTTTGGAAAGTCATTAAAAGACTGTCAAAATATGGCTACTTGGTGAGAGGGAATTGCTTTGAGTTGTTACTTCGTGTTGAAGTTCTGGTTTTGGAGGCCAGCACGGAAACAACTGAAGGATGACAGTCACATTGTTTCTCGGAGGTGACACCTAGGTATGTCAATAAGGCAGGAAATTGGAGGACCATATAATTTGGTGATTACAAGGGATGAATAGGGAAAGAAGGAATGGGAAGAGTAGGAAAAGTAGTGTATATACATATGTATGGTTACATATACGTATTCATACATGTATACCTGTATTTCATGAAAGGGTAAAGCCTCCCTGAAACCAACAGCTGGCTGATGAGACTTGCCCAGCTCTGACTGATTATATAAGTGTTGCATGAGAAGAAAAAGGCAAACACAAACTTTGTTATTGACATAGGGTGAGACCTGCCCAAGAGCACTGCTCTGATAAAGGATCTGTACCACATCTGTCCAGGTTTTGTAAATGTTTGGGATGTGTCAGAGCAATGTGGTTCTCTTGTTGTGACTATCAAACCTCAAATTCCACTCTAACAGTGTACGTATTAAATGTAACATTGGATGGAATACTCTGCTTTTTGCTTTAATATTGGGGCCTGGACAGACCTGTCATTTTAAAAAAATATGTGATGGTAAACACCCACTTGCACTGTTTAGAAGCTATAATAGACAATCAGAAATAGGCTTCTAAAAAACCTGTGTTTTGAGAGGTTTTTCATTATTGAATCACCAAGTAAAACTTATTTCTCCAAGCCATCTGTTCCTCCTGTTCTCATCCTCCTTTCTCCCATTCCCATTTTCTGTAAAGGACTATGGGTCCTAAAATGACAAGCTGATTGTTATGCAAGATTTGCTTCCTCCAAAAACACAAAAGTTTCTCATTTAGGTCTTGAAACACTCCCTAGGTTTTGACCTCACATTTCAGTTATAAACTCAGGCAGACTGGTAACACATCTGTTGCCAGACTGGAAACTGATAAGTGGTTATATTTCCTACAGGAATCATATTGATGAAGTCCTGATTCTCATATTTAGTGCTATCAAATGGCTGGAATATTTTCACTTTTTCCTTTCACGCGTTTCCTTTATATAATTTTTTGATGATTTTGACTATGAAGGATTATTTCAATGTTTTCTTTTTTTTTTTTTTTTTTTTTTTGGTATTCCACTGGGAGTTCTTTTGCATTTGCCTACTAATGAAAAGAGAAATAATTACTCAAATATTAATTTCATCCACATGATTCAGTAAACTGAAGTGATAATTTGTTTCAGATGAATGAACTGATTAATCATCTGATCTAAACAATAACATTTACTAGTAGGATGATAAAAGATAATTATTATATGCAGAAAGCTGTTGTACTTTTAATTAGTACCTCTAAATTAGCTGAGAGGTGATTGAAGAAACCGAGTTTTTTCAAAGTGACTTTGCCATTTAATCTAGAACCCTTATTACATATTTAATAGTATGGCTTGAATTAAACCTCCTGTCTTAATAAGATTCTTTTTATTTTGGCTTAATATTGTTCTATTACTGTATTACCATTATTATTATTACTATTGTTACTCCAGAGTTTAAATTATTTATTCCTTCTGTCATGTATATTACTTAAGAGCTTACTCTCCCTGTGGTCCCTCCATATGCATTAGAGAGAGACTTAAACACAAACTTATCAAGGAAAGACCAGCCTTCAAATTTGGACACCTTATTTAAATGCCTTATTAGCCAATTTCATGTTCCCTTGCTTTTTTTTTTTTTTTTAGAGTTTTCTTATATTAAAAAGTCAGTTCTTCCCAGAACTGTAATGAAGGGGTTTGTAGAATACAATTAATTTGGACTTCGTGTAATTTGTGTCTTTATAGATAATAGTTTTATGAATGATTTGGTTATTACTGTCACAAGAGACATCAATAAAAACAATTTTTCTTGATCTGTTATCTCCTTGGTATTCCTTTGTTATATACAGGCTACTGCTAAGATCTACAGGAAAAGTTGCAGGTGTTTCCTTTCTCCTTCAGAGACTGTAATAGAAAAATTAGCAATAAACAAAATTCAGATGTTTCACTTTTACCAGTATACTCCTCTTTCTTGTCAGAAAATCCTGCTTAGACAGTCAGATGCTATGAAAGTGTGATTCAGATTTGTTTTGTCAAAGTGTATAAGCAATTGTATAAGAACACAATGAAGCAGGATTGGAAAATGCTGCCCATGTTCAAGATTAACAAGATCTTCACATTTCTGCGGTTCAGAACACTTTTGTAGCAGCAGGGCAATGGCCTCCTGCTTACTCTTGACCTCATCTAACCTTTTCCACTCACTTTTCTCAACAAAATGGACCAATGAAGGGACAAATCATACAATGTGCACAGCTGGTCTCAGAATGTTGTTATCTGAGTAGTAGCTTCCTCAGCTTAAAGTAAATGTCAGTAGTTGTTAGCTCTACAGTCTTGGATTCTTTTTCCTGTTCACACATTATTTTGCAAGAGACTTAAAAAAAAAAATCAGTAGGTTACAATTACTGGGCCCAAGTGAAAAGCATTTCCTAATTGTCTTGTCCCTTGCAGAGAATCCTGAGCACTTGCACATCATAACAGTAAAGAACTGTCTTTTATTTAGAAGAAGAAAAATAGTATAATTAATTATACTTTCAAAATTTTTTTTCTCACTACTGTATTGCTCACTGATGGACTTTCAGGGAAGTGAACACATAATTTTGTCTCCATTGCTATTCCCCTTACAGTAGATTTGAAGCCAGAAGTTTAAGCTGTACAAGAGTTAATTGCAAATTAGCAGCTACATCTGCAGCTTTGACTGCTGCCTTGGTAAAATAATCTCAGAAAATAGCCTGTGTAAACTAGATGGGAAACATTCTGTCATTCTTTTGCTTTTATTTAGGTTTATGGCATTAATCACTGGTGGATCTGTGAGGCATTATCATAGATTTAAAATGTGTTGTATTATATACCACAATAATAGCTAGTTAAAAAACATTACCAGTGACCAAAGACCTACTTTAGTTTTTAAGAAAGACTACATGTAGGACTGAAATAATATAGGAAGATGTCTGCACAAACGCTTCATTAAAGCATTTCAGTAGGATGTTTTGAAACTAGTGTACTTTTATATCAAACAATATATTGCCTAACTTATCAGTAAGCTTCTCCATGCAGCTTTTATTCAGATTAAATTTCTAATTCTCACTCTAGTCAGTGCTCCAGTCTGTTAACTCACTCTCAGTCTATTAAATAAAATATAATTACTGCCTAGGGCCATCTATATATATTTTTTTTTTTCAAACTATTCTACTTCAGCTATATTATCACTTCAGCCCTCTTTCCCTAGTTTAGAAATGACATTTGCAACATATGAGAGGTTTATTTTTCTTGCAAGACATTGAGACTGACATTCTGTCAAAAACTTTTTAAAAAATTGAAAATAGTAAGTGACGCAAAATTCACAGTGTTGTGATTTGGGAAATTTAGTCCAATTTAGTGCTCCCACTAAAGCCATACTGCCACTTGCTACCCCATTCCCCTTCCTTCTTGTGAGTGACTGGAGGTGAGAACTGGAAGCACAAAAGATCATGCTTTGGGATAAGAAATATTTACTGTAAACAGAAACGAGATAAGAATAAGATCAGTAACAGAATGACAGAGGGCATAAGAAAAGAATTCACATGGAAAAAAAAAACAGATGATAATAGACAATACCAGATGGCTCTCTCTGCCAGGCTTACTGGACCTGAAGGAAGCCTTTCTACTCAAAGAGCCTTCCTTCTCCCAGCCCCCAACAATGACAGTGAATAAAGAATATGTGACAGTGAGTAAAGAATAACCTCCTGTCCTGGCCCTGCCCCCTCCTGCCTACTGCAAAATGTAACCCTGTCCTGGCTGAAACCAGGACACACAGGAGCAGAGACCTCTTTTTTTTTAAATATGGTGTTATATTCCCTTCCACTCAACAAAAATGTTGAATAATAAAGTTCAAAAAACTATCTACTTTTTAGGTAGGTTAGGGAAAATTAGAAAAAATTCAACATCTCAGGTATAAAATAATAAATCTGAAGATCATTAAAGCAGTTAAAATGATAAGATACTTTTTTTTTTGTCCATAGGGTTAAATAAACCTATGTTACCTGTTTAAACAAATGATAATAATAGGTGTTTGAGTTTCAGTTGAGTAAAATCAAAACAAATCAATATCCAGAAAAGAAAGTTTGGTTTGATGCTTCCTTTAAGGTTCTGTAATATATAGCAGATGCACATGCTAGTAATTTTTAAATTATTGAAAATCACATTCTGTAATTAATAATATAATAGAAAATAACATGATATAATTAGCAATAGATAAAAAATACGGTTTTAACTGTTTTCCCTCTGCTGTGTTGTGTTGTTGCAGATCCTGAAAGAGCTTTACATGTATGCATGATGATTCAGGCCAGGAGAGAGGGATGTGAGCTGCAGAAAGGGAGAAGAGGAAAGGGAGGCAGAGGTTTGAAGCCAGAGGAGAATGATAGTTTATGTAGTGTAATAAACTCCACTGATTTTAGAAGAAAGCAGGAAATGTGTTAATTAGGAGAGTTCAGTCATCTTCCAGCTCCAGGAAAAGTCCTAAATCTCACATTTTATGTGGAATTGTGCCCATTTGTGGAGAAATATGCATGTAAGCTTTTTTTCTGTGCAGTTTCACATCACTTCCTCATGCTGAGCTTCTAGTGTTAATAACTGCCACATCTTCTGTCCCCAAACATATTCTTGTCTTTTCACACATTCAGATAAACATTTCCTTTTCTCAAACATGAAATACAGCCGATCCCATCTCCTTCTTCCTCTCCTAGTCTGAAAATGCAGGAATACAGTAACAGGAAAGAGGAGAAATCATCATGTTTCCATTTAACACTTCCTTTATAGAATTAAAAACAGAAGAACAGCAGAGGATGGCTTGCAGCTCAGTCTAGATCTGTGTGCTCTGTTTCTTTGAGATCACAGAATGGAACAGCTATTTTCTTTACCTTCATCTGTGGGAGGAAAATGGTACATGAAAGCTTTAAGGACCAGAACTCTTTCTGTCCTTCCTTACCTCTTCCTCGTTTGCAGAGAGAATCATTTATTCTGCCTTTTCCTCCCTAATCATCTGGATGTCATTCCAGGAAATGTAGGATTCCATTTGACATCTCCAGTTGAGACTGCTAAAGGAACTCCAGTAACTCTCAATGAAAAGCAGACAATTCAGTAAAAGCTTTTTCCACAGACTAAGAAATTAAGGACTAGACAGTAGTGTAAGTAACATACATTGAGAAAAACTAGTATAAATTCAAATTAGTTCACCCTATTCAAGTACAGTTAACTGGCACATCTATGTGTGGTTTGGAAAACCTCCATGACTTTTATTTTGATCACTCATATTAATTTGCTAATAACAGTAAATTTGTGCTATACATATGATGCTATTTAAATAGAATTCTGTTGTATTTGAGGACTTCTGTAGGTCTGTCTTGTATAACCATACTTTTATACATTGGGAAATTTGTGTAAAGCTAATCTATAGTTCAGTAGCTATAGAAAATGTATATAGATATACATATATATATGTGTGTGTTATACATGTATCTATGTGTGTGTGGTTCCTTTTACCTATTGACAGCTTTAGCAGTTTTTGAGTTATATAATTATTCTCTCTATTTTTATATCTGATTTTTTTTTGTAACATTAATATATCAACTCTTTTTAGTTTCATTGCTCAGTCATTCAGCACCTCTCTGTTCTTAACTCATGCCAGTAAGAATATCCCTTCCAATGGTTTACACATAAACCCCTCACCAGCCGTATTTTGACATCTAGTCTGCAGTGTTGCCGTACACCAGGCCAACATAGTTTGCAGTACAAAATTGCAGCACCATCTGCAGTAATCACACCTGGGAAGAGCTACAGCGGCTCACCGACCTTATGGGCAAGAGCTACAGCGGCTCACCATCCCTCTTAGAGGCACGGTCACCCATAAAGCAGTCCAATCCCAGACTTGCTTGGGCAAGAGCTACAGTGGCTCACCGTCCTTCCCAGAGGCACGGTCGCCCAAGGCAGTTCAATCCTGGACTTACATGCGTAGGCTACTCACGGCTCTCCTGGGCACACCCCCGCCCAGGGATTACGCGCCGGCCGGCTTTTCCACTTCCCCCAAGTGGATTGCAGTCCCTGAGGCTCATACTGACGGAGGCTTCCAGAGCTTCTAAGGCTCAGCCAGTTATCGCCGCAATACATGCAAACGCAGGGTACCAGATGTCGGAGTCCAAAAAGTCCAGCATAGAGCAGGGTGGCAGGCAGAGGCAAGCATCAGCAACCAGAGGCAAGCATCAGCAACCAGAGGCAAGCGGTGGCAGATGCCCAGTCAGCTCCAGCTCAGCTCAGTATCTGCTGCTCTGTGATCCTACAGCACAGCCCTTTATACCCATCATCCCTTGGGCTACTCATGTGCTTCTTGTTATAGGAATCAGCACACCTGCATTCAGTGCTGGCCTTCCCTCCTCCCAGGGACACAGCTGCAAGCCATGAGGCCAAGGCTGCCTACTGCCCACTCTTGTAACCCCACACTGCAGTGCACCCAAGAGGCTCATAAAGGTGGAATTAATTTTTAGTTCTTCAACGGTCAGGAACACTAGAAAACTGTTTTATTCTGCTATATGCTTTGAAATGAATCAAGATTTACACAGCAGGATGCTATTAGCAGGGACTCTACTTTGTATTCACAAATAATTAATAATTTTCCTGTTACAGCGTATGCTAAGAAGTGTCAACAATTGCAGAGAAATCTAACTGATATCACTAAAGATTACTGTTACAGACACAGAGTAGACTGAATGTATTAACAGCAATTGGCAGACAACCAAATGTTTGGAAATGTAAGAGGAGAAACATTTTTTAAAAATGACACCTCTGCTACTATTTTCATTTAGAAGCGATAGTAGCAGTGCTAAGTCAGACATACTCCCTGTTATGTCAAACTGAAGGATTACACTGAACAGTAAAATATCAGATCTCCTAATTCTTTTATGTGAGCTGGTCAAAATTCATTTAGGTTTCCTTACTAAAGGAATATTCCTTACTAAAGGAGCAATATTCCTATCCATGAATTCTGTAAGGTCATTTCCTTAGGGTGTCATCTTTCAATCTTTTCCTTCAAAAACCTTCTCACAGTTTATTGAACAACTTCTTTTCAAAAAGCGCAACATACACTCAAATTATCTTGCAGTTTTACTGGACATTTTTCTTAGCAGAAGGAGGCAAATATCTGTTTATTTGGTGTCTACATGACTATAAGTTAATTTTAAAATAGTGAGTCACTCTGTCATTTTTATTTCTAGTTCAATCCATCACAGTGTATTGCTGGTTCATCCTGAATACAAAAGAAACTTAAGACATTTTTTCTTATCTGCTGTTTGTTATGAAGCCAAATACTTGAAAAGAGTCATTTAAAGAGAAAGGCTATATTCCAGTAGGAGGGGCACATACAAGTTGCAACAGAAGGTAGACAGACGTTTTTAACATTAAAGTAAAAGTAATTTTTCTGCTCTTGTCACAGATTAAGACAGCAAAGGGTCATAATAAGCCTTTGTACCAGATAATCTCTGAGTTTATTAAATATAATTTCTATGATTAAATTATGTTATGCAAAACTCTTAGCTTGCAGTCAATGAATGCTGAGCTACTTCATATAAATAATTGATGGACCTTAACTTTAAAATATTTCTAGGTGCAGATATTCTGCTACTCATTTATGCATTTTATGTTTTTCAAGGCTACTCCATGGCTGGTTTGAGGTGTCTTGAAGGTGACATCCAAAGGAAATTGTAGAAGTGAAAAATTTAGACAATGTCCCTTTTCTCA
>VWZT01014679.1:177396-264821 GCA_013397055.1 Pachycephala philippinensis | reverse complement strand
AAAAAAACCCCCTTTCCCCCCCTCCCCTTCCAAAAAAAAAAAAAAAAAATTAAAAAAAAAAATCTGTAACTCCTCTGTAACTCCTGCAAATAAAACTGGTTGAAAGTGATTGTCATCACACTATTGTAGTCAAATCTTAATGCAGGTGTCTATTTTGTGAAGAATTCCTCTCTTTCTTTTGAGAATGGGCACAAGGGTTTTTCCTATCAGTTGGTCGTTTGATTGATGACACTAATATGATCAACCATAAAGACTTGCTGAGTCTTTCTCATTGAGATAAAACCTCACACAGTAGTTTCCTGCTTCCTGTAGTTATGCCTGAATCCTGTTTATTTAAAGCATAGATTTTCTCCGTTGTTGTTTATCATTTGGCTGACTGACCATGAACAACCACTCAGCACAGTGAATGGGGTCTCCAGACTTGGGAGTTAAGATTCATGAGAATTTTGCATTTCTTCTTTCTTAGTGCATACTTGTTATCCTTAACTGCCATAGAGACTATTTCTCTAGTGAGAGATTTCTCTTTCTCTGTTTTTTGAAGAATCTTCTCAAAAATGTGCACTTCTCCCTCTTTTTTTTTTCTTTATCAAGAAAAGAATTAAATATGGCATTGTAATTTCTTTATAGGAGTTCATAGGAAAAAAAAAAATCAAAGCTAAACCATGACCAAAAAGAGAATATCATCAGTGGAGCAGACAGAGAAACAGATTTTTATGAGTTTTTTTCACTGTAAAATAAAATTTTCATATTTTATTTGTTCATGTCGTGAATAAAACTCTCTTTTGTAAGCAGTATTTAGACTGATGACAGAAATTATATTTGAAACTATGAGAACTTAAATTCTACAGAGTAACCTCAAATTCTGAGAAATTAGACCTGTTTAATACCACAGCTGTTAGACACCTGAACACCTTAATTTTTCATTCACAGTTAGGAGAAACCTGTTCTAAATATGTAAGAGAAAATTATCTAAACTACCATTTTCAAGCACAGTTTTAAATATCATTCTTAACAAATCAGTTGATTCATCTGGGTCTTTTGTTTGTTGGGATTTTGCTCAGTTCTTCAAACTGATTTGGTGCAAGAGAAACAGTGATATTAGTGTAGAAAATAATGACCATGATATAGCTCATGTATGTCTTTTCCAGACTGAAATAGATTCTGATTGGAGACGCATATATCTGTTAAGAACTGTAAAGGTAATTTGGGTCCTATTACAGTTAATAGGGCTGATTTTCGTTTTCCTTTGTCAGTTACTAAGACCTATCATTATAAATTCTGATTCAGCCTTTAAACAAACACCTGGACCCTCTCCAGAAGGGCTTATATGAATTGCACATTTCGGTTTCTGAAATGACAATGCTTAAACCGTGTTAGTCCTTCTGGTATTTTCTTAAAGGCAAGTGAATTACTACAGTAGTGGAGTTGATTTTACGCTAAAGTTTTATTATTTCAATAAATCATTAGGCACACAAAAAATCCCTAAGAAGGGAAAACCCAGGGTGAAGAATTATATTATCATCTTATTCCATTGTTATCCATGTAAGTTATTAAGAGTATTTCTTTAGATCCAACAGCTGGCATAATATATGAAATAAATATGTTTTACCCAGGTAAATACTAATTGATCAGCACTAGCATTAATGACAATTATATGCTATCTGTAAAGGTTTGACTTTTGAGTTGGGTTTAATTCTTTACTGGGTCAGTGTAGTGGGTTGACCTTGGCTGGACATCAGGTGCCCACCAAGCCACTCTATCAGTCCCCTTCCCCGCAGAACAAGGGAGAGAGAATACAATGGAAAACAACTATCAGGTTTAAAGCAAAAAAAAAGACAAACAAAAGTTTGTGTGCGCATGAGCAAAGGGAAAAGTTAATCTTTACTTGCTATCAGAGAGCGACATTCAGACATTTCCTGGGAAGCAGGGCCCCAGCATGGATAGCAGTAGCTCCAGAAGGCAAACATTGTGAGACGGGATGGGACCCCACCCCAATTCCTTCTCTCTCCCTTAGCTTTTATATCTAAACTGACATCATACGGTATGGAATATCTCTTTGGTTAATTTGGGTCAGCTGTCCTGGTTGTGTCCCCTCCCAGAAACCTCCCACTTCCAGCCCCTCATTAACACTGGTGTGTTATCAACACCCTTCCAGCTACCAATGCAAAGCACAACATGTGAGGCCTGCTAAAGAGAAATGAACTCTATCTCAGTCAAACCCAATACAGACAGAAATGTGAGCATTTCAGGGATCTCTTTTGGAAGACTCTGATTGTACCTGGCCCCTGGAGAGATGAGAAATCCAGGAAATACAAGTCATTTTCAGGGATCACCACTTCAAGAAAGGAATGGTCCATGCCAATGATCAGACTATCAAACAAAGGTGGCAAAGAACCTGCACAGATGAACAAGGAGCTGCTGATAAAGCTTGAACATAAAAAAAAAGAAAAATTCAAGAGGTTGAAGCAGGGTCAGATGTTCAAAGAGGAATATAAACACTTGAAACACACTGAAAAGATGGGGTTAGGAAAGTCAAAACCCATGTAGAATTGAACCTGGGGTGAAGTCTCTGAAAAAAAATGATGCAAAGAAACATGAATTGTTAAATTTCTTCTTAGCTACAGTCTTTACCAGTAAACCAGTCTTGAACAACTCCAGAACCCTGAGACCAGCAGAAAAGTCTAGAGTAAGGATGACTTGGAGGAGGACTACGTGAGGGAGCACTTAGACAAACTGGGCAAATGCAAACCGATGGGACACGATGGGTTGCAAGGGAGGTCAGTTACCCTTGAAAGGTTGTGACAGCTGAGGGAGGTTCCCAAGGTCTGGAAGAAGACAACAACATTCCTATCTTCAAGAAAAGCAAGAAGGATCGAGGGAACTATAAGCCAGTTGGTCTCACCTCTATACCTGGGAAGGTGATACAGCAAATAGTCCTGGTCACCTTCTGCAAGTTTTGGAGATGATCAAGATGGTTAAAAGCAGAGAGTTGGGACTGTTCAGCCAAGGGAAAAAAGCCAAGGCAAGTCAAGGCAAGGGATGAAAACTGTAAAGGAGGTAGGATGCTGGGTCAGGTTGCTCAAAGCGGTGATGGGATCCCCAATCCCCGTAGATATTCAAAACCTGATTATACATAGGCCTGAGCAATCTACTCTAAATTGCTATCCTGTCTGCAAAAGGACTGTACTAGATAATGGGTGGAGACTTCCAGTCTCAATTATTTTCTAATTTTGTGATAGGAATTATACTGAGAATACTGTTCATAATCTAATACTATTTATATTCTACCAGTATTTTTTCTTTTCTTCTCTTTTTTTTAAACAGGCAGACGTAAATTCTATACATGTTTACTTCGTACTTTAAAAATGAAACTAACATTTCTTTGATGAAATTTTTAACTATCAAACTATTTTTGCCAATTCCATCTGTTGTTAGATGCTTTCCAAACTCATTCAAAGTGTCCAGATGTTACAGTGATGAAGGCCATAGAAAAATCTAGATATTTAGAGGCATGGAAGGTCTGCTTGTCTAGCTCTTGCCTGTTTAAAAGGGAGCTTGCTTGTGCTGGCATATTTTGAATTAATGGATTCCGTCACTGTCCTAAATTATTGGCAGTATTAACATTACACTTTACCTGGAATTTTGACATTAAAAAAATCACACAAATGGAAATGTATTAAAAAACCCTTAGAAATGTATTTTGTTTATTTTTTGAGGAAATAAATAAATTAGTTGTAACTATCAAAATTTCAAGAGGAAATCTTTTTTGAATAGCCTTACATTGTTGATCTTGTAAAATAAAAGACAACTAAATATATTAAGTAAAATTTTAAACCGCAAAACACAGGGAAAAAAATGTTTTATTTTTAAATAGTATTGCTACAAAGAATTGAAGGCCAAGATGAGCATGAATTCAGAAATAATTTGTGGCCCAACTTTAAATGTCAAGTTTGGACAGGTGGCTTTCAGTATTTCATGTTAGTTGGCAGGGGACAGCAAATGATTGAGTCATTATTTAGAGAATACTTATCCATCCATCATTAAAGACAAAAAAAAAAAAAATCACACCCAAATTCTTCAGCTGAAGTGATTTGATCTTTATTCAAACTGGATAATGGTTTTCAATTATTTGTTTCCTAAGGGCAAACTATACTGAATACTCACATTACATTTTATCAACTTTTGTTTATTTAGAACATATTTTTGCATTGGCTTCAAATATGCTTGTTATTATTTAATTTTAAGAAAATTCTTTTTAAACACTAGGGAATAAAAGAATGAACACATGCCAAATGGAGTAGACAACAATGAGCACCAGAAAACACAGGAATAATGAACTGGTTTTTTTCTAATAATCAGAATTTCCTCTCTTGTGACATAATGTCAGCTGGTCAGGTATCAGTCACTATACATTACAAAATTTTGCACTTTAATTAATAAAAAGAAAGTATCCTGGCACAGAAAAAGGAAGGAACAGGATCTAAATTATTTCTTCCCAAGTGGCTGCAGCATATTCCTGCTTAATTTGAGAAAGCAGCTAGACTCACATAAATTGATCATAAAGGGCTCAAAACCCCTTACTTGAGCTTTTTGCTCTTCCATATTAACCCCTTTCTGGCAGTAAGTCCTCTTTGTCACTTCTTTTGATGTCTCAGCCACCTCAAATCTCTTCTTAATATATTTTATCTCAAGTCAATGAAAACTTTTGGTTATGTTGTCATATTTTTGTCTGTATTTTATTAAGAAATGCACAAATGATAATGAAAAAAAACTGTTACCAAAAATGATATGTGGACCTTTCTCTTTCCAAAGTGACTGATTTTAAGTCATGTATTAGTTCACTTTCTTCAGTGTTATACTTTTAGACAGAAGGGTTCACAAGACAAAGCTAGAGGCAAAACCAGTATTGAAATACTTACAAAACATACAAAAAGACCTTGGAATTTGACTCACTATATGGTAAAATTGCTGGGTAAATATTTTATGATAACCCATTACAATACAAATATAGCTTAACAATTCAATTTTTACTGTTTTCCCAGGATACAACTCTTGATAACAATTATGTGTGCTTGTTATGGTAGCCTCATCTCTTGCCTGAATTTTGCATACATAGTTTGAAACATACTTCAAATTGGGAAGTAGCAGTGGAAATCACAAGGAACTTTTCTTGTCTCAATGGAAAAATGAAATTCATCCAGTATGAAAAAAGATTTGATAAAAATAAAAATGTGACAGAAACGATTAGCTAGGTTAAAAGCTTGTTAGTTGTCTTTAGCAATACCAGAGAAGACTTGAATTCAGATAAATATTATTTTGAAAATAAGCAGAGCTAATAAAAACATCAATGATTAATTTTCTGGAGATTGAAGCAGAAATTATGGACATCATTGAGCATCTCACTTATAGTTCCTCTTAAAAAATGGACAAGAATCTTTGGAAGTGCATCAGAAACACTTTTGTTTCAAATTTTTATAAGTATGACATCCAGTCTTTTCCTTCAAAAAGAGGATTTTAAAAACTGAAATGGGTATATGATAAGATCCTGAGTAAGGAACATGGAACTGCCTTTTAAAAAAAAAAAAGTCAAAAAAAAGTCAACAATTTGAAGACAATGCAGTTTTAATATGGTCTTTTTAAAGGTTTAAGGGTTTATAATTAATTGAAAGAATTGGAGGTGAGAGCTCCATCTTCTGTAACTAAACCTAGCAAATGAAGATGTTGTAGAACATTTGGCAGATAAATATAACCTAGCAGCAACACATTGGAATACTTATTCCAAAATGTCTAACCTGGATAATGAACAAGAACTGCTTCTGTTTCTCTTTTAAGGTGTTCCAGTACCTAAAAATACCTGACTGCTTCCCTCTTTATACATGTATAGTCCCTAAGTAATTTACCCTTCCACTGATAGCAGTGTTGGATATAAATGTTTTCTAGGTACTAGAGTCAGAACTAACCCAAGAAATTATTTTTCTTTTCACTGATTACTTGTATTGAAAGTGAAAACACCTGTGATTCAAATGGGCTATGCAAACCTTTGAACTGAAGTGTAAAAATAAATCTTGTATTTACTTGCTCTACTAGAATGACATTAAAAATAAATTTTTTTGTGATTCAATAGATGTATTCTAAAAGTGTTTGTTGCCTTTAATCAGTTGCTCATTTATTTCACAAAGGCAAAGATGTATTGAATGTTAATATTCCTTAAAAAATGAAACATTCCAAGGTAAGTAAAAGTTAAAGAGGGTTAGCAACAAAATCAATTAATAAAGCCCAGTATATAATAATATGCCTGGAATTATAAAGGAGAAAATTGCACTGAGAATTTAGATGTGTGTTGGGTGGGGGCGAACAAAGAATTTGAAAGTATATTCAACAGCAAAAAAATGGTTTTGTTCCCTAATTACTAGAATCTTTTAATGATTATATGTATATGTATGGCTTCTATACCTTCAGTGTCTCTTTTAGATGTATTTTCATCCTTTTACTGCTGTAATGGTATGAAAAATAGCCTACATTCAGCGCCAGGACAGCTGACTTAATTATTTTTGAAAGCATACATTAATGTATTTTTTGTTGTCTCTTTTTTTTTTTTTTTCCCTTTCTTATTCCATTCTCTCTGTTTGGCTTTGGTTTTGTTTTTTGTCTTGGCCACTGGTGTCTTTTCCATCTTTTCCTTTCTTTTTGGTCAGTTGTTTTTGGCCAGTTTGTGTTTTTCCAGACATCACTCCATGACGTAGTTGAAGTATACGATGGCCCAACTCTACAGTCATCTTTGTTATCCTCTCTCTCAGGATCGCATTCAGGTATCATTTAATAGAACTGTCAGTATATTGTTATTTTTTTTTTTTTAATGAACCTAGAAATGTAATGTAGTCTAAAAAAAGAGAAAAAAAAGGATTTTCGTGTTTGCTTAAATTCATCTCAGGCAAATATATGAAATCCACATTTTGAGCTAGACACTTCAAAATCTTTGCATTGATGAATAAAATGAAGTAAAATTGCATCTTTTTCTTTTTTAAGTTTTTTTTCTTTTGCTATTTATGTATTATTGTGGGTATTTAGGACTTCTTACTCCATGCCTTTTTGGCTTTAGTAATTTGAAATAGGTTGTAGATATTTTAAAGGAAAAGCAAGGTATATTTGTACCAAAGTAAAATTAAGTAGATTAGTTGCATGTTGACTTAATTTAAAGAAGTAGTGGGGGCTGGGATTTTTGTTGTTTGGTTTGTTTTTTTTTTCAGTTTGGTTTTGGTTTTCTGGGTTTTTTTGGGGGCTGTGTGTGTTGTGGTGTGATTTGTTGTTGTTGTTTTTGGTGGTGGTGGTTTGGTTTATTTTGGGGGGGTTGTTTGTTTGTTTTTGGTAAAGGAAAAAAACCAACAAACATTCCTAGTAACTGAGAAGAGATTTAACCCCCCTTTTCTAGAATGACATAATACTGTCAACATAAAATATTAAAAGTGCATATATCTTGCAAAGTTTAATGAAGCAGAACAGGGTTTGCAGGGCATTATTTCTAGCTGCAAAGATGTTGACAGGTGTTTTCTTTAGTAAAAAGTGGCTATGATAGCTTTGTATTTTCATTGTTTGAGTAGGTGAATCCCTTCCATTGAGCTCGGGGAACCAGATCACAGTCAGATTTACCTCAGTTGGACCAGTAACAGCTAAAGGATTTCATTTTGTTTATCAAGGTGAGACAACCTAGAAAAATGTGTACATTTATTCTGTTTATCATAGTTTGTAAATCATCAGAGAGAAACAGACTGAGAGTGAAGAGGAAAGTAATAGCCTTTTAATAATAGAACAAGTGTCATTATTTCTGCATGTTTTGAAAATTGTTTGAAACTATTCTTTTATCTGTATTTTAAAGCTGAGGTCAAATACTTAAGAAGCATAAGAGGGGTTCCAAATTTCAGAAGACAGTTACACAAAGCTGCAGTTTCTGTTTACTAATCTGATTGGCAAATGTTAGATCCATCTGGGTGCTCTAACTGGTTTATCTCTCAATTTAAATGTGAATAGCTGTAAATGTTATTCCCTGTGGGTTTAAAAGGAGCTTACTGTTATTAAGATATTTTTCTTGATTTACTTTATTTGCCTTTTTATGGGTCAAATGCAGAAATTTTTATATACCAACACTTGCAGCTGCAATTCATTTTTTCATTACATATAAATCCTCATCTGACAGTCAGAATACACATTTAGAAATCCATATCAATAAATGTAAATATCTGTCATAAAATGTTATTTTGAAACCCTTTATTAGTTGAGTATCTCATGGTAGTATTTCTTGTAAGTGTCATTTTAGAAGGTTTTCATGAGGATTTCATGCATTTCTTCCAATCTTGGCAAGGATATCAGTGCTATGCTCTCCTAAATAGTAACTTAGACATCAAAAGTGAGCAATCTCAGTTCTGAAAGTTTATTTGGGGATTATGGAAATATTCTTAACTGGGAAATAGCTGAAAGTTCCTTCCAGACATTTTAAATATTTGTGGTTCAATATCTGTATTACCTCACCAAATCTAAAATTAAGAATCCACAATTGTTTGTACATTCACAGCTGTTCCAAGAACAAGTGCAACACAGTGTAGCTCTGTGCCTGAACCAAGATTTGGAAAAAGGATTGGAAATGAATTTGCAGTTGGTTCACTGGTTCTTTTCGAGTGCAATCCAGGCTATATCCTCCATGGGTCAACAGCAATTAGATGTGATACGGTACCAAACGCCTTGGCACAATGGAATGATTCACTCCCTACATGTGTTGGTGAGTTCCTAAGGCTTTTTAATAGAAATAATTACTGCTTAAAGTGTAGACCATTGTCTAGTGGAATGTGTTTATTCTTTGTCATCGGTATAGTACTTTATTCTTGCTTACTTTAATTTACTTTTTTTTTTATTCAAGGTTAAGTTTTACTCTCCTTTCTATTCTAACCTTTCTATTCCATTTCTATTCTAACCTTGCTGTGACATTTCACAAGTTTCATGAACATGCTCTGCTGCCATAAATTATGTGATAGCTACTCTTCTATTAACATCACTAGAAATTCCTGGCTGTCCCTCCTTAATCAAGAATCAGAAATATTAGTTTGTGCCCTTACTTCTTGCAAGACTAAGAAGATCTTACACTGCAGATCTCTAACAAGATATTGCAAGCTATTAGGAAGAACACTATTATATTAAAGATTTAGAAATAGTTATGTTAATATTTAATTACTTGCCAGGAAAAAGGCAGTAACTTTGTCTGGCTATAGTCATACAAGATTAAATTTTCAAAATTAAATTCCTAAATTAATGTGCATCAGTTGGCATTTGTAAACTGACTTGCACCAACTGAAAATCTAGTAATTGTGATGAAATTCCTCACTTTACTTTTCCTAATAGGGAACAGAATTTTTTATAAAAATATCATAGCCCATTGCAAAAATGGCATTATGATAATAACTCCAGCAGAGTACATAAACAGAGGTTTAGGTGAGTAGATGAAAAAACAAAGAATGTATTTTCATTAGGTTAATTTTTCATCTGCCATGCTAACCAGCTGATGGTGCACGGCAGAGTCTGAATGGTTTTTAGTAAATTAAAATATTATCTCCAAAATACCAAAATCCTGATAGAGCTCAAGGCCAAGTATCAGTGGGGTAATATTGATAAAATACAATTAAACAAGTTTTAAACAAATAATGTTGATTTAGACTGTTTCAGGAATAGCAATAGAACCACAATTTCTGTGTCAATAAGAAGGTGAAGTATATCGCTGTATCTCATTTAGTCTCATAGATTACAGTTTAATGAGTAGAATTGTACTACTTTTCCCCTTGAAATATATTCCCTTTGTTTTTTCAGATATAGCATCTTGACAAAGTGTTGAAGTAATTCTTTTGGACATTGATCACAATATATTACTGATAGTTTAATACATGATTTAGTCTATGGAAGTGAAAGCTATCTGTGTCTAGACAAGCTGAGCTGAGGAAGGGTTACAGGCCATCTTCTGTGTGAAAATCCCTGTGTCAATAAAGGTGGTAAAATACTTACGAGGTGAAAATTGCATTAAACTAAATCAGTTTAATAATTGAAGCGGTAGACATGACCATGTTAAATTGCCTTCATTCTAGTGAATGTTTGAATATTACATATTCGGATAATAGACATAGAATGATTGAATCATAGAATCATTAAGGTCAGAAAAGACATCCAAGATCATCAAGTTCAACCCTTGACTAAACACACAACGTCAACTACACCACAGCACTAAGTGCCATATCCAGTCTTTTCGTGGACACTTAGAGGGATGGTGACTCCACCACTTCCCTGGGCAGCCCATTTGAATGCTTAACCACCCCTCCTGTGAAAAACTTCACCTGATGTCCAGTCTGATCCTCCCCTGGCACAGCCTGAGGCAATGTCCTCTTGTCTTATTGCTTGTTGCATGGGAGAAGAGGCCAACCCCCACATGGCTACAACCTCCTTTCAGATTGTAAAGTGGTAAGTCTCCCCGAACCTTCTTTTCTCCAGGCTGAACAGCCCCAGCTCCCTCAGCTGGGAGTACATGATGTACTCTCTAGAGCCTTCGCCAGCTTTGTTGCCCCTCTCTGGACTTGCTCCAGCACCTCAACGTCTTTCTTGTAGTGAGGGGCCTAAAAATTAACACAACACTCAAGGTTCGCCTGACATCAACCATTCTGTCTGCTCATCCTTTTATGAGTAATAGTTTAAACATTTTAAATTACACTAGCTTTTAATTTATCCATGTAGTTCCAAACAGATTCTATCAATTATATGCCATGTAATATGTAGCTACAATATTTATTATTAAGATAAGTTGCATTCTATCTATTTTCTAAGTCCTCATATTTGCAGCTCCTGAAATCCCTTCAGAACTTAGTGATGTTGCATAGAAGTGATACATTAGCTTCTAATGGACTTGATAAACCATCTCATCAATCTTTTTCTTCAGCTTCTAAAATACCAACAGAATATCTGTATGCAGATTAAGCTGTAATATTCTTTGTCTCTGTTAGAGCCTCTAATGATACAGACAAGATGCATTCAAGTTGAACATTCAAAAGAGAAACTTGATGGTACTTAATGTGTCTGTCCTGTTTCACGCATAACACTTTTATTAATCTGTGGACAAAGATGTGATGAATGTAGTCTTGCAAAGATCTTGCAAATTCTCTACTGATGCAATAGATCCACAGACTGTGATGGAATAACTCACACAAGCAGAGAACAGTCAAGGAGTTGAGACTGGTGTTATTACTTATTTAGAGGAGCAATATGAAGAAAGAATGTTACCTTTTTGTTTTTGACACTTTTTATCATTTATACTAATACAATACATAACTTTTCAAACTTCAATCTAAGCCTTAAAAAATGCTTTATTTTTGTAAGACTATTAGGAGACAATTGAATGGGTTTCACTTTGTAAAAGTCAAATAAATAAGGGGAATATAAGCATGATTCTGTCAGGTAGGAAATGGACATAATTCTTATTTTCTTCTATTCCTTTTTTGGTCAGTTAAAATAAGAGTTTTGAGATACAAAATTTTATTTTCCTGAGGCATATATATATTTTTTAATGTAGCATCAATTTAAAAAGTTTTCAGCCGTATTATAAGCTGTTATAGTAAGTCTTCTCACTTCTGAAGATTCTTACTTATTTTTTTGCCTTATACATTTCCTTTCAGTGCCCTGTGGTGGTATTTTAACAAAGCGCAAAGGGACCATTTTATCTCCTGGTTATCCTGAGCCTTATGACAACAATCTGAATTGTGTGTGGAAGATCACAGTACCAGAGGGAGCTGGGATTCAAGTAAGTGTACTTGCTATTTGCTTGCTATCATCATATTTAGAACTGTTTTTCCTGATGCAAAAGGTGAAAAGATCATTTATCTGTACAATTTTTCTATCTCATTAATGATTCTGAAAATGGACTTTATTGCACATCTTTTTATTTATGCAATGATTAAAAGTTACAAGATTTTAAAAAACCTTAAAAGATTTGTAGCCTTATACTTAGTAGAAAATCACCATAACTTCCAAATGTATTTCGATAGATCAGTGACTCCTTATAAGCCAAGGGAACAGAGAGCCTTCCTAGGAATTCTTTTTTGGTCTCCCCAGATTTATATACCTCCTTTAACAGAGTGAAATTAAGTGAGCTGCTTTCAAGGACAAGTTATATATGTTCCCCTAGAAACTCTGCTGTTTACTCAATATTTATGGAAGTTCACTGTGATGTAAAGATGCTTCAGTATGTTTCAACATGAGATGGGAATTTATTCTTTAAAATAGTTTGAGAGTTCTCATTTACTTACGTAGATTAAGAATTTCATAGAACTAATAAAGTAGGAAAGTATCTATTAAGCTTAGTCATGTGTATCTCTAGAGTTCACTAAAGAAACTGACAGAAATCTGGTTATTGGAAAGGCAGTTGAATTTAATAAATTAGGACTTCTAAGCATCATCTGAACAAATTCCTAGCAAAACACACATCAAGAAATCATGATAACAAGTTTTCTATGTGTATTCTAGTTCAAAATATAACTGGTGTAGAAAATGAATAAATAAAAAGCTCAGTTTATTTAAGTAAAGACTTAATGAAAATCAGAAAAAATGTTGATAGTTTATCAAAGCTTTTTAATAAATTTCATCACAGAGCTTCCAATAATATTTAATAGTCTAAATCAGTTTTGAGATTGATTTTGAGGAACACTACCTGATTTAAACAGTTGACTAGGACAGCTGACAGGTTACTTTGCTCTGTGCATTTCTTATGCTAGGACTGTAGTTCAGAGGATTTAAATTAGGCATTAACTGTCATCCGTCCTGACTGAGGCCATCACTGTTGCTTTTTGGAAGTCCTTATCTCTTATCACAGGCTGCATTTTTCAGAATCATTAATGAGGTGATTAAAATACTAATTTTGATTTCAATTTAGGTGTTTAATCTTCATGATATGCTTTTGCTCCAGAGTTGTAATAAAAAAAAAAGGTTTATTTACTCTCTCCAAGTATCTCAAGCTTGCTAACAGTCAGGGCCTCTTCACTGCTTCACTTAAGAAAAAGAAATCCTTTGGCTGTAGAATCTGACCAATTCCTGCAAAAATAGGTACACTCTTTAAGGCCCCCATCCAAGAAAAAGGTAGCCAAACTGAACATTGATTTTATGTGGAACAAGGTCCAAGTCATACATTGCACATGGAAAAATGACTACATTAGTTGGTTTTACTGGAACTGGTGTTTATTTCTTCTGTTGAAACTATTCCATTTTGAAAAAAAAAGAGAGAGGGAGAATAATTGAGACAAAAGAAGCATAATTCTCTAACTTAATGACTAAGACACCCCTTTCTGAGGGTGGTTGGGGTGTCGTCATGCCTCTGTCACTCTTTTAAAGCTTTTCAGTAAACAGTTGAAATAAATAAAAAGCTAACACCAGAAACTCTCCCCTACAAAACAAGAACAAGAATCTGGTGTTTCTCTACTTTGTAAGGTGTGATTTCACTATATGAGGACGGATATATCCTCCCTCTTGCAGTTTATCTCCTTACCACTTTGCATCTCCTTATGAGTGGAAGAATGTTGTCACCTCTGGAAGAAATGGAGTGACTATTCTGCCTTTTGTTTGTCGCATGCTAATGACTGCTCCTCCTCAGGAAATGAGTTGGTGATGAAGGTAGCCAAACACAGCAGTATTCTCTTACCTGGAGGCAGAATTTAAAACGGCAAAATAGATGAAGCATCATGCATCCCTGTGGGACTAGTTTGGTCCTGGAGAAACTAGAGAGAAAAAACCTGCAGTAACTGAAAATACCATGTTTCATCTTTTCCTCAATCTCCTCCAAACAAGAGAATCATATTCTGTATCCATCTGATTTTCATGGTTGTGTGACTCTTGACAGAGGTAATACATGGTTGTCACTAAGGGTTACAGGATTTATAGTTTGAATTGGCAATCAAATAAAAAATATTTTATTCACTTAATGATGATTTTCCATTCTCTTTGATGAGAGCAAGACAACTTTTCATGACTGAAAGCAACAGAGGCTACAATTCAGAGTCATCTTTGAGCTTGAATACAGAGAAGAAGTTTATGTTCTTTATCTCACATTTTTCTTCATAGGTGCAAGTCGTGAGTTTTGCCACAGAACACAACTGGGATTCCTTAGACTTTTATGATGGTGCTGACAACAATGCTCCAAGGCTTGGAAGTTATTCAGGTGACTGAGAAGATTTTACAATAAATGGTTCACAGATTCAGTTCTTTACTGTGAACACATAGCTCTTTCTATGTGTGTAAGCATGCTTGAGCATGGTATGTGTGTCTGTTTCTCCTGTGATTAGCAACAGGTGATATTATTTCTGTTTTAACCAGTCATCATTTAGGAGATTTTCATAAACCTGTATATTTTAAAATGTTAGAAATGAAATAACACTCAGAGGCTTCCAAACTAGACCTCTCTTAATCCATTTTTTTTTTCTCACACTTGTAGCAGGGTCCAGAAATAAAGACCTCAAAAATAGGTAGCTCTTGATATTGTACGCAAAAAAAGAATTCATTCTTTATCTTTATTTTAGAAAAAGAAGACAACTCTGTGTACCTTACTTTTTGTTGTATTCTTTTGGGTTTTTTTCATTATACTAAATGCATGTGTATGCTAAGAGATCAGAGGCAATCATATTGTCTTGTGCTGAAACACAAAGAAATAATCAATCACATTTCTAAAACAGTCCTGCAACATATTTTCAGAGCTGCTTGATATATGTGACTGGTATGTTTAGAATCATTCTTGTTAAAGGATTTGCTTTTTCTTTTAAGAAAACCCTACTGAAAATTTCTCCTTTTGTGGATAAAATCAAGTAATATAAATTTATATTCGCCTTTGCTTGTCTATCATTCATGCCTCTAATATTGTGGTGCACTGAAAATGTAATAAAACTTTTATAGGGACAGCTATTTGATAGCATCCATGATGACAGCATATTGTAGAATTGGTTATGTGACCTATCTCCTGCTCCCACCCTCTCCCCCTTTCTCTTTTTCTGTCCTTAACTCTGTTTATACACACACACAGACACACACACCCTTACATGTGCATTTATTTCACTTTCTGTGCATTTCAATAATATTTTTAATTCTCTTTTCAGGAACAACCATACCTCCACTTCTAAACAGCACATCGAATAATCTGTACCTCAATTTTCAGTCTGATATCAGTGTTTCAGCTGCTGGATTTCACCTTGAGTATACAGGTAATTCAGAAATATTCGATTAATAAAGAGCACTTGCTGCTTCCAGACATCAGTTCTACCTAAACTGTACAATAGAGGAGTATTTAGTCCTATTGCACATTATGAGCTAAATATTGTAACTTCAAAATCATTACTAAAATCCTCATTTAAATCCAAGTGAGCAAATTCAGGCCTGAAAACTGTACTATAAGGACTTTGAAATTTAGTTTGTCTTGCTTTCATCCTCAAGTTGCTTTTGCTCTCTGAAAAACTTTTCTGAACCTACAGCAGCCAGAAATAAATGCAGATATGCTCATGTGACGATCCTAATCCATTGTGTCCAGTGCAGCCCTGGTCTCTTCCCATAGATACCACCTCTGCAGCTCCACACCCCAACACATCTTGCCAAAATCTACAAATTATGCTCAATACAATAACAAATGTACTTTACAGCATGTATGTGTAGGACAAAAATACTAGTCACCCTTGGCAAAGAGGAGAGAAGGAATCATCTGAAAATAGCAGTTGTGCTTCTTAACTGAGAAATGCCTGCAGGTTGGTGAGAACACTGAATTATATCAAATGTTTTTTATTATTGCTGAGTACCTCACCAGTGGAAAAGGCTGCAATTATAAACATGCTTTCTGTCTGAATGACTGTGTCTCAGCTGACTGACAGGAATTCTGGCACTCACCAGCTGTGCTGCTCCCTCTGCTTATATTGGTTCTGGTGTCTGATCTGCATAATTGTGTCGCGGTTATTTCTTGTCAGTTTTACCATATGCAAATCCCATGCTCTGGTTGTCTGATTATCGAGTTGGAGAACACAGCCTTGCAAAATTGCTGCCTGATCGCTTGTCTATAACTAAACATTAATTATAGGTAGAATTATCCTGCCACTTCCTTGAAATGCAGATACTCTCTCAGCTGCTTACAACTTCAGATGGGAAAAAACTGCAGGAAGTTATGAAAATGAAATTAAATGAGACCAAATCCAGTGAAAGTCAAAATGCAGCTTTGTATTCCCACATGTCCAAATAGTATGTGTAATATACTGCCTGTATACAACTCCCACCTTTAAAAAAGGATTCACAGTACACTATTTAAAGTATTCGTCCATGTCAAGAACGATAGCCAAATATGTGTGTATGGATTTCTACAGGGATGTGTGTGTGAATCTGTAAAAAGGTAACGTTTTCTGTGTGAGTGTATAAATGCAAAGTATATGTTGAAAATTTGTGATTCAGGAAATAATACTGATGTCCCTCAGTAGATACCCAGTTAACCAGTAGCTCAGTGAAATATGCTGTTTTACAAGATAAATGATTAATTAACTTTTCTTGTGCAAGTGATAGATATGTGACAGATATGTGATTACAACATCATACGGTCTGTGGTGATTTAATCCAGACAGCAACTAAGCACCATAAAGCTGCTCACTCACTTCTTTCCCCCAGCCTCCTAAGTAGGATGGGGAACAGATTTGGAAAAAAGTCAAATTCATGGTTTGAGACAGGTTAATAGGACAGAAAAGGAAGGGGAAATAATAGTAATACATAGATAAAACAAATAATAATAATAAAATTTTAAAAAACCAAAAAAAACCCAACCCCCCGAAAAAGCAAAACAAAAAAAAACCCGAATGATGCACAATGCAGTGTTCACCACCCACTGACTGATGTCCAGCCAGTTCACAAGCAGCAGCCCCCAGCCAGTTTTCCCATTAGTTTATATGCTGAGCATGTTGTCATATGGGGATGGAATTTGTTCAGTTGGGGTAAGCTGTCCTGAAACCCTATAGTTAATTGCTTAGTGTGGATTTCAAGTCCTAGGCACCAGCTGTTTCAGTCCTTGAATCCATGACTCTTACTCCCCCACTATTCTCCAAGAAAGACACAGTCTCTATTACCTGTGAAAATTTTATGATTTTTTTTTTCCATCTGTCGTTCAATTGTTTTTCAAGAAGAGACTATGGAAAATTCTTCATTGGGCTGAATCATGAATTTGAGATTGGAGATTAAGCTAAGGGACAACAGTTTGTTGTCTTTGCTAGGAAGGAAGACAACAGAAACTATACCTTGTGCACCTTTTTGATTTTTGTCTTTCATTTTTCTACAACAAAAAGACAGGATATTTCTTGTGATTCCAGAACTCACAAAACCACTGTATTTGTGAAGAAATTTCTCCAGAAAAAAAGAGATGCAAACAGAGCTTGCTCTCTTCAGTTGTGCTTGTCATATCTGATTCTCACACAACAGTTTCTGCTCTAAAAACTGTGATTATGTTTATAAAGATAGTTAGTAAATGGAAAGTAATGGCCAGATTTTAATGTCAGTGTTTCATAAATTCATTGCATGTCATTGGAGCATATGCTGGCTGAGGACATCATCAGGAGTCAACTAAATTAAAGTCTTGGTCTTTGACATGGTTCTCATGCAAAATCACATCAGAGTTACATATTTTTATTAAGCATTTTTGAAGTGAGTTTGCCATAAAGATTGCTTTTGTTTAATTTTTAGTGCATCTTCCAACTCTATTTCACCTATTCTAACAGACACAAGTCTGAGGGGAAGTGCACCCCATTTTCCAAAATGATTACTTTTTCATCTCAGCAACAGTTTTCTGTAAGAAGGTTTCATTCTGTTTCATTTCCAATATCTCTTTTCATCCCACATTAATAGTTTTTTGTCCTGTCTACTAGGGATTATCTTTTGAGCTCCTAAAAAATCCAAATGTTTATTTAAAAGTAAAAGAAAACAAAAGGAACTTTATCTGTTGAAGAAATACTTTAACACCAAGTAAATGATACTTTGACAAAAGGATATAAGTGTTCGTGTTCTGAAGCTGAGTAGTGTTCTCATCTTTAATGCTTTTTCTAGCATAATTTTAATTCTCTCTTGAATCCTTAAATTGTTATTATATCCATTGCATTCATTTTGTGCATTCCAATGGATTCCTTAAATACAAAAATATGTTACACTGAAAATATATTGCATCACCTGAAGTTTGTCGACAAAGAACACCACAGAATGGTTTGTTATACACTTCCATAATGTTTATATGTTTTATACCACTATAAAAATTTTAATTTATTCCTCATTTTCTCTAACTAAAGTTTTGCATTATCCAAAATTTCATTGGTAGTTTTTTTGTATTGAGCATTGCAGGAGCTGCTGGAGAAGGGCAAGACAGCATCGAATAGCTTCTTTTTCCTTATATACAATTCTTCTTATCTGAAAATTAGAAGATACGGAAAGTATGTTTTCAATGAATGCATATGTTAAAATCTCTTTCTATTGACATTGGTTATGAAAGTTTAAGAATCTTAACCCATTTTACTGTGAGAGTAGTATAACGTAGTTCAAGAAACTATTCATGCACCACAAATAAATCAATAATGAACAGACTGTGGTTTATGAATACATTTATGAATACATTTATGACCTGAATAAATATCATGACACTCCAGAGACACAAGTTCTAAACTAGTCCTCAGCTGGGAAGGTGTAAAAATTTGTTTCAGTTTCTTGAAAGATATTGTAGACGTTCAGACTGTATTTTTTTCCCAAATATTATTTTATTAATTGAAGTGAGAGACAATAGGATGAATACCTGTGAATGTGGTTTGGGCTGCTAAGGTACCCTGAGATGACGCCTAAAGAGGCCAGCCTAGAAACAGAGAGTAGACAGGAGGAAGGGAATAAAGGTGGATATTTATTTGAAAGGCCTTCAGAGGCACACCCTGGGCAGGCCAAAGGCTACACCCAAGATGGACCCCAAGTCACGAATTCTTCACACTTTTATAGGTTTGCTCCATTTGCATATCAGCATAATTTCACCAATTAAACTTTAGCTAATGATGTAATTTCCCCTCAGGTTGCCCCCCTTCTCAAGATGCTGGTTTACACATTTTGGGCCTAGGATAATCTGGGTGTCCTTGGAGACAAAGCCTGGAGAGGCTTTGTTATGTCTATCTTAGCATGAGAGAACAGCAGCTCACAGGCTACAGGACACTGCAGAGTTACACACTAGGAATACAGAATTTGAAAAATATAAAAGCTAAACCCTGAGGCATTGGAGAAAGGCATTTAAATGAACTCGTTTCAATTTGCATGGCCTGAGTATTCATATAGTTAGGTTATGCATTTCAGCTGAAGGTCCAATAATTGGAAACTGAAGCCTGCTAATTCTTTGTTCAAAACAGATTATAAGCAATCATCTGTGTAAGCTAAGCACACTTGTTATTTTGCATCTGTATTTTTACATGAACTGGACCACACTCTAGATGTCTGAAATGTAAAAAGTGGATCTAAGTCCATCAGCCATTTAGAAAACAGGTTCTTTGCTGTTCTCTAGTTTGAGAACAGAAAATAGAATTTGAAAGCTAAAAATTTTTGTTAGCTTTTGTCTTTCATATTGTATAAAAATGTACTATTTTAAGAGTCTTCAAACAGTAGTTTTCACTTAGTGAGAATCTTACATGAAGTGACCAGTTACATATAGTAAGTTTAAAAACATGCAGACTTGATAAAGTTCTGAGGTAGTAGGTGGTCATAATCAAATCCCACAATTTTCCCTATGTTATCCTGTGTACTGATGCCCAGCTGTGTAACAGTCCTGACTTCACAGCTAGGGTGTAATTCTCACAGTAGGCAAAGAAAGCAACTCAGTTGATTATGCTTAATGTTACACGCATTCTTACATTCCTGGCTCCTCCTTGCTAGATGCAAGGAAGAGAAAATTCTTTCTCTTTTTGATGACCATGAAAATAGCATGTGGTCTCTTGGCAAACTAGCTTCTATTGCAATCAGAATTTCAAAATATTGGTGTTATAGCTGTGTAGATACTTCTTTAAACATAGCAGATTAGATGAAATCTGATGCAAATATATATTCTGTGTGTGTATGTGTGTGTACATGAATGAAAGACTTGAGTCAGGCCTGTGAAGGATGGAATGCAGGAGAGCACTTTTACTTTGTACTGTTTTTCCTGTGTTTTGCACTTGTATTTTGGCCAGTCTCCCCTGGAACACATGCTGGTAAAGGATAGTGGAGGTGCTCCCAGTCTGAATTAAGAGGCTGTAATTAGCAGTGAGACTGGAGGTAGAAATGAATGAGTCTGTGCCAGGAGATAGTGGAATTTTAGTCTTGAGAGTGCAGGTTGGGAAGCATTTATTGCCACACTGATTCTTTTTTTTTTGCTCAGGAAAGATTTTTTTTCTCTTTATATACAGTTGTTCCTAAATAATATGCCACTTGTCCATTGACAACTGCTGATTCCCAAGAGTGCCCTAATACTTATCAATACAGTGTGCCTCTGTGCAGTGTACACAGTTCTATCCGAATCTAAAAACTGGTTTTATGTTCATTAAAATGACTAAACTTCTTTATTTTTTCTCAGCTATAGGTTTGGACTCTTGCCCTGAACCGCAGACCCCAAGTAACGGGATCAAAATTGGAGACAGATACATGGTTGGAGATGTGGTGTCTTTCCAGTGTGACCAGGGTTATTCTCTTCAGGTGAGCTAAGTTTCCAATTTCAAATGGTGCCTTTCAGTCTGTTAACATGGTTATGTTTGGGTCTCTCAATGAAAAATGGATGCTGAACTCTTCAGGAATTGTGAACACATGATAGGTTTGTAGGACTCTACTTTTCTGCCAGATAGTAAATTAGAAACTATCCAAATATTCCATCAGAAGTGTGTGGCTTGGTGATTCCACTGCATTACTGATTATAGGTTGTTATCTATTATTGATGGCATCTTTTGTATTCGTAGCTGAACCATGAAGTGTTGGCAAATTAAGTTAAAATCACTTGATGAACAATTAACAATAGTTGTCTATGCACAGGAGGAAAAAGGAAGTAAAGAGGGGGACTGAGAACAAAGGGAAAGAAATAATTGCATTTCTTAGAAAATCAGATAGTCTCAGTTGTTTTCTTTAAGCAATTTCTTGGAGGTTTTTCTCCAAAATATTTACCAAATAGGGGTGTATTTTTGCAAACTGTAAATTTGCAATGTCCTTGCATTAGCAAAAGGTATATCCAGGGGAAATGCAGTGATTGTAAATCACCAGTAGGAATCTCTCTGCCTATAGGAAAGATCTGTAAAATATTTTCAAAAACTTGTACAGTTATGCCATAGAATCAGATCTAAACTGAGTATTGTTTTTACTTAAAACTGCTCAAAAAGACTCTGCAGATTCTACAGTCTTCCATTTATCTAGCTCTTTGAGAGACAAAAGGACAGAAAATAATCACATTACCCAATCACCACAAAAAGAAAAGTCTTAAAGGGAGAAAATAATTTCTATGTAACACCACATGATTAGCTGCTAATGGAGTTTTGGATACCTTTGGAGCAATATAGCAAAAAATCTATGAGCAAATGCCATTAATATCAGTCTCACCTGTAACATATGTTGATCAGTGTCAGACTAATTAAATGAATTTTTTAAAATGCTAATAATTTCAAGTATTTATTTTATATAATTCTGTGAAGACCTAGATACTGGGTTCATATGTACTGCATCAAAAATAGAAATTGAATTATATTCTTTGGAAAAAAAAAAAAAAAGCCTAGTTTATGTATAGTGATAGAAACAAAATAATCATCTGCTTTCAGATTTCAACTAATGTTTGGATTTGGGACCTGTATCCCAATTTCCCCTTCAAGACAGAATTCCTAGTCATACCTGCAGATTTGTAGCATTTCAAGAATAGATGAAATACATGTTCTGTGATCGCAGCTCTGAGAATGACTATTGAAGTTTTCTTCTAATATTGCCTGATTTTAACTGGTCACTCTTGGAAACAACCTGACAGATATTTTTTGCTCCTTTGCTTTAATTTCCAACTTAAATACAAGTGTGTGAACAGATAAGCCACAGTAAATGGCTGAAATAAAGAAAATATAGAATATAGAAAATAAAGAAGAGCACAGACTGTGCAAACACACATGTAAAGTTTCTTCCCTCCATACGGTTTTTCTGGCTTATGCAGTCTGACTAGATGGTTTTGGAAGATATACCAAGTAGCATTTTCTCTTACTATTTTCATTTTATTTGCTTTCTCTGGAAGACAATTACAATTACATGAGGCCAATGAACACCGAGGGTGTCTCTGTTATGAATTTAAGATGTAAAGTCAGCAC
The DNA here is from genome assembly GCA_013397055.1 of Pachycephala philippinensis. Lineage (NCBI taxonomy): Eukaryota > Metazoa > Chordata > Aves > Passeriformes > Pachycephala > Pachycephala philippinensis. The sequence goes on along the minus strand of VWZT01014679.1, from coordinate 242,433 downwards.
TTACATAATTTATGTAGTATGTATAATTTTTTCATGTTCAACAAATGATGTAAATCCATAATATGTATACATTGCTTCAGTTAGACCCGTAGTTTCCAGACCCTTGGTTTATACTGAAGCATGCATAAAATTCATCTGGACTCTGTAATACTATAAGAAATAATTGTAATGATATAGACACCATCATCTAGTGGGCTAACAGTCACTGCTGTATTGAAGGCATGATACAATTCACAGTGTACAATGTAATTACTAGACCTTTTTGGTTTTGTATATTTTGATGGTGTTTTAAGTTATACATTATTTTTGTTGAAATACTAATGTTGTGCTGAATACTGTATATTTTTATATGAATTAGCAAATATTGTGTCATTTTAGGGACATTCACATATCACGTGTATGCCTGGACCAGTAAGAAGATGGAATTATCCAATTCCAATATGTTTAGGTATGTTCAGCATATATCATTTTTCTGTGCAAGAATGAGAAAACCGGGGAACTCTAATGGACACATGTAGTGGAAAGAATTGGGAGAACTGGAAGAACTTAATTAAATTTGAAAATGGTCAAACTAAATTAAAGATTTTCAAAGTTTCCTGCACACTTATGTTGGCAAATCTTTTCTGAAATGTCCAAGCAGTAAAAGAAATATGTATGTTGTCCCTTTCAACCCAAACTGTTCTATGATATGATTCTATATGTTCTAGTCAGAAAATATCATCAATTCATTATCAGGGATGACACCTTCAGAGACCCTTGCAACACAGCTAATTTATTTATGACTCATTTCCCTGGAAGAGTAATGACAATTGTAGAAGGTACTAAAATAGAAATAACATTACATTTTCATCTCTAATGAGTTCAACATAAGCATGTCTACCCAATTCAGAAGATACTTTATTTTTCAAGGTGAATTATATACATGTCCATAAAATTATTGGATAAAGCACTGAAAACTTGTCAGAAACCAAAATGAAACCTCTGAAGTGCAGTTAAACATACTCTTTTTATTTGATGAATAACTGTGAGTAATGTAAAACTCCTTCTAGTTGTAATCTCTTTCACTGCATGGAAATGCCTTTTTGTTTGGGTTCTCTAACACTAAAAGTTATTAGGATTTGTAATCTTGAATGTAGGGAAAGCAGGATGCTGCAGATCTCATTAAAGATTTTTTTTGCTGTGCTTTTCTTCAAGACAGTTAGTATATATCCTCTTGAGTTGCCTCACATAATCCTGTTCTTAATCCTGTGGGGTGTTAAAAACCTCCTATGAAGTACTGGGCTCCCTCAGCTTAGAGTTTATAAATATTCAACAAGATTGAGATATTTGTAAGAATTTTTTTCAGGACTTAGTCTTCAGTTTTTGTCATTATCCATTAACACATGTTTAGGAAATCTGATATTATAATTCCACTGCTCTTGGTAAATTCTGAAGATAAAGATGCTGTGCTGAAATTTTAGAGGGTTTTTCCTTTTATTTTCCCTTTCTTTTTGCAAGTAATGATTTTTACTTATGTTTCAAATGATGTAGCAAAATTTACTTGGACAAAACTGCTAAACAAAATTATATTTATCATAATTACCATTTTAAATGGTAATATGGATGTCTAAGTCACTTTATTTACTGATGTCATGCCTGAAAACAAAAATAAAATTAAGATATGAATTTAGCTTAATTTCTGAAAGTGTGTGTGTACTTTTCTATGTTTGTTTATTTTATCTCATTTTTAGAACAATAGAATACAAGTGCAGTTTTTAAAAGGCCTCTTGAAACATTTTGAGTACAGAATTTTTTATAATAGATTATCTTATATTATTCAGATATTCCTTTACAAATTGATGCAGAGTTGTCTCAGCGCTGCCATAAGCTGATGAGTGCTGCTTGCCTCTCACAAGGACAGTTCTTGTAGACAGGTTGCAGGGTAAACATTAGGACAACAAAGCTCGTGAAGTGTCTGGAGCACAAGTCTTATGAGGAGCAGCTGAGGGAGCTGGGGGTGTTTGGCCTGGAGAAAAGGAGGCTCAGGGGAGACCTTATCACTCTCTACAACTCCCTGAAAGGAGGCTGTAGGCAGGTGTGGGTTGGTTGCTTCACCTGGGTAACAAGTGACAGGATGAGAGGTCGGAGTCTCAAGATGCACCTGGGGAGGTCCAGGTTGGACATCGGGAAGAATCTCTTTACAGAAAGGGTGGTCAGGAACTTCAGATCATTTCTTCACAGAATGGGCTGCCCAGGGATGTGGTGGAGTCACCATCCCTGTGGGTGTTCAAGTGGCTGGATGTGGAATTTAGTGCCATAGTCTAATTGGCAAGGTGGTGATAGGCCAGAGGTTGGACTCAATAATCTTGGAGGTCTTTTCCAACCTAAATGATTCTGTGATTCTGTGATGTGTTCCATTTTGGGTGTATGTATCCCCCAAGTTAAAATCTACTCAATTCAGAATTGATACAAGTTTTTAAAGTGCTTACTTGTAAATTACTTTCTTAGAGATATTTAGTGGTAAAGGTATGTTTGTTTATTTTTTTAAATATGGCATTAGGTATTATTATACTATTAATGCTCTAAGGATCTTCAATGTTCTGGATTAATTTTTAGCTCAATTCACTCCTCTGAAAATTGTTTTTGCTTTTTTTTTAGCACAATGTGGTGGTGGCATGTCAGACTTCAGTGGAGTGATTCTCAGTCCGGGGTTTCCTGGCAACTATCCTAGCAGTTTGGACTGCACATGGACAATAAAACTGCCTATTGGGTTTGGTATGTGTTCTTTTATGGATTTAAAATTGCTTTTTTATGGGTACAAAATGCTGAACATAGATTTTAAAATATTGTTAATCTTTATGCTAGCAAAAAAAAAAAGTAATTATAATTCATTTGAAGAAGTTAACAAAACCTTAAAAGAAAGATACAGAATAGAAAAGCTACAAGGTTCTTGGTTTTTCATTCAATATATGCCACAATTTTCTGATAAAGATGTAACTCTCTAATTAGAATTAAGCAAAATTTTCTAACTTAACAGGATGGGTTTCTCTTTTTGTGAAGTCATAAACCCAAAAAAAAAAAAATAGCTATCATGAATATTTTACTCCAAGTCAATTTAGAAGTTCAAGCTCATTTTAGTTAATTATTTTATCATTAAGCTTCTTTGCATATCCTAGGTGAAAATCATGGCAGCATAGAAATGTTCTTTGAAAGGAAATGTAGAAACCTTCCACCTAAAGCTGTCAAACTTCCCATTCAAAGTAAAATTGTAACACTGCATCAAGCCCGTGACTGGTGGAACCTTCTCATTGGGGCTGCTACTCACCTAATCAATTCCCAGCCTGTAACAGATAACGATGTTGTACTCCAGATGTAGAATTTTGCACCTCTCCTTATACAAACCTTCAAGAAGCATTTATTTTCTCTGTGCTTAAGTTTTTTAGTGTTCTTCAGACAAAAATTGTGCCATTTAGGATACCATCCACAAGCCCTAGTTTAGTATCCTCCACACATTTGTTGAGGATGCATTCTCATTTTCCAAGTCTCTTCTGAAGCCATAAAACAGTGTAAGCTCCCATAGCAACACACAGAACATTGTGCTTGTTCCTGGCTGCCAACCATTGAATGGCTGATTATCACCCTTGGAGCTTCAAAGTTATGTTAATTTTTAACTGACTTCCTTTCCATTCATCAAGCTCATGTATGTTCAGCTTCCAGATGAGGATGTTATAGACTGAGTCAAAAGCCATAGCAGAGTGAAAGTATAATATATACACTTTTCTCCCTTTGTCAATTTAATAAAAGAAGGATATAATGGTTGATTAGGTGTTATTTTCTGTTAGCAAATCCATGTTAGCTGCTCTTAAGTGTTTTTTTGTCTTTTATATGTTTGGAAATTGCTTCCAATTAAGCAAGTTCCATAATTTTTCTAAGGACTGCAGCGAATTGTAGTTCCATTTCCCAGGTCCTCTTTGTTGTCTTAGAGGTGAATATATATTCAGACTTTTTCAAGTCACTAGAACTTCTCTTATTTCACCATGATTTTTTATAGGTATTATCAACATTTTAATTACATTGGCTAACCCCTTGAGCAACTTTGGGTGGATCCTATACATATTTTATTGTGAAACCTTAATTCAAAACTAGCCAGTAGAGTTGTCTTATCTAATTTTTTTAACATGTGGCACTTTTTAAGGAGCATGTGCACTTGGATTTTTTCTTTATACGCTAGTTGAATGGTGTGCTGGTTTTCTTAGACAGGCCTTGTTGTTTTCTATTTATACTTACCATTTTCTATCATATTCTTTACTTGATGATACGGAATTTCTGAGTCTTCCAGAGTGAGTGTGGAATCCCAAATAGTGTTCTGCAGGTTTTCAGATTCTTTCCCTCCTCTTTTTAAAATCAATTCTGTGGTATTTTTGATTAGAAATACCATGAAGCTATTTCACTTATGAATTAAACGAAAGCCGATTGTTCTGCATGGGTTGTTTATATTGAAAATTATTAAACGTTCTGTAACATTGACATAAACGAATCTATCTAGGGGAAATACATTATATTAGAATAGGGATTTCTATACAGAAGCCAGTTTGTTTGTTTGCATTTTTTTTCAAAACACACAAGATTAGTCAATAATTTATTTTTTCTTTTTGTCTTAGCATTTTATAGAAATAACGTAGACACTTTAACTCTGCCACTACCTGAATTTTTAGACAGCCTGATGGGACAATTTCTAGTGCTTAATTGCTAGTAATAATGCTGTCTAGAATCTCAAACAGATTTCTGCACATTAAGTTATCAAAAAAAAAAATAAAAAAAAAAAAATAGCAGTAGTAGGTGCATTAATCCTGGGTCAAATCTACAAGAGAAAAAGATGTTCAGAGCTATAAGGGAACAGGATACTTTGACAGATGGTTCCAAAGACATTTGCTAATAAAGAAGAAATAATAAAAATCTGGAATATTGGTTAAATTTCAAATTTAATAAAATGGTGCGTTCAACTGGATGCAGAACCTGCTGTCTTTTTATCCCAAATGCATTGCCATCTGCCTCTTCCCTCGCTTTACTGCTATCCTGTCTCTCTTCCCATACTGACTCCTTACTCCCTTCTCTTTGCTTGCATTCTGCCAGGCTTATGTGTCCAATAATTCCAACTTAACTCTTCAGACTGCTACTTACACATTACATTATTAACATACTGTTTAGTTTGACTTCCATTAGGCAGGATATTCAACCACTGAAGTTTTGGAAACAGTTTCTTGGATAAGTAAGTTTAACTCCATCAAAATCAATAGTTCGAACTGCTTTGTACTAACTGAAGGTTATTTACTGGATTTATGAACTGTTTTCCAGGAAAATGAAATGCTTCATTTTCTGGAAGAAAACCAAACAAATTGAAACATGCTTGATATTTTTGACCTTTTTTAAGCAAGATACGTTTGAAACGAAATTGAATAATAAAATAAAATTTCACTGTGAAAAATGAAAAATATGACATTTGAAGAAGTGATGGCTAAAATTGGTTTTAGTGATGCTGTGACTGATCTATTGGAGGCACTTAAGTCCAACTCTTCTGCATAGTAAATAGAAAAACTCACCGTCATGGGAACCTTCTATAAACTTTCACTTGTTTAACACATTTTAGGAAGTCTTTCTCGCAATTATAAATTACAGATCATAAGCTTCTTCACTGTGTATTAGCTAATGATGTAAAGTAAACCAATGACACTGTGTTGATTTGCATATATAACTATATTAAATACTCTTTCAAGCAGGGTGTCCAAACTGCAAAAAGTCATAGAAAAATAACATCAGTCTAACAAGCTGAAGTCTCAGACAAATAGAGGCAGGTGCTGCTGGTGGAGCAAGGGATGAATACTTTGGAAGATTGATATGGTTTGGAAATTTGAAGAGAAAGACAGTACAATACAGAGAGCAGGATGATCGACAAAAATCTATTTCTACATTTGTATCAAAGAAAGTTGGTGAAAGAGGAAAAAACTGACAGCAAGGTCATGTGAGCTGGCAGTTATTAATGACAGCTTAAACTTTGGACAACTGCATGGTTCACAGGATCAAATGAAAGCCCAAAATATCATGATAGAGAAAGAGCAAAGTTTGAATATAACGTTATTTTTTGTGTAAGAAATATTTGGAAGGCTGACAAAGTCAAAGAATGACACTTATAAGAAAAAGCTTTCTTATGACTTAGAGACTGTATTCAGATAAAGCAAGACAGAAATTATCAGGGTAACAGTAATTTATTTACGCACCTACCTTGCATATAAAATGTTTCACGCTTCAGAAAATCATTCATAAATTTTACATGGTATCTGGGTGGAAAGTCCTAAAAGATAGTGATAAACACTATTTAGGTATTACAGTTTAGGAGTTACAGAACTACTCATGACTTTCAATAATTTACCTGACATTATATCTTTTACTTTCAGTTTTATATGAAATTGTGTTGACTGTCTTTGCCAGAAACACCAGTAGGACTCAATTGTCTCTCTAATGAAAATACTGCATTATCATGCCATAGTTGCAGTATATCCAGACAAAATACAAATTTTACTTTGTTGTAACTTACATACAAATACGTATAAACAGAAAAATGTTTGAGCCCTGTAACTATTCAGTGCTGAGAATTTTCTTCTTGTGCCACATAATTTTTGTAATACATCACCTGGTTAGGAGAAATAACTTGCTAATGGGTAGTAAGCTACCTTCCTGTTTCTTACTGAACCAAATAATCAGAAATTTCTGTCACCAAAACCATCATATACCACAGTGTGTGTGTGCAGCACTCACACGTATTCTCCGTGTACTCCACTTTCACAAGTCCTGGTGTACCAGCAGAGGCTCTGCCTTCCTGATACCCTGAGCTGGGCCCAAGGCCTTTCTGCCCACTGTCTAGTCCAATTTAAAGTTTGCTAGCAGATGATAGATGTGCAGCCCCACACACATCAGGACTGGGGAATATACAGACACTTGCCAGGTAGCACATGGATTTCCACCTGGTTATTTTCTGCGATTATCAGTGCAAGATTATCAGTGCAAGATATTTTCCCTCCTGGTTTTGGTACTGGTGGTGTTTATTTACTGACTGTGTTTTTCAGGTGTCCATTTGCAATTTTTGAATTTCTCTACTGAGACAATACACGATTACTTAGAAGTTAGGAGTGGATCCACAGAAACTAGCACTGTTATTGGGAGACTAAGTGGCCCTCAGCTACCGGCCTCTCTGTTCAGCACAACTCATGAAACCAGCTTATACTTTCACAGTGATTACTCACAGAACAAACAAGGATTTCACATTGTATATCAAGGTGAGATTTGGACATTCTTATGAGAGAACAAGGTGGCTGTTAAAGATTTTACGGAGTTTTGGGGATTCCTAGAAATAAATATTAAAGATTTTATGTTTCAGTCCCAAGCTTTAAACATTGAGATAAAACAGAAGAATGAAGAAAGTTAAGCTGAAAAAAGCAAATTAATTGCATATTTTCTTTAGAATCAGGTCAAGTGTCAACAAACAGATAATTGCCAGTATCTGAAGTTGACTGTCGTATTAATTTACATTGTATGCCTTTACAAAGGAAGCATCTCTATTCAATGTTTGGAAGCATACAGGAATTTTAATTTTGTGTAATGGGTTCTGGAAGGGCTAGATCTAAATACTGTTTTGTATTACTGGATCAATGTAGGCTTGTGAAATTTAATGCCAACCCAAAAATCTCCAAATCCGTTTTATTTCCTAGTTCACCATTTCCCTGAAGGTTCTTGTTCTTTTTGTACCCAAGTAGGTCATGCTGAGCTGGCAAAGATCACGAGATCATAGTTCTATTTATAGAATTGCATATTCGTTTAAAAGGGTTTAGATCACCACTATTCATGAAAAAAGGTCAAATGTGTATTTTAAACTAGACCTGTTTTCATTATATGAATAACACCTAAGAGTGATTTAAAGAGTTTTTACTTTAGACCTGTCTCCTCTTACTCTTTTAATAGTAACAAGTCAAAATTGATTTGAACTCTGGAACATTCTGGAAGTGAGCCACTGTAAAAAGAATTAGCTTTTAAAGAAAATGTCAATTCGTGGCCTAAACTACTAAGGACAGTAAAAATGTAAGACTATATACTATTAATAGTAACAGTAATAATTTTGGAGATGCTGTCATTTGTCAAAACACTGGAAAGTTCTTTTCTGTTTTAACAACATAAGACAGAACTGATTCTTTCAAACATATACAACATGATATTCTTAGACTGCAGACTGTGCACAGCTTATTTGTTCTCACATCAGTAATAAGAAGACAATGCTTCAAATCTTCTTGGAAAAAATCACCAAGATGTGTGAGGAAGGCTTTTTTTCAACTCTTACTTGTTTGCTAGAAAGTCTTTGATATTCTAATTCGTTATAGAGCCTTTTAATTCTTCTGGGAAAAACAAATAAAAGTATAGACATGTTTATTTCTCATTTTCCTTAAACATAAGAATGCAAAACCTGACAACTCCTATTGGATCAGAAAAGCACTTCATCTAGCTCAATATCTTCAAATGGCAAAAAGAAATGTTAATCAGCAGCCAAGAAGAGTAGCTGGTTTCACTGTACTTCTCTAGGTATAGGATCAATGATTTGATCATCGCCATCATCGAACTTTAGTTCCCAATATATGGGATGTCCATGACTTTTAATTTTATTCTACTTAAAAGCTCTTATTTTTTGAGATAATAAGAATTTGTATTTTACTGATTTTTCCACCATTATTATTATTTATTTCAGCATATCAGCTACAAAGCTGCCCTGATCCTCGACCATTTCGTAATGGTTTTGTTATTGGAAATGACTTTACTGTAGGACAAACTATTTCATTTGAGTGTTTTCCTGGCTACACATTAATTGGAAATTCAGCTCTGACTTGTCTTCATGGCATCAGCCGCAATTGGAATCATCCTCTCCCCAGATGTGAAGGTATGTTCCAGGTGACCTATAAACCCTTTATTATTTGAAAGTCTTCCTAAGACTGTTCACTGAAGTAATTTCAGCTTTTTGATTTTTAGAGGCCTGTTTTTTTACAGTGTGGTCTTTGCAAAGGAAGTATTCTATTTTGCACGTTAAAATTTTAGCAGAGAAGCTGAAATGCTTTGTAATATGAAATCTCTAAAAACTTACCCTAAAAAATAAGTTTACTTTTGGAAGGTTAGGCTTTAAGTCTGGAATATGGAGACCCATGCTGCTTTTAATCTAGGTGAGGCAACGCAGTAAAAGCTCTGGACTGACTTAGGAGAAAAGGCTTCAAAAATTGAATTTACCAATTCTGGCCACTTATGTTCTATCTTATCAGTTAGAAAGAAATGTTAAAGGTGGTCTGGAGTGAAATTATCCTCCAGCCAGTGCTCTGTGAAATCGTTTGTACATATCTTTTTTCTGAATGGGATTTTTTTTTTAATTACATTTTTTTTAAATTTTTCCTTTTTTTTTTTTTTTTTCACTTGTACTTGAAACAAATAAGAAGGTTCAAGGAACTGTGACTTGCACACAGCTCAAATTTTCAGGAGACAGAATGACTGTGTCTGATGATTCTGTAGAAGTGTTTATCTCATCCCTAGCTATGCTGAAAGGAACCTGTTTCTAAACAGCAGGCCAAAGAAGGTCAGTCCTCCAGCTAAAGGCCTAACTTCCCTCTATATTAAATGGTAAAACTCATCATTGAGAATGGGATCCTCCACACTGAGTATGTAGGAGAGAAATGCCTAAATAAAAACCCCCAACAACAACACTCCACCCGCCAAAAATCTCCAAAACCAAAAGCAACCACCCAAACAGAAAATAAAAAGATCCCCTCTTTTCTGGACTTTTGCATTATATTTTGCACCATATACCCAAATTTAGGTACTTAAATGAGAAGCCTCATTATTCAAAATTCCTGCTGGAGTCAGTGAGCCTTAGGAATTTCTGGGGGATATGGTAGCTAAATTAAGACCTAACTGATACTGAATTCAGAAGGGGAAGCCTTATCGTATAAAGAAAGATGACACACTGTCTTTTTTTTTTTTTTTAAAGAGGAAGAAGTTAATTCATTATAATTAAGTTTCAACACCCATTTTCTGGATCCTATGGAATAGTAATGGTTCATGTCTTAACTGCTAAACACTTAGCTTTTCCTCTTAGTTAATTCCAGCTGTATTTTCTGTGCCTCACAATCAAAACAATTTATTGAATGGAGTGATTCTGTTTCTTTGAAATACCTTAATGGAACCAAAAATTTAATTAGTAAATTCTAAGATGTACAAAGCATGTTGGTGCTCTGAGTATCAATTTTGAAGAAGCTTCTGAACAATGGCTGAATGTTCTTTGTTTCTACTTAATTTGATATGAAAAATGAAGATAAAAAAATTCCATCAACTTGATAATAGAGATCTAAGATGTGTGTTTGCTACATGATTACAGATTGTTACTTCTCAGCTCCTAGAAAAATTTCTTAAATTACATGGGGTTTTGTGCAGATATTTACTGTGGTATTTTTAGTAAAGGGTTTTTGACATTTTTATATGCTACAGATGTTTTTGAGGTTTTTTTTTCTTTATTGTTGCAGGAGAAGGATAATGAGTTATCTTCGAGTTCTACTTGGTTTGATTTGAGATAAAGGCTTTGTGTTCAAAAGCATTAAAATGAATCTGACTTTTTTGTATATGCTTAGTGCTAGAAATACACGGCATGTCTTAAATTTGTATTTGCTTTAATGTCTTTATTGTAACACAAGATATACCACGGCTTGTTTAATTCCTCAGACTTCTTGAAGCAGACAATCTGAATTAAATATGACTAAACTTGCTTTCTGTTTAAGCAATTTTGTTCTCTTCTTGCATCCCCATGCACCTAATATTCCTTTAACCTGTGCTCAGCATCATCTAACACCCTCTGACCCTTCTTAACTCATCTCCCTTGCTTTAATCTGTTTGGATTCTGTTCCTTCTCCTTTTCAAGAAATCTTTTTGCCTGACAGTCATCAGACCATGTCCGCTCCCTTAAAACCTGGCTGCAAAATCATTTCTGTCTGTACTGCCCAAACTCCCTTGAGACTTTAAGGCTAAAAGCTGAAGAAAAGCAGTGCCCAGGCTGTTGAGTCTGAATGGTTGATGTGTGACTGTGGAGGTCTCCTTACCGTACAGTTCAGCACCAAAGTCTATAAATATAAAACATAACACATGCTTTAGCTAAATACAAACAATGCATAATTCCTGTATGTTAAACCTGTATTTCCAAGAACCTGCTCTGGTCAGAGATTTTTAAGTATATTTTAGAAAATCTTTGTTGCCATACCATGCAACATGTTTTGTGGTGGAGTGGGCAAAATAAGTGTATGTAAAATAAAGTAAATTATACAGTTTTAAGCTTTGCTCACTTTTCCAGAGCTAGGCTTCTATAGCATTTCTCTTCTATAATAACCAGATGGTGTCATATTCAACATACATCTGAAACATCAAGGGAGAATATAATCTAATTTGGACTAAGAGTTTTCCGGAAATACGTAATTATGAAAGTCCAGAATCTGTATGGTCACTCTTGCACTCTGTGATGTCTAAAATTAGTACTCTTCAACCTGAATTACGGAGAGAACTCTTACTTTTTCTACCAGAATTTATATCCATAAATGCAAAATTACTATTCATAGTGTGGGACACAATGTTTTCATTTTGAAATTCCCCTCTAATCTTCACCCAACCCTCAACCTTTCATGTGCCTTCTCTCATGTGTTAGTTTTGGTTGGCTATCTTCTTGTGAAAATACATGGAAACAATTAGTGTGATTTGTTGCTAATTTGTAGCTGGAATTTAAACAAAGCCCTAACAAAGTAATTTTCAGTTGTCCAGGGAATTTCACCATATATATATATATATATATAACTTTAATTCCAGTTCTGATAGTATTTATGACATCAGAATTATTATATTTTTTTACTTTTATATTTGACCAATACTGTCAAAACAGACTTCTGACTCTGCAAAAAGCTGAGTAAAATCTGTTTTCTTTACACAGCAATGGTCATATGCAATGAAGTTATAGTGTACCTAATGTATTTCAAAGTAGGGCTTTTATACGGTCTAAGTAGAATGCAAAAGGCATCTACTGTCTCTTTTAAAAAAGTGTCTTTTTTATAGCTCTGTGTGGAGGAAACATAACTGCAATGAATGGCACCATATACTCTCCAGGATACCCTGATGAGTACCCAAACTTTCAAGACTGCTTCTGGCTTGTGAGAGTACCACCTGGGAATGGAATCTACATCAATTTCACAGTTCTCCAAACAGAGCCAATATATGATTTCATAACTGTCTGGTAAGAAAACACCTTTGGCATTTATTTAATCTTCATGTGACACTATGCAACCAAATACGAATTTAAAAGCATATATTTGTGATTTTCCTCTTGAAACTGGCGTTCTCTCTGGGAGAAATGATTGAGTTGCACCAATCTATGTTTTCCAATGGACCATTCTCTCTAGATAGCACTGGACGAGAATTCAAAAACAATAATTATGTTCCTCAGTTTGTCAACAAAGAAAAGCATATAGAGGTATGCTATAATAGCTTATCAACAATCAAGAGAAATAATACTTATGAAAGGAGTGATAATAAGAAGTTTCAGATGTGTGTATTAGTGTTTTAGAGAAGGAGTACTAGAAACTAAAGTAGGGCAAGTTGCCTTCTTTTACTCTTAAGAGTACATAAAACAAAAGGGTCTATTTGTATTTGGCTACGACAAAAAGAATTGAGATAACAATAACTGTAAACAAATTATATTCTCTATGTACTAGAATCTAGGTCTGTCATGGCTCTGCATGATGACCCTCAGCAGCAGCCTATCACATTAATCCTTCCAACATGTATCTGAAGACATTTAATGGCTTTAGTCCTCATTTGTACACGTGTAAAAAATTATATTATATACATGATGGCTATTTAATTATGCAGTTTATACCACTTCTGGGATGCTATTTATTTACAGAGCAGATCAAAAATTGTATAGAAGTTTCCAGTGGAAAAAACCCAACATTTTATTCACAATTAAAATGCTTCTTCAAAGCATACAATTTCCGTGCTAAAACAGAGGGGAAAGGGTCAATGTGCCATAATTTGGACCAAAAAAAAGTTAGGTAAAAAAATGCTGGCATTAAAACATATCTAAAAGTAAATTAGAATAAGCATTGAAAATAAAATGTGAATTTCTTAATGTCCACATGCAGTTTTCAAGGGGAATCTTGTATTCAGTAGACTTTAAGCATTTTGGTTTTATTTTTGCCAAAGCCAATTTTCATTCTTGTCTTTTCAAATTATTCTATGAATTAATTCTAACAACACTATTTATCTCTTAATTTTCCTAGAAATTACCAGTATCAAAAGGCTGGGGGACATGAACAGTATTAGTTTTATTTATTTTCTGATAGCCAAATTTGAAAGTATAGATACACAAATGTGATCAGAGGTTGTGGCAAGTAGATGAAGCAAAATCACAAATTCAATGATTTTGAGTTAGCTGCAATTTTTGTTTGAAAATGAGAATATGACTTTCAAAAGGTGGTTGAATTAGTATCCGATCCACATACAGGATATGAAAAGGTCTTCAGCACTTGATGTCTGTTTTATCTTATTTTAGTTGTCTCATGCCTTGTAGAACAATCTAGAGAAAATTAAATGCATTCACTTAAAATCTGGAGAAATTATATTAATTTTTTAGACCAAAAAAAGAAAAAAAAAAATATTCTGTTTATTTTTCTTAGGGATGGACCAGACCAAACTTCTCCTCAAATTGGGCAATTTAGTGGCAACACTGCATTAGAATCAGTCTATAGCACTTCCAATCAGATTCTGATCAAGTTTCACAGTGACTTTACTACCAGTGGCTTCTTTGTACTTAGTTATCATGGTAAGTGTGACAAATTAAACTTTTTCACTGTTTGTACTGGTCACTGGAGGAAGACAAAGCATAAAAAATGTCGGTTGCTTTTTCCAAGAAGAGTTGCTATTATTAATGATTGACCACTACTAGGATAATGCAAACATATGAAAGACTAACATCAATGATGAAAATAAGTTGTTTTCTTGACCAGATATGAAATTTATTATTAGTCAAGCAAAAACAAAAAGACTGCGCTACGATGAGACATGAACAAAGAAGGCAGCATCAAGACCCTAAAATTTAAGGCGCACATACTTTTACTTTCTACAATCCTTCTAAAATTCCTTTGAAATCTAAGTGGTTTTGGAGGACATTGAATTTCTTTTAGAATTTTGGATATTTTGAAGAAAGTGTTGTTTTTGTAGAGATACCAATGATAGTGAACTATGCCTATGATATAATGTTTACTATACTATGTAGTTTAATGATAGTGAACTACATATTGTAGTTAACATTAATCTGTCCTTGAATTAAATACTGACTGAATGAAAATGTGTATGAATTAATGCACCGAATTGTACCTCTTTTTGTAGTCATCCAGAGCCTCTGTGGCCAAGTGTCTTTTACATTGCTACAATTACAAGGGAACAGGTTGAGAAGGAAGGGTGAGTTTAGGCGCTTTGTGAATTCCCGTTGGATTGAATATTCTAGGAAACATGAACAGACTATAGCCTCTTTCCGGTCCTGGTCAAATGTTGTGACTAGAAGACCTTCTACTTACTAAAGACCATGGTGAATACAGATAGACAGAATTGATGGGATTAAAGGAACTTTTATCTAAGCAAAACAAAATAAAACAAAAAAATCCATAAAGCCTACAATGAAAAAAACCCACCAGCAATTGCTTATGGAGTATAGACTCCATCAGGGCTAGGCAGAGAGGGATCAAAATTTCCATTCCAAACCTTGGCACCGAAATTGCATGTATCAACTTGCAAAGGACAAAATGACATTTTGTATTCATTGATGAATTGGTACATATTGATATCTATAAATATATCAGTATATGACCAAAAATATGTTAAAATGCTCATAGAATCATAGAATTGTTCAGGTTGGAAAAGACCTTTTAAGTCTAGGTCAAGTCCAACTGTAAACCCAACACTGCCAATTCTACCACTAAACCAGGTCGATAAATAACACATTACATGTCTTGTAAATACCTCCAGGGATGGTAATTCCACCACTTCCCTGTGCAGCCTGTTCCAATGCTTGACAACCTTTTTGGTTAACACATTTTTATTAATATCCAGTCTAAATCTTATGTGAAGCAACTTGAGGCTATTTCTTGTGGCCTAATAATTTCCTAGTATTAAATTATCTCTAAAGATTTCCTTTTACTTGTTTCTTTTGTCGTGTAAATTGTCATACCACAGGTGTGGGCCCTAATGTGCAATAAAGATGGAAACCGAGTAGCCCAAATATTACTTATAAAGAAACTAAAAACAAGTTTTAGACTAATGTTGGCAAGATAAATAAATCTCTCAGTATCTTGGAGTCTATGTTCCTTCATATCAGCTGCACAAAAATTTTAGAAATAAAGGCAAGGCAGTCAAGGAGTCAAATAAAGGCAATGAGTCAAATTTATTTAAAATAAATAATTTTGGGATTAAAATTAATGATACTCCTGTTACCCTAAAATGAGAGACATTAGAGATAAATTATATTACTTATTTATTGAATCAATTTTTAATTATGTTCATGGTTTTTATTATTATTTTTCTTAAGATGCAAACAGCACAGCTGTTTCATGTTTAATTGGTGTGTTTTATTTTAAATTGCTTTATTCTAAGGCTTTCTGACTCACTGATTTAAGTAGACCTTCATTGTATGATTGACAAAAAGGAGTGTAATAGGAAGATATCAAATGAGGATGACTCAATAGTAAAAAAAGGTCTTATTTATGGTATAAATTTTGTGATTGTCAAAAGTTTGACCAGTTAGAGTACTAAAGTATCTAATTACATGAAGCAACCAAGAATGTGTACTGCTGAAGCTGAACTGTCATCTCCCATAAGTAGCTGATGTTTCTGTGCTAAAGAGAAATGCTATAAAGCAATGTTATACGAAAATGTAATATTAATGACAACCAAGGATACTTTATCCCGAATGTACACTTTGTAACAGGGGAGACTCCACCGTAGGTATAAATATGTCTATGTGATTTCTTTCCCCAGATTTCTGTCCTAATTGTGTTAAGATTAAATGGTGTTTTGTCTGTCTCCAAACGTGGGCCCATTTTCATTGGATCTCTGGGGAAAAAAAAAAAATCAATCTGTGTAGCTTCTGCGTACTCTTCCTACTTGTCTTTTTATTTATTTCACCTAATTATTTTGCCTGGCTGTTGCATCATGTGCTAAATCTCAGAAAATTTCATGTGAAACTTCAAATGAGAACTTTGAAAGCAGGATTCTTCCCTTACCCTATCTGAAGGTGATGTGTGCTCCACAACTGTTTATTTACTGGGAAATTTTACATTCAAAATGCTTCTGTCCATTAGTTATGCTGCCTCTGAGTAGAATCTTTGGGATTCCAAAACTTGTATGTATTACAAGGTTTCAAAAGTGGAAGAGTTCAACAGTAAAATTGTATTGTAAAAAAAAAAAAAAATAAAACCAAGCAAAGCAATGATTGAAAAACACAAAAATATTTGCTTTTTGACTGGGATTGCTTAAGTGAGAAAATTGGCAACCACTTCTAAACTTCTTACTCATGAAGAGGGTTTCACCACTAAAACTAAATAACTAATTTAGAATTCAGACACAACTTCCAATGTTTTCATTTCTTTTCTTTTGATTCTTTTGAAAGTTTCAAAATAAATTAATGGAGTTTTTATTTTATCATGCTAATGTGGATATTAAGTCAGTTATTGCATGGCTATGATAACTACGTTTGAGAATGTCAACTGTGCTTTGTTCCTGTTTATAGCCTATCAGCTCCGTGTCTGCCAGCCTCCAGCAAATATACCAAATGCTGAAATTCTAGCTGAGGATGATGAATTCGAAATAGGTAATATAAAAAAAAACAAAACAAAACAAAACCAACAAAATTTGTTTATAAAAAGCTTGCTGTGCACAGGGTGCTTTTCGGAATGGAAATCATACTTGTAATACTTGAGATTTTTATTTGAAAATATTTTTTTAAGAAATCATTCTTCTTCCCTATGCATCCTGGATCCCATCTTTGTTTCAGAGATTACATATAAGTAGTACAGTAACTCTTTGTAATTGACTTAATTTTAAAATACACTTTTCATACTGTTTAATATAAAACATTGTTTTACACTGAAATAAACAAACAAAACCCATAAGAAAACACGTAGACAATGTTGTATTCTATACCAGAATTAAGGGTCTGTGACCTAAAGGGTAAAATCAAATTTGTAAAAGTTATGAGGATCAGAGAAGGGGGTGACATTCTGACTTTCTGAGACATGTCAATAATGTTACTATATTTCAAAGAAATATGATTTATATGATCTGATTTTAGATGTCTGATTTTGCTCATGTGATGGCAAAGAAAAATAGGAGGTTTTTTAGTATATACCAATAAAAGATTAGTTATATAGATCACAAAGAGAAATTACTTTTTTTCCCCTTTTTTCTGTGTAATATGGACCAAAGAGAACTGCTGGGATATGCAATTTTTTATTGGTACATAAAACTGTATGAATCACTGGTTTCTTAATAAAAAAATAACAATTTTTATTCTCAGAGTGCCAAATTTAGACATCATCAACTAAATCCAGTTGCTATTTAATTTTTTTCCCCTCAGGATTTTATGAACTACTGACTTGATCTTATATTTTTATTTATTTCCATAATGGTTATCCTATAAATTATATTGCTTAAAGGTTTGTGGACATTTGGTTCACATGGCATCAGTCAAACCCAGATAAATTAGCAAACTGTCTAACAAATAATGTGGTAGATAAAAGTGATAGATGCAGCACAGTGTGCAACACAAAGCTCATTTTAACACATTTCTTAGACTAATCAAAGTTGTTTATGCCAGAGGTCATTTAGCCCATTGTATAATATGGTGGTAAGAAACTTCATTAATCAATAATGTTTTCAAAGCTAAAAGTCCTAGTTAATTGCTGTTTAATGTTTCTTTTGTTTGTTTGTGTTTTGCCTTGTTTTGTTTTTCTGAACAGGAGACATAATAAGGTACCAGTGTCAGCCGGGCTTTACACTGGTTGGTAATGAGATTCTGACATGCCGACTGGGGGAAAGGCTGCAGATGGATGGAGCACCACCTACTTGTCAAGGTTTTTTCTCCTTCTTATTTTCCTGATGCCAGACCAGTTCATTGCTGATTCCTTAAATAACCTCTACATCTCTTTACATAAGACAGCATACTCAAAATATTTCAGACTTTTGACAATTTATCCCAATGTATCACTCTTTGTTTTGTTTCATATATGTCAGATATTAATGCAAAATAATTAGTAATCTTTTAATGAACTTCACAAGTTTAAATGGCTGCTGCTCTACTTTGTGAAAATATTTTTAAAATTCCTTTTCTTTTTGCAGAGGGTTCTCCTTGGTAAATAATGAGACAAGAAATTAAAAAATTTAATTTTATCTACAACATAATAGTATGAAAATGTATATGGAAAATTTTTAAAATGCTAAATTAACATAGCGTGGATTTGGTTGAACAAGTTCACTAAATAATTTTTCAGTGCAGTTTTAAGTACTTCCATTTTTATTCAATGTATTCTAAAACCAGGTTTTCTGTGTGTGTATGTATGCAGGTGCATGTGTTTGTTCATTTTTCCTCTTATTGAAAACTGCAAATAGAGAGATAATGCCATCTCATTGGTCAGGTCAAAACAAGATTACAGTTACTAACATCACACTTTAAACCAGTCTTTATTAAGCTGAAATTTGATGTCTTACTCTAGAATATAATTTTTCCATAATTTAAAAAAAAAAAAAAAGTGAAATTTTTCTTTCATACCAAACTGATTAGGGAGCTAATGAAGATAAGCCTTGTACGTGCTTCATTTAAAAAATGGAACCTCTTTGAAGTTCCAGGGATGAGTATGAGTTTATGTTTTCTTATTAATTCTTCAATTTATATCTGGAAGGATAAATAAGGACCTACAGTTATAAACATGTATGATAAAGTCTTTTCAAGAAAAAAAGACTATACCAAAACACCACAGCCTCATAAAAGTATAAGTTATGTAAACAAAAGCCTTTTTGGATTCTGCTAGTTGCCATGATATTCCTTTGTGATCCATCTGTTCCTGAGCTTAATATTCTAACATCTACAGCAGGATTAAAATACTTTCCCAAATCAGTCATAATAAGTGCATTTGATTTACATTTGTATTATATTAAAAATACTGCCATCTGTTTTTCCTACCAATCTGATGTTTTGGTGTGTCCTTCTCCAGTAATTTTAATTCATTAACATATCCATAAAACACTCACAATGAAAGATTTATTTGGCAATAGTAAATTAATTGTGAATAAATCTACTACTTTTACAAGTAAAACTTTAATATTTTACTGTTTCTTAGCAACTTCTAAAGTTACAAAATGGTGCACAATATAGATGTTAGGAAATGAAACATCAGTATATTAATTTTTAGGACTTTGTTGTTACTATAAAATTCACCTAAGATTTCAGCTGAGAGTTAAAAAAAATTCTTGTATAAATATACTCTTCTCCACTACTCCTGGAAAGTTGGAAGGGTCTACTATTATAGCTGATTAAACTGTTTTCTCCTGATTTTATGGACAAAACTATGCAGAAGTCGAAATTATTCACAGCAGTAAGTCTAGTTCTTAAAAGTGCAAAGTGAAATTGAAATGTGAGCTTCATAAGAACTTTAACACTGATAATTTCTGAAAATCCGTGCATTTAGTTAAATACAAGTGTGTCTAGAAATAGCTTCCAACACCCCAATTTAAATTTAAATCCTTACTTGGCAGGCTTATAGCATTTAATAAGTGGAAAACCACAGTAACCTCCAGGCATTGCTTTAAATGTTAAAATGATGTAATATTAGATAGGGCAAATAGAGACATCTGTGCTGATCCTGAGGCATTCTCTCAGTGTGTTTTGCTGAAGGCATATTTGTATTCAGTGCAAGACCCAAGACAAAAACTCGGGAATGATGCCTTCAGTTACCATAGTTAATCTTTCATCTGTCAGATGAACGCTAAACATTGGTTCTAATACTAACTATTAAATCAATACTCTTATAATTCCTGTTTAAAGCAGAATGAAATTAACATGGTCTTCAGAGTTAGATTCAGAAAATTGAAAAGAAAATTGCAAAGCAATTTGTCAAATTGTGTTAAAAATGACCAGTTAACTGGCAACCTAGAATAAACAGCAGCATATTTTCTTTTTTATTTATTTATGTAATGTCTAAGCTTGAAGATCAAAGTATATAAGTTAAATTTCAGTAATGAAAGATGAATAGAGAGCTTTGAGGAATCTAAAGGCAGCAAAAATTCATGCCAAAAATGTCTGTCTTTCATGATTTTACTGTATCACATTGGTCTATGGGCAAGCTACCATACTTCATTGTGCAGTGTATATATATACTAAAACACACTACATAAGAGTCACTTGCAAGGAAAAAACTCAGTTCATCTGTTGGTTCATATTAGCATTAGTTTACTAATTCTTTTCACTGGCTAGACCATATGTTTGTTGTTGGACTTAATAGTGTTAGTTCCTGATGCTTTAACCTTGTGCATATGTTATATGCTTTAGACAGTGTAAAGTGACATTTGATTGAATTTTTCTTTAATTTTTGACTTGAAATAAATGGATACCTACATTCAAAATTAATCCGTAAGTAATTCTGAAGAATGCTTCTTATCAGAATTTAAGTAACAATATATTGGTCTTGAAGCTAACGTATTGCAGTAAAGGTATACTAGACAAATGAGCTGTTCCTAAGAAAAAATATTGAAGCAAAATAAGATTTATTTTGTAATTTTAATTATTACAGGTTAGTTTACATCACATTTAGCACTATTTTAAATTATGTCACTTTTTTTTTCTCTTTTTTCCTCTGATGTGTGTCAAATGGATGAGCATTTCTTAAAATTCTTGCAGATTTCCTTTAGATGTGAAAATAGTCACTAAATTCCACAAGTTTAGCCAATGCCTATCATCTTATTTAGTTAAAATAGAGCATTGTCCATACAAAACATGTAGCTTTGCCCTTAATTTTGCTTTAAATTTGCTTCTACTTTCAGGATAAAATGAAAATTTCAGAGTAAGAAGATTCAAACTGTATTTTGCATCATAATTAGGGGACCTTGAGAAAATTCTCTAATGGTGACTTAACTATATCTCAGATACATTTTCTCTGATTCATATAAAACTTAGCTCCCCAATTCCCAAGGGAATCTGTTTAACAGAAAAAAGTCTTTAAATTCTCTATAAAATTCCTGAGGGATGTTTAGCTGAAAATCCTGAAATTAAGTACAATTTGCAAGGCAAAACCATCTGCAAATAAATGAGTGCAGCCAGATTAGTTATGCTCTTCCTGCCCCACATTTTTATATAAATATATGTGTGGGTATGTATATCTGTATGTACGTATAAAGCTGAGAGGATTACTTTGTTCAGTTTCTTGAGATATGCACAGCACTGTAGTTTGACAGCCAGGTTCAGCCATATGAGTTTTATTAAGTGGGATGGAGGTGTTGTATTCAGTGCCTTCTTGAGTAATAGAAACAAACACAGGACATGAGAAACAACTTTTTAAGTTTAACAACTAGATGCTAATTTGCAACTGAGATACAAATATTTTTAAAATATATGGGCAGATACAGATTTTCAAGTTCAGTTTGGATGGGTTTGCAGAGGGTTGGTCTAGATGATCTTCAAACGTCGATTCCAACCCAAATATTCTATGATTCTTACAAAGATTTTTAAGAGGATGAATACTCTTTTTCTCTCCCATTCTCTGCTTTTCTGGGTTTTTTATGTCTCTAAATGGTCCAATAACGTTTTCAACAGAAAACCTGATTTTGTAATAATGAGACAGTATTATTTCCAGTATTCTTGAGAAAACTAAGATCCTATTATTTTTCTTGTGTAACTCAGGACTAACTCATTTTCATATAGGAGTTAGTCGTCAATATAAAAAGATTTCAAAGCTCCTGTTTAGCAGTGTTAGGTTCTGACCATACTGAAGGCATTTGTTCATATATCATGAAGCAAACACATTTTTTGAAAAAAGTTCCAATAACGTGGTAGTATCAACTATTTCTATTTAATGAGATTATTATTCTGTGAAGACCTAGTGAATCCAGATAAATTCAAAATTAAATCCCTTCATCATATTTTAAATCACCATGTTGCTCAATTTAAGGAAATAATATGAGTAATGCAGTTCTTCTAAATTCAAGACAATCTTGTCAATCATATGAAACAGAAATAATGGGCTTTAGAATTTTTTGCCAATTTTTCTGTTTCACAGTGCTCTGTCCAGCCAATGAAATGCGTCTGGATTCAACAGGAGTAATACTGAGCCCTGGATATCCTGACAGCTACCCAAATCTCCAGATGTGTGCATGGACCATTACTGTGGAAAAGGGTTATAATATCAGCATGTTCTTCGAATTCTTCCAGACAGAAAAGGAGTTTGATATACTTGAGGTTTTCGATGGTAACTATAGGATGCATAACTTTGGATGTTACCTTGTCTATATCGTTATATTTTCATATTGCATCTGTCTAATTGCTATTGTTTATGCATATCATAATTTTTCAGTATAAAAAATCCTAAGCAAATATTTTGATTTGGTATGCTGAAAAGAACTGCTGGGTTACTGTATTTTAAAATTGTACTGCATGTTATACTTAGAAATAATTTTTGTTTTAAGCAAATACACAGCTTCTAGTATAACATATAATTTCAATCTTTTAAATTCAAATTAATTTGCCATTTGCTTGAAGAATGTTTTGCATGTGTATTAATTGTGTGCATATGGTTTACTGTATGTTATTTTAAACTTTGTAACACCTTTTTTCTTTCTTTTTTTCCTTCCTTTGTACCAAGGACCAAATAGTCATAGCCCATTGCTCATATCTCTCAGCGGGGACTATTCATCTTCTCTAAATATAACCAGCAATGGCCATGAAGTATTTCTCCGATGGTCAGCAGATCATGGCACCAATAAAAAGGGTTTCAGGATAAGATATATAGGTATGCAAATGTGACTTTCTATAGTCCATAAATTCCATAATTTGAACATTTGTTTATGTGAAAAGGGTAATATAAGCTATGTTTGGTATCCTTAATTAACCAAACTGAAAGGAAATCAAATCTGTTGTATATATATGAACCTGATGACCCTCATCCTGTGAGGAAAAGACCCCCCACACATGTGCTCTGTAGAGAATTAATAAAAGACAGGGCTTTAAAATTACATAAGCCAGTACTAAAGATAAAAGAAGAAGCTTCCTCTTTCTCTCTGCCGTTTATTTGCACTTGTGTGCCTCTTCATACTGAGGTGTTTTTCTAACAGGATCTTTATGCAATTCACCATTAAGAATTTTGGTGGGACAGAGGAAAGCATTGCAACAAGGCAGGAGTGAACAGCTGTAAAGTGGAAAAATATGAGACCCTGAAGGGTTGAACTCTTTCATTTAAGGTTCAACAGAAGCAGCAAACATTAAAAGAGATAAATTAGTATGTAAAAAAGCCAGTATTTTATGTGCTATTAATTCAAATTAACGTATTTATGAATAGTGTGTGCAAATGGTACCTGACAAAGTTAGATTTTAGTGAAATTGCTTTTACGGAATTGTTATATAATATTGATTTTACTGGAAAATTATTTTAATTAATCAGGCTAAAGTAGATTTGTTACAATTTACAACAATTACACAAAATCTATATTTGATTTGTTTATGATGACCAAAGATATGAAATACGCACAAGGAAGAGTCCTGGGGATATTATCTGTAGATATTAGAGAAGTTATTTACATACAGGTGTTTCATTTCATAAAGTGGAGAAAGAAATAAAGAATAAGCATCAAATTCTTTCTGTTGTGTTTTTTGGTTTTCCTCACTTAATTTTTGTCTACTTCACAACTGAAGAAAAAGAATTAGGATCATAATATACCATGAAACCATATCAGTATCATCTTTCCCTTTAGGAGACGACAGTTTTCCCAGACTTAAAATATTTGTTGTTAATGAGATAAAATTCACTGTTTACTAGACACAAAAATATATGGTACCAATTTTCATTTCATGCAGTACCTGTTGGATCTGTTAAAAGAGAAAGAAGAGAAAATTCTTCGAAGTCTTTCCTTACAGGCAATGAGAGAAGTGTTGCGAGGTAGACAGGAAATATTTTCTAGTGATTGCTTCACACAGAAAATACTGGTATATTTTCTTATACACTAAAGAAGTAGAGGTGTCTGTATCTTTGGTTCTTTTAAGAAAGCATAGGTCAGGAGACATTTAGTGTAAGGAAGAAAATATTTTCATAGTATGTGGTCTGAAACGTATAGCAGTACTTCCCATTCTGCTCTTTGCTTTAATATGCTTAATAAATATTTTTTGTAAATGAACAGCTGTATAACTCCATTCTGGTCAGAGGAAGCTTTCACGTGAGAAAAACATTGACCTGAAGTAAGTCATGAGACATGAAAAGGTTTAAAGAGAGAGTGAAGCAGCAGTTTGCTATTTGCCTGACAAAATAAATATCAATAGTTATCAACATTTCTTCAAAGCATAAAGGAAGCACTTGGAAACAAACTTCCAGCACAGTTTTCTTTTCTACACAAAATGAAAACTGCCCTGATGGCTAGCAGGCATTAATCAAATTAATCAGAAACCAAGTTAGACTTTTACGCAAACAAAATTCATCTTAAACTGGTTACCAGGTTATAAGAGCCTTCCGGTCCACTCCTATGACAAGATAGCCAAACCTAAATTACTTGGTACTCAATGAACAAGGGACATAAAGGAAACATAGTAAGTAACCAGTATTTAATGTCAGAGTTGTTAAGTGCATAAATAATTCCAGACTATAAAAACTGTAACTCTTAGAGATATTATTTGCTCTCATAATGAGTTACGATTTTTTTCATAGTCTCTAGATAAGACTTCTGTAGGACTTAATGTGTTCTAAATAAATCAACAAATAAAAGCAGATTCAGTATTTTCTCCACGGATTTATGGTGGCAGTCATAAATATCATTAAAATCTATTTTAAATGTTTTACTTCAGGTCAGTGTATCAGAGAACTTAAATGAAAGAACTTATTTATGACCAGAAAGAAAGCACTATTTTAAAAGAGATATGTTCAGGATGTATTAGATGTTTCCTTCTTTCAAAAATTTGTATCCTACTGAAATTTATATATATATATATAATTGCAATATATTTCATCATAAACTAAACTTCAGTACCTTATTTGATTTAAAAAGATGGTTAAAAAAAAACCCCAAACCCCAAATCTATAGCCAGTTATAAAAGTGAGTTATCACTCTATTTTTTGGAGGCTACTGAAACACAAATCTTATAAAGAGCTTATAAAGCTCTATTTTTATCCCCTTTATGTTTTGTGAAATTGCTCCATGCATGCATTATCAGCTCAAGGCACAACTTTTAGTAAAGGTTTCTCAGTGTCCTATCAGATGTCCACTGAGTCCAACAAGAATTCCTCAAGAACTGTTACCTGAATTCTAAACGCGTGTTTTATCCATCCAATATTTATGTTTGAAGCTCTGTACTGCAGCACCCCGGAGTCGCCTCCGCACGGTTTCATTGTCAGTCAGACAGGTGGGCAGCTCAACAGCGTGGTTCGCTGGGCGTGCGACCGCGGCTTTCGGCTCATCGGGAAAAGTACTGCTGTGTGCAGGAAGTCTCCATATGGCTATTACTCGTGGGATGTTCCAGTCCCCGCTTGTCAAGGTAAATTCTCTTCTTCAAAAAAATATTTTTTCTTCTAAGAAACCTTCTTTTTCCTTCTCTAATGTAAGCCATCAGTTTTCTGACTTAAAGTGAACAGCAAGTAAATATTTTGTGGTCATACCTCTGTGACAAAATTTTTCAACCTCATAAAAACAAATGTACTTTTAAGAAACAGTATTTCAAGAGGATCTAATAAGACTGACAGATACAAAAAATAGTGCTTTAACATATAGTGAAGAGTATTTAAGAACCTCATTCGGGTCTAATAATGATTTCTGAAATTTCAGATAAGTCTTCAAAATGATGGTGTTCTTTAAAAACTAATATAATTAAGGTTTTCCAAGGTCTGTGTATATGTTTTATGTATATCTTTGGAACTGGAACTGTGTTCTGAAGTTTGTGAGAAAGGAATAGATTTTAATGTTTCAATTTGAGTCACAATATTCCCCAAGGTGATGTATAATGACCAAACATTTCTGTGATAGATCTATTTTTAGGGAATTTTGGATATTTCCTATTTGTCATTTTTTCCTGTCAAATTATATGATGTGGCAGTAACTTATCCTGATATTTTCACATGTTTTCACCTAACTGAAAGGTAATTTTGATAGAACATACAAGGGTTTACTTGGAAGAGACCTTAAAGATGTAGTTCCAATCCCTGTGGGATGGGCAGGTACACTGTTTACTAGACCAGGCTGCTTAAAGCCAGTCCAGCCTGGACTTGAACACTTCCAGGGATGGGGCATCCACAACTTCTCTGGGCAGCTTTTCTGCGCAAGTTTCCACATATGTGAAATGCAGCTCAAAACTGCTGTAAACTAAAATGTCATTGTGTGACCCTTGGGAGATCTATTGTTTATATAAAAGTCTGTTATCAAGTATTTGGTGTGCTTGGTTGCATCTTTTTGCTAAAAAATTTAAGGTTAAGGGAGGGATATATTTTTCTTGTGCCACAAGATTGGCTCTTAACATGGATAATATGACTCAAAATTTATCAAGTCATTAATGGAGATTTTTTGAATACTGAAGGAATAATTAATCTCGATGGTAGATGTAGAACATCTCAAGTTGTAGCTAGAATGTATCTGATATATATTTTAATGATTGGTAAAAGAGTCAGAATGTGAATTATGTGCATTATATGAATAAACAATATTGTAGAATTTGTTGGTGCTTAGGATTGTAATCAATGCTGTTTACATGTTACAAGTATTTTGCAAGTGGATATTAATTTTATGTGCTGCTGAATGCTGGCCCTGATGTAACACAGCGTTCATTGTTCAACTCTTGTTATTGTCTCAAAGTTCTTATTATCATTAACATGTGCTTTTGAAGGAAGAGGTTAAGCTAGGCCAGTTATGCAGTAAACAGTGTTATTTGGTTATACAAGCATATTGTTATCATCTTGGAATGGATAGATTTGCCTAATCTGCAATCCAAGCTGTTGAGGAATTTAAGAAGTAATAAACATGGTCACATGGTTTCATTTTAGTGTCACAGAAGTTGTTTCTTTCTTTGGTGATGGCAAGTGAAATTGTAAAGTTTTATCAGGTGTTCAGTTAAAGGTGGAAGATGGACATTCTGGTTTAATTAACTTGTCACTTTTTATCTGTCTAGCATCATGTCCTCATACCCTCTGGAAGTTTGAATTTAATTACTGTTTCTTGGGGTCTTCCGTTTCCTAATCACAGTTTTTTTATTTTTTTCTAAATGTGTGTTTGTCTCTAGTTGCCAGTAGATATTGTGACAACCATTAGGTATATGTTCTTATGGTTGCCAAGACAGGATGATAGCAAATTAGAAATAGTTTTCTGTGGTCTTTTCAGCAGAATGTGTCTGTACTGTGGTTTCGGGGAGATTTTGTTGTTTTTTTTAAAATTTACATGTCATGTGCAAGGGATTTTTTTATTGCAATGCAAGAATATTTTAACATTGGTTCTTACACCCCTGTTCTGCAAGTTTTTATAGGATTGGTGCTCTACCTGTGTCTTAGCTGTGATTATTAGCTTTGGTACTGTGCCACACGGTTGTTATATTGCTTATGAAGCAGATCAGTTTTATGTCAGATCAGCTCCCAGTAGGGACAAAAATAGATTGCACTCTTTTTTTTCCCAAGTATTTATACATAGTCTGAGAGGATTAACCTTCCTGTGTCGGCATGATAGGTACTTTCTTAGGGCTCAAGATTTGACTTCAAAGTAAGGTACTTCAGACTTAAATGCCTAAGCCCTTTTTTTTCACTTTTTTTTTTATCTGACCTACATTAGATATATGGGTTTAGAATGTGGAAAAGGGTTAGTTTTTTATTTTTATTCCAAAAACAGACAGAGCATTATTTAGAACCAGATATTCTCGTTTCATTATTTTTGTTACAGAAAAGAAATGAAATAGTGGCTTACACTTTTATTTGCAGTTTTCAACTTGCCTCTCTAAAAGATAGAGAAGCCAGCAAGGAGAGGTTCTATGCTGGACCTTTTTCTCAGCTACAAGGAGGGGCTGATGAGAAATGTAAAGCTGAAGGGTGCAGTGACTGTGAAATTACAGAGTACAAAATCCTTAGAGCAGTGAGAAGGGTGGACACTAGATACCCTTGACTTCAGAAGAGCAGAATTTGGCCACTTCAGGGATTTGCTTGGTAG
The DNA here is from genome assembly GCA_013397055.1 of Pachycephala philippinensis. Classification (NCBI taxonomy): domain Eukaryota; kingdom Metazoa; phylum Chordata; class Aves; order Passeriformes; genus Pachycephala; species Pachycephala philippinensis. Next base: position 213,927 of record VWZT01014679.1, on the reverse strand, counting down.
ACTACCATGGAATAAAGTCTTAGATTTAAGAGGGGACCAAGACAACTGGTTAATAGTCAAGGATCTTCTTCCAAGCTCAGAAATCTTCTTCCAAGCTTTGCATCCTGTCAAAGAGAAAGTCAGGTAGAAACTTCAGGACACCTGCCTGGATGAGCAAGGAGCTCCTGGACAAAATGAAACACAAAAGCTAAGCCTAGGGAGGGTGGAAGTGAGGACAGGAGCCCTGGGAGGAACACAGGCAAATTGTCCACGCAACCATGGGTCAGGTTAGGAAAGCTAGAGCCCTGATAAAATAAATCTGTCCAGGGTTGTCAAGGGCAAAAAGAACAGCTTCTAAAGATATATTGGTGATAAAAAGAAGACAAGGCAAACTGTGGGCCCTCTCCAGAAGAATACAGGAAACCTGGTTACCCGGGACATGGAGACAGCTGAGGTACTCAGCAGTGGTTTTGACTCAGTCTTTGCTGACAAGTGCTTCAGTCACACCTCCCAAATCACGGATGACAAAGACAAGGGCTAAAACAAGTCTAGAGGAAACCTGGAGAGGGACTATTTACAAGGGCATGCAGCGATAGTATAGGGGAGAATGGCTTTAAAATGAAAGAGGATTGGTTCAAATTACACCTCAGGAAGGAATTCCTTACTGTGCAGGTGGTGAGGCACTGGAACAGGTTGTCCGGATGAGTTGTAGATGCCCCATCCCTGGAAGTGTTCAAGTCCAGGCTGGACTGGGCTTTAAGCAACCTGATCTAGTGAAAGATGTTCCTGACCATCACAGAGGGATTGATCTTTAAGGTCCCTTTCACCCCAGGCCATTCTATGATTCTATGATTCAATATTTTCAAAAGGGTATTTTTTTTCCTGCTTTCCAGGTGGAAAAAATAGAGTCTTGAAAGTTAATTTCAGTATTTTGCCAGAGGTCACAAAGTTTGAATGGTTAGCTGCAGAGTTATGAACCCTTGTTCTTCTTTTTTACTTCCTCCATCAAAATTCAGATGCTTCATTGGATTCAATTCCCTAAAATTTTAAGAGAATTTATTTGCATGCTTAAAACATACATTAATGAGTTAAAAATATTTTTTTATGAATTTAAGACTAGTGATATTGCAATGCATAAGCCCTTTGAGGTCAGTGGAAACTTATATTGAAGATATAAAAAGCTTTGTCTTTCTCTCTACTCAGCAATATCCTGTGGAATTCCTAAAGCCCCAGTAAATGGTGGGATATTAACTACAGATTACTTGGTTGGCACCCGCGTTACTTATTTCTGCAATGATGGATACAGGCTATCAGCCAAAGAGCTTACCACGGCAGTCTGCCAGCCGGATGGGACCTGGAGCAATCACAATAAAACACCTCGCTGTGTAGGTGAGTAACATGCAAAAAGTCTCTGGTGAGTAAAAACCTGTCTCTACATCTTGTTTATTTATCCAGGGCACAAATCTTCACATGACTTAAACTTTCATCTTCAGGTTACTTTAATCTATGAATTATTGCTGGTATTAAATTATTATGAAATACATATATGAAGTACTTGTAACTAAAAGATGCTGAAACTTAACAGTATAAGCAGAATAAACATGCAAGAGCTTATAGAATACCATCAAACAGCAGAATAAATATACTAGGGCTTAAAGAATACAACCGAACTAATAGTTAATTTACAGTTAAATCAAAGATAATGGTTGCAGAGGTTTTTTGCAGAAGTCATCTCTTCAGTGAGAGCTGCACAATTCATGTACTTACAAACCCTTTTTACTATCCAGAATTGCAAAACCTCTGTGATAATTGTTTGAAACTGCTGCTTATTATTTATATTCATCTCATCATTATAGTCCTACACCATCTAAACTTGGGGGAACATCACTGCAGAGAAAATGCATTGTACTCTCAAAAAGAAGTGAATATCAGCAGTTACAAATGGGATATGAAGACCCAGGTGATTGCAGAGACCGATACAGGGATGTCAGTGTCTCATGCACATTAGGATTTGGATTATCTCACCCAATGAATTTTGGAAATGAAAGCAAATTAATTACTGGAGTATTTTTCAAGGATTTCCCCTTTCTCCTTTTTTTCTTCTTGTTCTTGAAAATTTCATTCTGTCATGAATTTTCCTCTTTCTTAAAAACCAATGAAAATAGAGAAAAACAAAGTAGGAAAAAATGTTATGCTTCTTATACTATTTTTTTATTATATCAGTGTTGTAGAATGTTTTTGTTCCATTTCTGGAGGAAGAACACTTAGAATTAAGAAATGAAACAAAAATATATAGTGTTTGAAAAAACAGCTTGGATATGGATATTATTTTATCTGTCACCAGTGTGCAGCCTCTCAAATAAGTCTTTCATATCTCATAGAGTTTACCTGGGTAGAAAAATAATTCCTCCATTTAAATGTACTTAAAATTTTAGTAAAGTTTCTGGTGCCTGATGTGAAGTGTCATGGAAGGTCTACCTACAGTGAATTCAACCACAGTATAGTTTCTATTTATACCAACTGCATCACTCTGCATACACAGTCCCTGCTCTGTCTGGATCATTATTAATTAAATCAGACAACTCATACCTGCTAACCACAGGCAATTTCAAATACAGGCTTGGTTTTCAAAGATTATGCCACTGTGTTTAAAATACATTTATTGATTAATAATGGTACAGATTTTCCTGATTTGCCTATACTAAGCCACCAATAACTATGTGTTTTTGTTATTTTGGAAGTTGTTACATGTCCGAGCATCAATTCTTTTACCCTGGAACATGGAAGATGGAGAATAGTGAATGGTTCACATTATGAGTATAAAACAAAAGTAGTTTTCAGCTGTGATCCTGGGTACTATGGTTTGGGGCCGGCATCTATTGAGTGTCTTTCCAATGGCACCTGGAGCTGGAGAAACGAGCGACCTTACTGCCAAAGTGAGTACATGTTGTATCTGCATCTGCTGTACAGATTTCAGGAAAAAATATTTCATTGGGTGAACTAGAAATGAACTAATTTAGTATTCAAAACAGTTAGTTAGAAAAAGTGTTTCTTGGCTGGAATTCCTGGGTATCCTAAAGGCTGTTATTTACAAATATAATACATTAGATTTAGTGACAAGCACATATCTGTAAGCACGCTTCTGGATTTTAAAGGTTCCTAAATTTATAAAGGTAAAAAGAAGTAGTAAGAGAATATTTTCCTTTTTTTTTTTTTTTTTTTTTTTTTTTTTTTTAGGTCAGGAATGCTGTAAAGTCTTGAAAAATGCAAAACCTTTGTAACCTGTCTGTACATTTGTTAAATAAAGTAATCTCTCCTTTCAGCTAGTTACCATGTAGCATGCATTTGCACATATCCACATCATTCCTACCACTAGCTGGTATGCCGATAACCTGCAATAGTTAATTTTCAAAAAAATAAATAATTAATATTCAGATATTTAAACCAACTAAAGATGTAGCTATAACTTTTGTTTCCCTCCCCCACTGCTGTGAAAAGCACATTTCTCTATGAACTTAAATTTAGACATCTCTTTTTTCAAAACTGGGGTGTTTTGGTTACACTTTGAAGCCACAAAATTCTTTCTCTTTATGGAACATCATGTGATGTACCCTCTGACAGAGTGGGATATAACTGTGCTTTTGGTACCTGTATCAACAATGTGTGTACCTGCAAGTCAATGTATAAATCCACATATATCTAAAAAGTCTGTAGATAAGCCAGCTAACTGTGGCTTAAAATATATTTATAATTCATTGACAATATATATGAAAAAAAAAACCAGTTTAAAAAAACAATTCAAAGACAGATTAATTATACTGGAAATTAACCTTAATTTTGAGTTCTTTATAACTGGAAATACAATTTATAAATTAGAGAATTTTTAAAAGTTAATTCTAATATTTCATCTCTGCTAGTGTTACAAATACTGTGTATATGTCTGTATCTATATCTCTCTCTGTGTATATATATATATGTTCTACATAATAAATTTGTTTTTGTGTCCCTCTGCTTTAAAAGAAACTATTTTTAAGTATGTTTTGAGAAGCTTTGTTTGAAATATTATGACTTATTTTCTTCTAGGCATAAAGCGCGCTCCCTAACTTCAGCCTCTTATTTGCTACTAAAAAATAGGTTTTGTTAATTATTAAAAGAAAATTCAAAAAGAAAAATACTGTTTTGATTGAAAAGATTCTTTCAATTGTGAATAAATAGCAAGGAATTCCATTAATATCATTCACTCTTTATAAAAATGTAATGTGTGCATGCTGGCGTAAGCATTTCATCATGACCTAGAAGATCCAAATGGCCTATTCCCAAAGAAACATAACTTTAAAACTGATAGCAATTGTGAGGTTCCAGTACGCAGAAAGTACTTGATAAAACCGAGGTAATTAAACAGCATTTAATAATGTTCTGAGTGGGTTTTTTAACTTTAGAGTAATTATTTTAATTGTTCTTCCTGCTCTCTTTCTTAAGTATAATTTCTGGGGATGGAACAGTTTTTGTTTGCAGGTTTTTAATCTATGATTTCTACAGATTTCTCAAAAATACTTCAAGATGTGAAATTTTGTCCGATTGACTGGTTGATAAGTATTGTGGGTTGATAGCTATTATTGTATGTGTGTTTGTGATTCTCAGCTGTACACTTGTGTTTTGTTTTTGTTTTGCCATGAAGTTATTTCCTGTGGAGAACTTCCTACACCTCCAAATGGAAATAAGATTGGAACTCAAATCACTTATGGATCTACAGCTATATTTACTTGTGACTCAGGATACATGCTAGTTGGCTCTGCAGTGAGGGAATGTCTGTCATCTGGACTCTGGAGAGGAATTGAGACCAGGTGTTTAGGTATGGATACTACTGTCATGACTTGTCTATTTTCTGTCTCTCTAGGAGACAAAAGAAAGCAAAGTGATCTCCTTGTCTTTTTTCTATTAGCAGATACATTGAAGAGAACTCTGCATGTGTGTGCCTGGGCTGCATTGTTTTTCTCAACAAATTATAACTATGTTTATATTTTCAGAAATTTTAATACCTTCACAACCTGCAAAATCTGTGTTACTGTATTTTTGTATATGTCTTTAAAGTCGAACTATACATAAACAGCAAGACAGGTTGATTCCATATGTGTCAGCTCTAATACATATCCTCAGTAAAATACCTGCATAGTAGATCTGAACTAAGCTGTTGTGTTATAGAATTCAACTATATTATTGAAAAGATACAGAAGGCAAAAAAAGTTTGTGGAAACTTTGACAGGACCACTGCAGCCTTATTTCTTAGAGAAAGTCACTATCCTGACACCTTTTTTCAGAATTGGAGACTCTTTACTTGTACAAGTTTAGGTATCTTCTTTTACTTAAGGCAGCTTCACCATTGCCTGAATTATTAATGAATAAAATGAACACCTGAAACAAATTCAGGGCTTCTTTCTGATTCGTTATCATGTGTACCTTGAGCTGGGTTATTCTATTTACTGTAGAGACATTGATTTTAACTCTCTATGTAATCAAAATTTTAATTTCAGTTGAAATCAAAAGTATGTTAGTATTCTAATTGATAATGAAGTATATAAGTCATATTCTGTCTTGTCGTTTGTGGAGGCATGAGTATATAACAGAATATCCATAAACTGATAATTTCAGAAAACTGAACTAGTGTATACATTAAACATAGGGGTTTGTTGAAACATCTCTTTGTATGGATTGCCATTCTCCTTTTTAAACTACTTTCTATCCCAAATAATTTTTCTTCTGTAAAACTGCATTATTTGCTAGTTTCACTTAAGAGAATGACTCATGAATGAGCAGAAGTGTTGCTTATCAAGCTACAAGTCTGAAGCTGGAATGTTCACTGACATACAGCAGAGAGGGACAGAGGCTTTGTTTATTTTACTTGCAACTTAGAAGAGGACCCCTACTTCTCAGAAGAGATTCATTATTATTTAGTTCATACACTATAATGTCCAGTAACAATAACCAGTTAAAAAAAACAACTGTATAGCTAAAGGAGGAAAACAGTAATCTAAACCACACCTATTGTATCAGACCAATAGGAGTACAGTAAATCTTTAAATGCATATCTTTAAAGCTTTATTGTGGCAAATTGTTGAAGACGGCATGAAAACTATTACTCAAAAAATTAGAATTAGCACACAAAAAATGTATACGTTGCTGCAAAAAACAAAAAAACAAAGCTAGGGACAGAGAAAATTTATAAAAGGGAGAGTAATGGCTGCCATAATTTCTCTTGTAACAGCCCTGCCTGCTGTGTTACATCACTGTGCAGGAAGGAGCTCCCTGCAGACTCAGAATAACTCAGTTCAATACTTGTTTTTTCCATAAATAATTTGAGAATTAAGATAGGGGGATGAGTTCAACTAATGAAAAATCAGAAATAAGAAATATTTTCAAGAAGGTTGTTGTCAGAAGGTTGTTGTCAGAAGGAAGAAATGGAGGACATTAAAGAAATACTAGAATATGGGAGAAAGGAGATCAAATAGAGCAGGAAGACCTACAGAGTGGGGATTTTAATTGCTCAAGAAATGAATTTTTGTTCAACTTATCATTAAATTCCGGTGTTTGTTTTCAATAACTGAAAAATAGTAAGAAAAAAAAAATCACTATTTCTGATGTTTTACTGCTATCATGTATACCTTTTTTATTATTTATCTTAGAGCCTTTCCACTTTTACTTTCTGAAAAATGTAGTTGTTCTTGGACTGAAGTGATTACCAGTGTATTTCTGTTTTAAGTTTTGAAGATGCCCTTAAGAGTACACTCAGATGACATACATGAAATCCTACAGGATAATATAATACCCTTTTCAAGCATTTTGTTTAAAAATTCAAGCTATTTTTTTCAGAAGTGCCACTGAAATAATTGCATTTAATGATTGTGTTAGATAGCCTGATTTTAATTCCAGTTATGTGTAATTTTAAGAATTTATGAAATGTAAAGAAAAATCTAAGTATCTGCAGTAGACCTTTAAACTAGTTTGTGGTGAACCTAATCAGATATATATGAGAATTAGAACTGAGGTAAGCTTTAAATCACCAAAAATATTGACTAAAATCCAAGTTGTGTTATTGCATGACATTGTGAACAGCAGTGCATATTTTTGATGACAGCCATAATAGTGTGAGAATATGATGATAAGTTTCACAGGTCTTTTTTGTCTTTCTTTTCTCATTCTGGCTTCTTTTATTAAAAGATGGATAATTTGTGGATGTTGAATCTGTGGCAAAAACTAGAACACTTAACACAACTGCCTTCCTTTCTCAACCTCACTTTTTTTTTCCTTTAAAGAATACCTGAATGACAAAGTAGTACTCCATGAGTAATCACATTATTATAATAGTAGGAAATTGATTTCTGGATCCTTATTCTCCATAGCTGATGAGAAGAAACATTGTTCAAATTTAAAAAATTAATGAAACAGAATAGAGCTTCTGAAGTAATTCTGTTGTCAAAGTTTAAAAACCTAAATGTTTCAGGACATTTTATAGTGAAAAAAATCACTTTAGTCTTTTAGAACAAAATAACAGGCAAAGATTAAAATCACGACAGTTGTGTCTCCAAGGTTACAAACTGCCTCTTACAATTTACTGTTCTTGATCTTTTTCTATACTGGTAACACTGAAACTGTCTATGTAATAAATCATGAGAAACATTCAGAAACAGAGAATAGATTTTTACTGAATATCCTACTTATAAGAAGAGACTGACAAATCTGTGATTTCTTTATACATTTTCCTCTTGGAAAAAATTTTAAATATTCAGCAAGAAATTGGTTATTGTCTGTTTACATGAAAACTTTGTGTATTTACAGTATTTACAGATTACACATTTACAATTTTATAATTTATATTATTTTCTTTATGACATTAATTTTATTTGCTTTAATTTAATGTCAGGAATAACATTGATCATAAAAAACATCTATTATCATGCTTATAAAAAGTTTAGATTTTTTTTAGCATATTTATTTTAATGCCTGTAATCAGATATTTATTAAACTGGGTATTTCCTAGAGTGTAAATAAATTAGTTCTACTTTAATAGCTCCTAGTTCTTTCAGATAATCTTTAGGATTAATTAGTGTATGAATGGTGAAAAACATTTCCTAAGACTTCTCTAACACTGATTTTTTTGCCCTTCTCTTACTAGCATTAATTTCAAATTTTTTTATTAACTCAAAGGAGAAGCACTATCAGATCATTACTTTTACACATCATGATTTGAGGATCATGACTACTTTTTTCTCTTTATTTTCCCTAAAGGATTTTTTGAAGCTAGTGATTCGCTTTTAAAATGTTTTTATGTATTATTTTGGTTAATATTTTAGACAGCCTAATCAAAAACACTTAACAAAGTAAAACTAACAAAGAAAAGTGTAGCATGCTTTTAAAAGTCTTTCTGTTAGACACAATTCTTCTTATATGTAATGGAGCAGCTCTTTTCTTAGATTATTACAAAGAATTCTGATTTCTTTCTAGGACCTTACTCATTGTTAATGTAATGTACAAAGTTTCATACTTGTCTTTGGGGGTATCTAACTGAGCTTGTCTCATTTGGGCTAGTTACATGACTGATAGTAATTATAGAAGTTGTTTAGACATCTCATCAATGAAAACTACATGAAAAAACAGCAAAAATTATGATTTTGAATCAATACTTAAACTCAGAGGAAGGATATCTTATGCACACTTCTCTTTTTTGTTGATTGGTGAACTTACTCCAAGTTTTCACCTTTTTTGAACTTGTGTTTCTGTCTTCTTCATCTCAGCTGTACAATGCCTAACACTTATTTTTTAATTCCTTCTTCTTTCTCAATTCCTCATGACATCTAAGCATCCTGATAAAACAGGTCTGGTGATATTCTCTCCCTTATTTACCAAAAGCCATTGCTGTTAATTCGTACGGGATAGACTCAGCAACTTCTGGAACAATAGTTTTGCTCAGTTCTGCATATTAGTATTAAATCTCAAATAAAGATAAACAGTGAAATATGATTAAATTTTTCAAGGTCTATAAGATATCATATTTTGTTGTTAATTGTGATATGATTAAATTATGTTAATTCAGTTCATTTGGAGAACACCTTTATAAAGTGTCCCTATGACTTAAAAGGCAAAAAGGAAAAACGATGTTTATTTGATTCACAAGGCATGAGGAAGTGGCTTTCAACAAAGACAGATGGATAGAAGAAAAGAGCTGTTTAGGTTAGTGTGTACATTAAATGTCAACATTTGCACTTCCCAAATAACAGTATCAGTAATACCTTTCATCTCTTCTCCTAAGAGAAAGGCTACACTTCACATACTGTGTCCTTGTCTGAATTAACAAATAATCCAGCAGAATGAGCAGATCATGAAACAAATAATTGATTCTGAATTACCTACATTTGCATTACATATGGTTCAGAGAATTTTCCTTGAACTATATCTAGTCCAGTCCTCTGGGCTAAATGTCATCATTACTCATATGGTTCTAAGTTGTCAAAAAGATCTGTCAATAATTTTGACCGCTTTGTCTCCAAAAGGAGATGGAACACATGTTTTGGGCACCTAGTTGAGCTTCTCAATGTGCTTCCTGTGAAAGGAAGCTAATTTGTTCATAGTAAAACCACTCAGCACATTTAAGATTTAGAAGGAAGATCTGAACCAAAATTCTAATGTAGACACAACCTTTGATGTGTTAGCTGGGGAATATTTATCCCAGTGTCACTCAACTCTTTTTTCATATAAAAATACCAGTTTAAAATGCTAATGAGTCCTTGTTGGCAGATTGTTACTCATAAAGGAAAAACCAGTTATGCATCAGCTCTGTAGAGAACAATGATGTCAATGGAGTAAAAAGAATAGCAGACATACCATCTGGGGCAAAGCAACCATGTAAGCTAACAGCAGAGAATGTTCACTGCATTAATCTGTCAGTGGTAGTTTTTATATTTTCTCAATCATCTTTCAGTCACTGAAAGGTTTCTGTGGCTATGTAACCCCTGAAGTGTAACCTCTCTTCCACTATTTTCCTTCTTGAAACTTCTGGAAAAATATGTAAGCAACTAACTTCTTCAACTTCACTGTTTTTAAACATCTTTTTTAAACTCTTGCTATTTCAATTAAGGGGTATTCTGTGTCTCCAGTGATACTGAATTAATATGTCTAGAGTTAGCCATATGCTTCTCTTTGTTCTTCAGTACTACTGCATAATAATAACAACTAGACTTTCAAATTAGGTATATGATGTTTCATCTTTAAAGAATTATTCAGCTGTTTCAAGGAATTCAGCAGAGAACTTCCCTCTGTGGGCCATGGATTAAGAAAGATTTAAAATAACTTTACCATTCATCCTGAACAGTTCTAGTACAGCTTGAACAGCTGCCAAGATGAGGCTCTTCTGAAAATAGCAAGAGAAATGCCCAAGACCTGTTTTGTCCAGGGCTGTGCCTTCTTATATATTTTTATGAAATTCAAACCCTGTAAAAATAAAAAAAAATGCCAGGAAATAATTCTTCCCTTTTCAGCTGAGGTCATCTTGAAAGGTTAATTAACTTTGTTGAATAATAAATAACATAAATCTCTGTTTTCAACAATACATTGGTATGTAGATTTGTTTCACTACTGTGCTCATGTTTGACACTACTGACAACCAAAATAAGCATAGGTACGTTTTTGCCATTTAATGTAAAGATTCTGTATTCATTTATTCCTACTCTTTTCATCTCATAAAACAACCTGCAGAAAAGAAACCTCATTTACAGCTATGGTTTCAAAGGTTCTGACACTAAGTTATTATGCTCATTCTTCATTGCTAGAGCTGGATTTCATGTCAAATTAGGCAATTTATTTGGTGCTCACAGGTTATTAATATCCTTCATTCCCAATCTTTGACTAATTTTGTTTTTTAATAATATTTTATGTAATTATTCTTCTCAAGTTTTGCTAGACTGGAAATTGAGAATATTATATTGCTTATTTCCCCTCTCAAATCTGCTACACAGCAAAACCTTCACATTTAGTCTCTTTTAATATGGTTTTTTGCAGCTTTCACTTGTCTTTGCAAAAGTGGCATCTTTTGATTCAGTATTACAAGTTACAAGTTACATTAAGACCCAGGGGCCTCATCTGGATTCATAGAACTGCTACAGAGGTCTTTTATATCCATGTCATAGAAAAAAATGAACTACAACTGGTCTTACGGTACAGCACCAAAATAGAGATATTGACCATGGACAAAGCTGTCATGAAAACAGTCTAGAATATCTTAGACTAAAGTAGTCCAGAATCCTAACTTAGTGTGAAGTTAGCTATTTACTACTAGGATATTAGAATATACTTATTTGTCACAATGCCCTTATAATAAAAGTTTAAATGAAAGTCCTGAGAAACAATTATCATCAGAATTGATCATAAAAACTACCAGAATATACAGTAATAAATATGAGCATATCCTTAATATATAATGAGCATCTTGGATTTATTTTCTTAGGTAGATTAATAGAAAAATGTAAAGGTAAGAATTCTAATAAAATTCGTGAGAAAAATAAATAAACACCTTACTTTTAGAAGAAATGCAACAAATCCAGAATAGAATTGAAGAGAAATTAAGTAATAATTAAGTAATAATTAAGTAATCCAAATACAGGTGTTTATGGTGATAGAGGTTTGTAGGTTTGGGAGTTGTTTTGGTTTTTCTTCCTCTATGCTTTTCTTTTTCCCCTTGATATTGGAGGAGTAATGATAGCAAGTACTGTAAGCTGAGGTCTCTATTTCCTCTGGCAGAGGACATCTCTATGGATGTGTGAAATAGAGTGGGAAAATAAAACAAAGAATAAAAGTTCTTGGAAATATTAATGAGTCTCTAACTTTATTGGATCTTAGGGAATTTACTCAGTGGATGAATCAGTGGAAATTCCGGTAAAGTTCTCTAATGTTCTCTTGACAGGAACTATGCATCCCATTATATACACTTTTCATAGCAAACATAGCGAACTGCTTACCACATGCACCTACATGACAGATGTCAATTACTTTATTTGAAAAGAAAACAAATAATGCTGAAGCCATCATTTTGGGGTGTTAGATTGTTTTGNGTTTGTTTGTTTTTGTTTGGTTTTAATGGAGTTTTTTTATATCCCTTAGTCACACTAAATTTCCCCTGGAAAGCAGAGTAAAAACTGGAAAAAAATCCTGCAAATCCATAAGGGTTTTTTTTATTTCTTTTTAAATTTGAGATGAAAAAATGTGTCACAAGTCTTGTATACCTGCTTTAAAATGATATATACTTCCTTAACACTGTCACTGATTGATTTAGAATTCTGTTATTACAGAACTACAGTTTTATAATACAGCTTTATAATATTCTTCATGCATTATTTCTTTTTCATTTTAGAAATCTTACACAGGGATAGGAATAGGCTCTACTGTTTTAAAAATATCTTTCATTACTAGTAGTGAGAAGTTCACAATTGGTCATGCAATATAGTTAGTGCTCCAAAGATATAACTGTTATACGGAGTGGGAGGAAATAATCAAGACAGAGGGATTTGAAGTAATAGAATCATAGAACAGCCCAAGTTGGTAGGGAATTTGAAAAATCATCTGATCCAATATTTCATGGCAAAGGGAGCTGAGATGGGATTATCTAGCAACCTGTTTAGTCACATTTTGAAAACATCCAGTGATGTAGGCTCCCATCACATCCCTGGATAGGTTGTTCCCAGGAATGCTTGTTCTTAGCATCAAAAGAATTCTTTCTTATGTCATGATGGAACCTTTCCAAGTGCAGCTTGCATCCATTGCCCCTTGTCCTCTCCATGTGACTCCATGTGAAGAGAGAGCCTCCATTATCTTTGTAGTCACCCTCTAAGTAGTGGAACACTGTGATGAGGCTCCACCCAGCCTTTTCTTCAGGAACGAATGCCTTCAGTCTTTCCTCATAGGAGAGGTTTTTCAGCCCTTTGATAATTTGCATAGCCGTCCTTTGCAGTCTGCCTGTGTCTTTCTGCATCTTTCATGTGCAGCCTGGCAAGCACTGAGTAGAGTGGGATGATCACATCTCTACCACTGCTAATAATGTTTCTGCAGATGCAGCCCAAGATCCATTTTGCCTTCACTGTTGCAGCCACCCACACTGCTGACTCACAGGCAGCTTCTTGTCCCCCAGGACTCCCAAGTCCCTTTCAGTGACACTGCTCCCCAGCCACACAGATTGTGGCCTGTTCTGGGCTCTTTGGGTGTGTCATCCCGGGAGCAGAACCTCGCAGGTGTTTTTGTTAACCCCATACAGTTCTTGCTCGCCTGCTCCTCCAGCCTGTCCAGGTCTCTCTCTGTAAGATGTCTCTTCCTTCTCAGATGTCCACATCACCACCAGTCTGGTGTCATCAGCAAGCTTGGAGAGGCTGCTTTCAATCCCATCATCCAGTTCATTTATGAAGATATTCAACATCATGGGGCCCATTACTGATCCTTAGGGAATCCTGCTTGTGATAGGCTTCCATCCTGAGAGAAAACCATTGATCACCACACTTTTAGTGCAGCCTGTCAGCCCATTCTCTACCCATCTTAAAGACCAATCTGTATCTTGCCCTTTTGTGCAGGAAAAGGCTGTGGGAAATGGTGTTAAATACTTTGCAGAATTTCAGGTAAGCAACATCCACTACCCCTCTCCTTGTAAAGAGTAGATATTGAAGAAAGTCAAAAGAAAAAAAGAAAGAAAAAAAAAGAAATTCAAAAGTCAAAAGCAATCAAAACTAGGGTCTGAAAGGTTTATGACAATTAAAGGAAGTAGGGTAAGAGGATGGGATTTTTAAATGACTTTAAATTTTCTGGAGCGAGACTGGGACATTACTGCGACAGATACAGATGATTTGCAATGAATGATGATTTGCACCTGTTGAAGTTGTATGGGTTTTGTAAAGTCTACGCACAGTTGCAGAAACTGCAGTGTGATCTTAGTTACCTCACATGCTGAATTGCTTCAGATTTATTCTCTCTGCACAGGAAACAGAGATTGACCTTTCTGGTGAAGTATTCTGCTTCCAGTCTGCCATAAAGTAACTGCCATAAAGCAACACTAAATTTTTAATTAAGAACAAAGCCATATATTTTAATTAAATGCAACTAGAAAAATACTTCCTTGAGTATGGTCAGAATCACTGCAGACTGCCTGGCTTCACTTTTGATAGAAACAAATCTTTTACAGCTTAGTATTTATTCCTCATCTGGTTAGTCCTGTTTATAATCAGAAATATGATAGGATAGGGAAATTAGTTCCTTTGGGGCATTTTCAAAAAAGTCTACTGCATGCTGAATGGATTACAAATTTCTTAGACAAGCAAGAAATACTCCAACAAAATTTTTTTAAACATACGTTATACCATCTTATCCTAGAAAACATAAGTTTCATGTATGCCTATTTGTTACATAAGACTGAGGGAAACAGGGAGGGAACAAACAGGGGATAATATAGCCTTGAACTGTACCAGAATTGGACTACTGCTGACTACACAGAAGACAAATTGCAGTCATCAATTTAGTATATGTGGAGGTTCATATACTACCTATACTGTAAATTCTGATTTTGTCATGATCCATACAATGAAATACAATACAAAGCTCAAGTTATAAGAAAATGTAAGATTTTCAATTTTTTTCTTTTTTAATAGGAGGCTTCTAGCCCCAAATGAATGAGGCAAAACGCAGAAAAATACATCAGAGTATTAGAAGCATTTAAAATTTCAAAGGAAAAAACAATCCAAACCATATTGGTTCAAAATATCTTTTCCTATTAGCAATCATTTGCTTTGGAGATTTGTTTGTGGGGGTTATTTGAGGAAAAGTAGAAGAGAAAAGGAGAGCAGGTGGAGGAGTTTGGGTGTCTGGTAGTTTGTTGGGGTTTTTTTAAAAGTACTAGCTGAAACACTGCTCAGTTTTTTTTCTTGTCTTAGTCTTCTTTTTGCAGTGAGTTCTCTACCATATGTCACAGTCTTCATGAAGTCAACCATTCTTAGAAGACTTTCCTGCTACCACGCTTTTTGCTGAATCACAGTGCCCATTTTCCAGAATTCATTACGGAAAATAGTAACTACACATAGTTTGTTTTTTTTCCTAGCCTCTCTCTAGACTAAATATCTCTTTATGAATTTCATAGTGGAAATACAATATTTCTATATTTTGAGAATACAGAGTAGAAGATTAGGCCTAGGCATAGAAAGATTTTTAGTTGCAGGACATTTGGCTGCTGTTGTGCTGACTGCCTTCAACCAAAGGATTTTAATCTCCTTGGGATTCCACTGGCATCAGTCATAGAGGAAGAATGGAAAACAGTACAGTGTCAAATTCCATCAATAAATTGTCCAAGTTAATTTTTTTATGTTGTAAGGATGATATATTTATAATGTCCACATGGATTGATATCTATAATGTTTATGTTATTTTTATTTATGTGGAATTTTTGTATTTAGTTAAATGTAAGATGCTTTAATATGACCTTATTCATTTAATCATAACCAAAATAAAAATAAGGTAAATAATATAGATTTTTTTCATGTTACAATAAAAAGGAATTATTCGTATTCTTTTAAAGGAAATTTGATAATATATATGACATTTAAACTCCTAGCTACATTGTCTGTTTTGTAATTTTTTTGTACGTGTACAGTTCTACCTGTACAAATGCGTTACTGCCATTTTCACCAAGCTAATAAAAAGAAAGCTTTGAATTAAGTCAAAAAAAACCCTGGAAAGATATTCAATATTTCTTTGTTTTAGTTAAGAAGGTTTATTTAAAATTTCTCTGGCATATTTACTGATACTTTTTTCTTTGTTTTTTTTTTTCCTTTTTCTTTGCTGCAAACAATTGTAGCTGGTCACTGTGGTATTCCAGATCTTATAGTCAATGGACAAGTAATAGGAGAAAATTATGGATATAGAGACACAGTTGTTTACCAGTGCAGTCCTGGTTTTCGGTTGATTGGTTCTTCTGTAAGAATATGTCAACAGGATCACAACTGGTCTGGTCAGCTCCCATCCTGTGTGCGTAAGTAAGCATGGCAACACATACTGATTTATGTTACAGGAATGTCTGTGTCAAACAAGATGAGGGCTGAATGATCCTCAAAGTGTGTGGCCACATAAAATCTATGATTGATCTATCAGGTGAAGTTAAGTGTTGTCACTTAAAATTTCCACTGCATCTTTTGGCTACTGAATGCCTGATATTATGGATACGAAATTTCTTCCAAAAGTGATAGGACTTAGGAATGCCAGTACTCAAATTTGAAAATGGCTTTATGACCCATAGTGGCTTCTGGAAATCTTTAATGTACATTTACTTTCACTGTTCTAGTTAGATAAGTAAATACTGTTGAAGTACACTGTCAACACTAAAGATTAAAATGTTTTCTTTACCAAATTATGTTTTCTTTTCTTCTTCTTCCTCATAGAGATGCTGTTACTTTGATTTGTGGTTTTGGGGTTCTTTTGAGCGAATATTGTTCTTTGTTAATGAGGTTTCTTTTGCATTATAAGTGTGTCAACACATCACATGAAAGACCTTTGAGTAATAACAGAAAATGCTGTATTTAATTCAGGAAAAATTGAGATTCCTCTAAGCACTTTAAAGTAAATTACCACTATTTTTAAGGTTCAGTAATATTAGTGTATTGAAACTGTATTAATCTGCCTCAAAATATTCTATAGCTCCATCTTTGTAGCAGAAATTCTCTTAATGCCAAGTCATAGTACACAATGTTAATTCATTTATTCTGTGATGTTTTATTTTTTATTTTTAATTACTGACTAACCTTTTTTTCAATCAACAGTTTGTTGCAAAATAGAAGAAAGGGTTTACAAAATGTTTTTGGATCATTTTGTGAATAGTAATTTGTGTCTGATTTTCCTTACTTTTTTTAATTTGGTTTTTGTGGGCACAGAAAATAAACTTTACCTTCTATAGTCAGTTTTTGTGTAAACATAGGAAAAATTTCACTGTGCCCACAGTTTGTTTTTTTTTCAAAAAAAAAAGTCATAAATTTATAGCTTCACTAAATATTTAGACCACAAAGATAAAATATTGAGTTGATACTAAGACAAATTTGTAAGAAATAATACCTGAGGAACTAAGGTAGTGAAATATTTCCTTTCAATTTCAGACCATGCTTAATGAAAATCTAGTGCTTGTTTTTCTCCTGCTTCTTCAGAAGAGTTTTCTTCTTTTGTTTTCATTACTGCATGTCAAATACTATTCAGTTTATTTAAAAATTTAAGTAAGTTCTTGAACATGAATACATCATGGAAGGTACGCAGTATCTTATAATATCAAAACTTGAAAATACTATCATATAATGATTATCTATTGCATAATAAATAATGGAAAGTGGTAACAGCTTGTTCTGTTTTTTGGGATTTTTTTGATTGGTGCTATGCTAGCCGTCAGCTGTGGTCACCCTGGAAGTCCTATTTATGGAAGAACAAGTGGAAATGGTTTCAACTTCAATGATGTCGTGACATTTTCATGTAATACGGGGTACGTTATGCAAGGACCAACCAAAGCACAGTGCCAAGCTAATAGGCAGTGGAGCCACCCACCTCCCATATGCAAAGGTAAGAATGCATCATTTACAAGCTTCTAACTAAATGGTGTAAAATTAAGGCTGAAATATAAACAGAGGGTAAAGGAGCACTGTCAAGACAAAGTGATTCCTCTCTCACTAACAGAGTAGCTGATTAACTAACATAATAATCTTATTATTAAAGATGATCTTGAATTGCATCTGGCAATACCGTTTTTCCTTTTCAGATTGCAGAGCTTTTTGTCATATTTTGGTAATTTTATATACACACATCCATACACATTCACCTCTGCAATTCAACAAATGTGAATGCAGGGTCCTGCACCTGTGGAAGAGTAACCCCAGTAACCCCATGCACCAATATAGGCTGGGGCTGGCCTTCTGGAAAGCAGCTCTGCAGAGAAGGACCTGGGAGTCCTGGTAGACAACAAAATTTCCACAAGCCCAGCAGTGTGCCTGTGTGGCCAAGAAGGTCAATGCTGTCCTGGGCTGCATTAGGAAGTGCATTGCCAGCAGGTCGAGGGAGGTGATCCTGTCCCTCCACTCAGCCATGGTGAGGCACATCTGGGGAACCTGGAGTGGGTCCAGTGGAGGGCTACAAAGGTGGTTAAGGGACCGGAGCATCCCTCTGTTATACTGAACTCACAGACAGCTGTAAGACACAAAAAAAGGGGAAAAGATCCATCTTCAGACTTTTCAAAAATATATATTTTAAAGTAGCTAAGGACTCAAGAAATTCATCAGTATTCTTAACCATTAAAATTAATCTCTATTTTTAAAAGCTCATACCCATCTGTAGGGATATGTTCTTATTCTATCAGATTCACCACAGTCTTACCTAACTGACCATGTGCCCTTTAGCTCAAACCATCTGTCTTAAAGGTGACCCATTATCAAAATGTTAGTATAGGAACATAAGTATGTTTGCATTTCTGTGTGAGTTAGACCAAAGGAACATCTAGCCCCAAAATATGTTTCTATTTGTGGACAATAGTGTATGTCAAGGCAGGAATATAAATTCATTATATTGGTATGTTCAGTCACTTTTAGTGGCCAATAATTTTACAGTACCATCACACTGTAAAGAAGCATTTCCTTTTATTTGCTCTGGGTTTAACATCTTCTGGCTTTAGTGTCTCATCGATTCACGTCTTCTTCCTAATTCACTACCATTATATAAAAAGTTAGGGTATATAAAACCAAGATATCAACACATTGGACATTTCTTAAACAAAGAATAGGAGACTATTTTAGGAGACCGTATTTGTGTGACTCTCAAGCCTGTGCTCTTTTTCTTTTTAGTGGTCAATTGTTCTGATCCTGGAATTCCTGCAAATTCTATAAGAGAAAGTAAAATCGAACATGGAAATTTCACGTATGGCACAGTGGTATTTTATGACTGCAATCCTGGATATTTTTTATTTGGCTCTTCAGTTTTAATTTGTCAACCAAATGGCCACTGGGACAAACCTCTACCTGAATGTATTAGTAAGTAGATAATGAGTTTGCTTCTACAAAGAATGTGGATGGACTAAGTGTTATTTTACACAACATTTCCATCAGTCTCATGATAGCAGTTACGATAATCATATTTATATACATCTGTGTGTGTGCAGTACTGATGGAGGGTCTCAGCAGCTGCTGAAGTAGCAGTTATATTGTTACTGTATGAAGCAAATAACTTTGAATACTTATTAAATGTAATAGCCAAAACAAACACCTCTGAATGCTCCAGCCTAATAATCCCTGATAGCAGGGATACAAGGTCAAAACCTGTCTGTTGAATTCGCCAGTATGTGGCTTCCATTGGCCATAGAGTTCTTATCACACCAAAACTTAAAACCTACAGTATGCAATTTTTGACTTATAGCAGGACAGTAATTTCTGGACTTCTCTTGGGACAACAGTAAGATCAGACTATCTATAAAGATACCAAGCAAGGAGTAATAGCACTGTAGAACACCTCACATGTCCTCTGGACAATGTCCTCACTTTACCACACTAACAGATGTACCTGAGCATCAAACTCATATACAGCCTATTCACTAAGGCAAGTGGATCAACAGAAGTAAGTTATTTTGATTCTGGCTTGTCATGAACAACTTTCTAACTGTGGTGCAGATATAGCCAGAGATGTTTCTTATGTTTTTAATTGGCTGGGACAGCTGATTTACCGGGTTCTATTAGTCTGTGAAAAGGGTTTGGTTTAGGATCAATGTTTTTTCACTGAGAAAGGCTTCTCTTCTAGGGATTAAAGGGAAAACAGGATAAGGGTTCCTTATTCAGGAATCATGGACTGATATTTGCAATATTGTAGATATTTGTTCTTAGGAGGCTTCACTAGTTCTACTATTATTTCTCTAAAAATAAGAAAAAAAATAAACTTTTTCTTTTTTCTTATATTGCTAAAACTTTCAGTTATGGAACTTGTCCTTTTCTTTGATGGGTTAAGTAGCTTGACTGCAAGTCACAGTTAAAACAAAGTGTCTATTGGTTTCACATTAAATTTAAAGGTAACATTACCCTTTCAGAAAGACAAATATTGCTTAATAGTAAAATATCTCCAAAGAGAAATTAATTTAAAGTTTCAAAGATTTCTTCTTTCTACATTTGTATTTTAATCTTTTAGTCGTTTTTATCTGAATTGTCACAAGTAATTTAATAATACAGCCTTTACCCTTTTTTCAAAAGTGCTTTGGGATTAGAAGTGCTATATGTACTTTTGAAAGGGCATCTCCTACTTTATTTGTGTCATTTATACAGAGGGGTCAGTGAATTCTATCTAAGTGGTATCCATGGTATTTTGTAATCATAAGCTTAACAAAAATTTTAAGAGCTTTTTTTAAGAGCTTCTGGAGTGTTTTGCAAATTATTGCTAGAATGGGACTTTTTGAAATGGCATTTATTGATAGCACAAGGTGTAAATGTTTAAACTAAAAAGGGTTAATTTAGATTAGATATAGAGAAGATTTTTTTTTTCAATGAGGGTGGTAAAATAGAAAGGAAGAAATGATTATTAGAAAAAAAAAAATTCAATCAGCTTTTCATATGAAATACCAGCCCAAAGACATTAATATAAAATTAAATTTTTTACAATACATAATCAAGTTAAGGGTAATATTAAGGGTGCTATAACTTTTTAAGTCAATTATTAGGGATCCAAGTCTTCTAGGCATAAGTGTAAACAGAAAAGTGTGTATATGAAAGCCCAAAGCTGGAAACTGTAAGGTACCAGTATGAAATTAACTGTGTCCTGTATGACATCTGAATAGGGCAAAAGAATCAATCAAGAACACTACAGATAATAAAATATTCTGAAAAACTGTGTATGTTTTTCACAAGAAAAAGGTGTCTTTTTGTTGAGGCCTGCATGACCGACATGCCTTTTTATTAACAATGTTCTAAATTTTCATTCTCAGCAATCATCCATAAGTGATAGTAGATTTTAGTTAGAAGCAATTGATTAAAAAAATAACATGCTGACAACAAGTGCTTGTTATGTAAAGGTGACTATTCTGGCCATTTTACTCAAAGTCCTGTAATAAAAATTACAGTTGTATGATTTAGCGACCTGTTTTACTACACTGATTTTTGCATCTCTAATTTGTGGGCTTCTTGGTACATAAATACAAATATCTATGGCCAAGATAATCCACATGCCATGGACAGGTGTAAGATAAAAAGAAATCAAACATCAGGCCTAGATTCAGTTTGTGTACATAGTGAATTTGGTTTATGAATTTTAACTGTGCCTTTCCTAAACTTGATTTATTTAGTTTGCCTTTAAATTAACTCCTTCTCTGCATTATTAAAAGAGACATGAAGTTCTGCATATTCTCTACCATAGCAGTGACTTTGGCAGATACTGTGTTCCTGTAATTTTTCTCTGAAGAGTACAAGCATGAATGTATGTTTTTGTGTGTGCGTGTGTTCATGCCATAAAGATCAACTTAGTAAATGAGTGGTTTTGAACATCAATATCTATATCTAAAATACCTTTTTTTGACATCTCCAAACATTTCTTTCACAGCTTTTGGTCTGAAGCATGTTTTGCGTTCTAATCCCATGACATTCCCCTTTCCCCCAAACCCTAAAAATATAAACCCCTTCACAAAGTTTACGTGTGCAGTTATGGAAATGGAAAGTACAAATTTTTTGATCAGTGATAATAACCTTCTTTTATCTCCAATAATTATGCATTGTAGTGATTGACTGTGGACATCCTGGAGTTCCTCCTAACGCGGTCCTGTCTGGAGATAAATACACCTTTGGTTCTACAGTTCATTATACCTGCACAGGGAGACGGTCACTGCTAGGGCAGTCATCTCGCACATGCCAGTTAAATGGACACTGGAGTGGATCTCTTCCTCATTGCTCAGGTAATATTTGTGAATTAATCCTGAAGTTGTTTTAAATTTATTTTTCTTTTTCAGAAGGCCATTTAAAAATCTGTAAAATCATATATAAAACTGAAATACCATCTCACTAGAAGTAAAAAATGTAAAACCAAAATATGCATGAAGTTTTAGCAAGAAAATAATCTGGAAGAAGTAGACTTTCTTGGTGACACTTAATATGAACAAAAAATTTCACATTCAATTGACTGTTAACAAAATCAGTTTGTTTTGAAAATATTTTTATGTGATTTCTGGCAAGAGTATTAATTTCCACAGTGAAATCCTGCAACATTGTTTCTTCAAGATGATGGGTTAATTTTTTTTTTTTTTTCAACTTGTAAAATGTCTAGTGACTTGATGACATCTCAGATATAATTTGATTGTGTAATACATCCATCTGTATAATAAGGCCAAGTGGGCCCCACATAATTTCAAGACAGGATGCTCAGTTTTTGAGGGAATACCATCTAATCCTTGCAATAGTTTAGCTCTCACTGAAGTCAAGATATGTTTTCTGAAAAACTTATTGCTTACAAATATTGTGTTTCACAACTTCAGTTTGATTCACTTTAAGAGGAGTGATCAAGCGAAAAACAGAAATCCAAGTCACACACTAATTTGGGATTTTATTAAATCCCATTTGTTATTGCAGGCTATGTAAACAAATACTGTGATAAAGGTTAACTCTGTTATCAGTTTTAATTCTCAGTAAGTACTGGTGGAAGTTGTTTCTTTTCCTGCTTATGTTTCATTATATAATTGAAGAAATCAGAGGGGTTTTGAATCTTATTTAAAGCTATATAATTCAGAGAACTTAGAGATGTTCAATGGCAGAAAACAGGAAAACAAGTGACATGATTTTCTTGGATTAGAGCTATGTCAAAACTAGAGGTGAAAATAACTGATACGCAAATCTGACTATGCTATACTAGTTTCACACTTAAAACCCAAGGTTCTTTACAGTATTAGTAAGTAATAGAATCATAGAATGGTGGAAATCAGAAGGACCTTTACAAATTATCTAGTCCAACCTCCAGTCACAGGTAAGGATATCTTCCACTAGCACCGTAAAATGGTTTGTGGTGCAAGGTACCTCCAAAGATCATCTAGTCCTCCCTTACTGCTATGAGAAGGGACATATTCAACTAGATCAGGTTACTCAAAGTCCTGTTTAACCTGACCTTGAACACTTCCAGGGGTGTTGCCTCAAGTTCTCTTGCCAGCCTGTTCTGGTGACTCACCATGTGCATTTTAAGAAATGTCTGCTTTATGCCCATTCTAAACTTAGCCTCTTCAGTTTAAAATTGTCCCCTCTTGTCCTGTCACTACAGACCTTGATAAAAAGCCACCCTATATCTTTCTTCTATATTTTATATATTAAAAGGCCACAATTAGGTCTTCCAGAAGCCTTCCTTTCTTCAGGTTGAACAGCCCAAGTCCTCTCAGCCTTTTTGCACAGCAGAGGTGTTCCAGCCCTCTGATCATATTTATCAACTTCCTCTGGACCTGCTCTAACAGATCTTTGTTCCTGTTGTACTGGAAGCCTCAGAAATGGATACAGTAGTCCAAGTGGAGGTCTCACGTATTCCAAACGTTTTTGGTTTTTTGTTTTTTTTTCTCCTGCCCTCATCTCTTCAGTGTATTCAGTTATAAACTGATTATCAGCTGCAGGTTCAGAATACGAAATTTTACACCCCATGGGACAGAAATAGTTGAAAATTAATATGAAATATTAAAATAGAGCTTCTTGGTTAAAATATTGCATTTAAGTCTAAAGCATTGGAAAAATTTTTCAATATCTGAACCTTCTCCTGCAAACTCTCAGCAACCTAGAATGTGACAAAACCTAGAAAAATGAACACCTAATTTAATCCTTAAACTTTCTGTGAATAAAGCAGAAGGAAATTTGCCACAATTAGAACAAAGATCAAGTTCTTATAACCTGTAATCTTTAAAGGTATGCACTAGAAATCAAACTTTAATGTAAAACAGTCTTATTTAATAAATAATGATATATTCACGTGTTTGCAAATTTGAACTGTTTTAATAAAAAGTGTTTTTACAGTTAGCATGAATCCATATTTGGGGGAAAAAATCCTCTTTAGATAAAATCTAAGGCTATTTATTGTAGTTTTTCATAGTATTAGTACGAAAAAATATTTAAAAAGAGAAATTGTGAATTGCAAAAATAATTTAAGAAATAGACAAAAATATCAAGGAATACAGATTGGAAGCCTAAAAATAAACATGAAAATATCAAAGCAGCCCTACTGAAAAAGGGGACTATTCTATAGTATTTCTCCTATTAAATTAAATAAGTGTTTAAATATCTTGGGATAAACAAGTGTGAATAAGGTACATGAAAATATTTTTTTTCTAATTATTGTTTTTGTACCTACACATAGGAAACTCTAATTAGATCTAATTCATTTTTCATAATACTTGAAGAAACATTTCCTTGACATAGGAACATTTAAATGTTAATCATAATGAATCAGAGTGTACAGAATACAAACTCTTATTTCCTTTAACTGTACTGTACCAAACCATAATTCTTAGTAAAATTTTGAGATTTTGTTTTCAAAGCCTATATCTGAAATGCTTTCTCATTATAAAATAATTTGCAGTTCATGATACAGACTTTCTATATTTTGCATCTAAAATATGAAAAATCATCAGCTTTCATTATTAGCCTTTAAATTGATTTCTTCATTTTTAATGCATATTAAAGCCTTAAAATTTGCGTGTTTGTTGATATTATTTACAATATATAATATAGCATATTTAACTGAGAAAAGACAAGCATGCTTGTCCTTTTAGTATATGAAAAAGATTAAAAAATGAAACACTAGATCAGTGAACATAAGGTAACTAAATTTTGTCACATCATCCCTATGACAGTTTCTTGTCACATGATGTTGAGCTAGAAGGAATTGTCATGTCCCATTGATATATATTGGCATTCAGAAACAGTTTTCAATCATCATATGCAAATCAGATGGAGTCAGAAATTTTTTGCAACGTAGAATTCCTCATAAGTACAGCAAGGGTTTTAAGCAGTCTAAACACCCTCTGTTTCATCAAGATTAAATGTCAACTGAGAATTTGTTACACATGTGAGTATAGGATGGCTCATAACTAACTGTAAAAATAATTTAGTTGAGTCTGCATGAGGTAATAAAAATATGTTCCCTTAGACTTCATCACAATCTACAACCTCCTCCTGAGGGGAAGAGCAGGGGCAGGCACTGATCTCTTCTCTGTGGTGACCAGTGACAGGACCCGAGGGAATGGCCTGAAGCTGTGTCAGGGGAGGTTTAGGTTTGATATTAGAAAAAAGTTCTTCACCCAGAGTGTGGTTGGGCACTGGAACAGCTCCCCAGGGAAGTGGTCACAGCACCAAGCCTGACAGAATTCAAGGACAAGTTCAAGTTCAAGTTTGGACAATGCTCTTGGGCACATGGTGTGACTATTGGAGATGGTGCTGTGCAGGGCCAGGAGTCGGACTCAATGATCCTTTTGGGTCCCTTCCAACTCAGCATATTTTGTGATTCTTTGATTCCAAAACATCCTGATATGATTAGTCATTTAGAAAAATTATTTCTGTAACTTTCAATCAAAAGAGCCGGTGGTTAACCTTCCTAAAATAAAAAGTCTAATAACCCACAGTAAGAATTAGGCATTAGAAAAGAAGACGTGATTTCACTTAGAAGAGGGATATGTGATTTCTATCTGGCATAGCAAATAACCTATTTTCTTCATAAAATTCTTTTAGGCATAATGTCAAGTAACTTGTCAGAAAACTGAACTATTATTGTGAAGACTTTACAAGTATAGAATAATGAGTAGGCCCTGTTCCAATTTTGTCATAATCTAACTAAATACTACTAGAAAATGTAAGATACAGATTCCCAAAAAACCAAAAAAAAAACCCTTAATGCAGGAAATTTTAACAATTATTTCAAAAATATGAATCAGGCTTTTTTTAAACTAGAGGGTTGCTAAGTCACCTAAGTACCTTGGACATAAATTTTTTTGAAAACTTATAGAATTCTTTTGCTATAATTTGGAACTATTTGCAACTTCTTTTTAAACAGGTCTGGCAAGCTGCTTTACTGATCTGCGTCACATAATGAAATGGGTAAACAGAGAACAGCCTAACTTCTGAGTCTGTGATTTTGAACCAGACAGTTAGCCCTTACACTTGAGTATATTTGTTATTTCTGAAATCATTTAAATACATAGTACCATGTACTTCTTGGGCATACTGGACTAAGCCAAGGATTTGCTCATGCACCATAGTTAGCAAAACAAAGTAAGCTAGTTCTACTCCTCTTCCTTCACTATTCAGTTCTGTACGTACTTTTGTCAGTAAAGACAAAACTGTGTCCAACTCTTCACTCCCAACAGCATTTTTTACACATATACAGTGCCAACTAAGGCAGCAGAAGCTCTGTTTTTCTCTGCATATGCAAACCCAGGGTCCTAACTTCTCATAGAAGCCCTCTATAGTGAGTTTGTCGCTTTTGGTCTCTTGCGTATTTAGAGTTTGCAAATTTTTTACTATTTCTATTTCTTATTACTGCGATTAAGCTTAGATAAAGCCCAGAAAATTATGGCTACTCTACATAACACATTATTTACATAATTGGATTAATTCTTTCTACCTGATTCTTGAAATTTTTAATCTTTATTTACAATAGTGTAACTAATAACAAAGCAATGCAGATATTCTCTCAAAAATATTATTATGTTTGATTTATTTTTTTTCTAGAAGACATTAAATTTTTTTGCAAGTTGTTGGAATAAAACATGGGCTATGGGGAAAAACCTGATCAGTGGAGCTCCAAGAATTCTAGAATTCAACTCTTCAGTATTGAAACTCAGTAATATAATATACCTTCATCTCTTTTTACATAGAAAACTACCTTAAAGATCTCTAAAAAAATAAAGTAGATGATCCTAAGTAAATATTAGAAGATTCAAACAAACGACCTGCTCTTCATATAGTGTGCTACCTAGAACTTCCTAAAACTTCTTATCATAACTGAAGATTTAGGTGTATAATCTCAGATATTATTATTAGGTTTTTATTATCATTATGACTGTGTTGANTATAAACTTATTTAACATTACCCTCTATCTTAGAATTTTCTAAAACATTTATATCTGAGAGAGATTCTAGCTATCAGGCAGTTTGAAGTGGTGTTTTAACATTTCTAAAATTCAGGAAAATGCTTCATGTCTAGTGCATTTAACATTGTTGACTAGAAATTTCATTCAATGGTAAAACTTTTCAAACTCTAGTGATATCATAAAACTAAGAAATATTTTATGAACACTAGTTACACACAAACAAGAAAATTGTCTTTGCAATCAGGACCTTGGTTTTCCTCAGAATTCCACATTTTAAATGAAAAATGACCAAGGTTTTGTGCTTGTCTTTTTTTCCCCTATTTTGTTTGATAATTCTGTTATCAAAAGTTTAGCATGGTATTAGGGGAATCTGAGAAAATTATAATTATTTTTCTATATTTCTATAAAATAAGTACAAAAAATTAGTGGAGGATCAAGTAATTTTGTAATTATAGGGACTCACACCCACTGATATATATGGAGATTTAAAAAAATAATATATATACACCTCTATATAAATACATAGAGACACGCATTATAAATGCAGTATCATAATAATATTTCGTACTTATTCTGATCTTTGTGCTCTAAAATCTAGGTGATACAGCTGGTTCTTGTGGTGATCCAGGTATCCCAGGCCATGGGTCTAGAGAAGAAAACAATTTTAAAATTAAAAGCACGATACATTTCAGCTGTGATATTGGATATATCCTCCATGGCTCAGAAGAAAGAACATGTTTGGCAAATGGAAGCTGGACAGGAAGACAGCCTGAGTGCAAAGGTAAGTCAAAGATCCACTCAATTTTTAAACTGTGTTTTCAATACTGTTGGTCAGAAAATGAATTTTGCATTACCAGCTTTGTGTTGTGAATGGTATGCAGTTATTCTGGACTGATAATTACATTTTTCCCAATAAGTTGTTGCACTATAGAAGTGGCTTGGCATCAGGTGACAAATTTGAAACCAGTTCCTGGCATCCATGAGGTTTTGAGGAAAAAAATGGATAAATCTCTATAACTCAATTTTTTGATGAATATTGTTTCACTTAAAAATCTCACCATAACCTAAATTTTAATCACAACAATTTTACACCTGAATTTCAGAAAAAAGAGCTCAGTTCTGGGAAAATGTCAGAGTCAGGATTTCTTTAGGTTTATACATCAGTGTATAAATGGTTGACTTAAAGTTTCATTTAATAATACTGTTGACATGATTATTTTTCAATAGAAAACAAAATGCTGAAACAAGTTTATTTATAAAAAATAATTCTGAAAATTTCACGGTAGACGAATTATCATAACAAAAAGCTATAACAGGATATTTACAAAGAATCATTTATTACCTAAATTACCTTGCTCCAGAATAGGAAATAATTCCCAACAGATTCTTTTGCAAATCAAAGTGTCTAGAAAAGAAGAAAATAATTTGAGAACCTGTACTCTTATTTTCTGCTTTATTACTGTTCACTGTGTTTTCTGTATGAAAGAGTAATTTAATTTTAAAAACTGGTTTTATAACCTGGTTTTGTAATACTCTTTCTGCTGAATGATCTTCAACTTTACACTGCGTTAAAAAAAATAGTGTATATATACATATGAGATATCTATCTATCTATCTATCTATCTATCTATCTATCTAGATATATATATATATATATGTATGGTTTTATGATGGTATCCAAAGGGATATGCTTTTCCCAACTGTACCATCTTCTATTTTTCTTTGACCTCATCTATTACAGAAATAAATTAGCTCTTACACATTTTAAGATAGTTTTGATGATATTACTTTCTTGAAATGATAAGTATAGTTCACATATATATATCGGTGTGGGTAGTGCATGCACAGGTATATTGTTCTAGTTCAGGTCATACAGATTAAATGTATATATATGTAATCACATAAGAAGGACACATTCAAATTCCCAGACTGAGCATTAAAGAACTGGGAAACATCAGGGTTCCACCTCTCTGTGAAGTAATAGTTGACTCCAGTCAGTGCTTTGAATTAGGAAGAATATTTTGGTGATGCTAGAAATGCATGATTCAAGTTAAATCTAAAATTATAATTGTAGATCAGATATTTTCTTATAACTGGAAGTTTTTTTTTGCAGCTAAATTAGCTTTTCACTAATGCAGATTATAAAGCTAAATTTGTAGGTTATGTTTCTCTACAAACCAAAGGGGCAAAAATAGTAATTCATGCACACAGTTCTTTACGGTACAATATGCCTTATCAGTAGGTGGTGAAACTTACATTTTTAAGGACAAGAGAATGGATTTCTACCAAATAACATTGCTGGCAGAAGGATTGTTCCTGCTCCATTTTTCTTATTTCAAAAATCATCTTTACTACATTTTGAAAATTTTCCACATATTCCTTTATAGCTGTTCAGTGTGGTAATCCAGGAACAACTGCTAATGGAAAAGTACTTCGTATTGATGGAACTACATTCTCTAATTCAGTCATTTATTCATGCATGGAAGGATACCTACTTTCTGGATCATCTGTAAGACAATGCACTGCCAATGGAACATGGTCTGGATCCTTGCCAAACTGCACAAGTAAGACACATTTCTAATGAATAGTCTTTGTTTTTCCTCTCCTCTGAAAGTAAAATGTAAAAGTCGCATGCCAATAATTTTTCAGTTTTTTCTTCCACTACTTCTTACATACTTTTGTTCGCTAAATACTTTTTAAAAATATAATGCTATGCAAATGTGAAGAATATGTTTTTTAAAGTCACAGTATAGTAAAAAGTATAGCCTGCTGTTTCAGTTTAAGGGAGTTGTTTGGTTACATGATCTACCTACTTTAATTCTTTACTAGTATATATATTCAATCTTGTTTATGTTTTGTGATATGACATATCCAGACATTTTTACTTTAATTGCTTTACTTCATCTTGAAAAATTAGCAGTATAATATTCTTTTCTTCCAGAGGGTAGAAAATAAAAACCTTGTAATGAACGCTTGAGAATTCTTTTCCTAGTGACTCCAAGGTTAAAACTGTTGTCCCGTTTTCACATATCATCTTCTGTTTGGCCTCTTCATTAACCTTAAACTTCCTTTGGCTACCCAGCTAACAGAAGCTATTTCAGCATCTCTCACATTCATAATGAGCATTTTGCAACACTTTGTTTTCAAGCCCATCTGTTCCTGCTTTATTACATGTCCTAGTTCATCTTTTAGTAGCAATTATGAAAATTTTACATTTATGTGATGCATGAGACTGCCTATCATTTTGAAGAAACATATTCTCATCGGAGGTATAGCAAACTGTTTTTTAAATTTTGAACACACTTACAGCAACCCAAATAGAAGCCAAAATCTAGATGATAAAACTTCTTCTGTTGTTTTTAAATCCATCTTTAATGGATTTTTGCAGTCATAAAGCCTGAGAGAGAGCCCAGTGTTTTTTTTATTTATTTATTATTTTCCAAATTAGAATGAGACCAGATTAATTGCCTCAAATATAAAGATGGTTTGTACTATCAACTGCATCTATACTTTTTATTGTATTTTAGAATAACATTTTACTGAAACACATACCAAAACAGTCTTCTCAAGACACATTACTCAGGTAGAAAAATGAGATTTTAACTTGAAATATGTTGACAGAGGAAGTATCCCAGTAAAACAGAGGCAGATACAGTATATACCACTTTTGTTTAGTCAGGGTGTTATGAAAACTTACAGCCAGTCCATACTTATTACAGCTGCTTCTTGCATATCATTGAAAATGCTGGGGTTTAGAGCTGACACTGTAAGAAGAGAATAGCATAGATAATCTTATGCTCCTTTACAGGCTGGGAGCTCTGGGCAGTGTACCACCAAACAGGGCTGACCCATGTGCAATGTCAGGCAGACCTTGACCATAGCATTTTATTACAGGATTTTCTTAGAAAGAAACAACGCTATAATTTCTACAGTCAAACAGAAACGATGTTCTCATGAGAGCTTCTTGTTGCACTGCTAAATAAAAAGCAGGGCCACGCAGTCAGCAAGGTGTAATCACTGAGTGGGGGCTGCCTGCAGCACCTTTGTTGCCATGAGCTGGCGGAGGCTGTGCCCTGGGCAGGAGATCTGTGTGGCACAGCACAGGTCTGAAGGCCACGCTGGATGTGCAGCACAGCTCTGGGGCTCCCCAGGTTAACTCTGTTGTGGTTCACTGGCTCGTCAACGGGAAATGCTCTTCTGGTCAGCATCACTGCAACAATTCAAGATATTTTTGCCTAGCGTAGTGACTTAAGTGAAGGTTAAGATTAGAGGGAAAAAGGGTAAAGGCTTTAGCTTTATATTTTAATTCAGTCAAAACAATAGTATACCTGGAAACATGTTGAGATTGATTTTAGCAAAATTTGCACATTAAGGATAGTAAATGGAATATGTCAAATAAAGAAAGTTAGAACATACAGAGTATTTGAAAATACTTGTGTAAATAAGAGAAACAGTTCTATCTTTCCCAGCTCTATATTGCTTGAAAAGTGACCAAGAAAAATCTATGACTTTTTAGTTTTTAAAGAATTTGAAATTACTCTGTTACTAGGTAAACTAAAATAGGCTGATCTCTAATTTTCTTTATCAGTACATTAGCCACCTTTACACTAACTCAGATAACCCTGTGGTATGTTTTCTATTCTCTTCTGTATCCATACAGTGATTGCATGGGACATTTTAAGATTTTATATATGCTGTATAATTAGTATCTGCTCACTCTGTAATTAGTATCTGCTCAGACTGTGATAAACTGTAGAGAAGGCATATCATACATACTTTGGATTCTCAGGTCCTGAGTTATTAGGTCAAGGGAGCTGGACAGAATACACCACAAATACATAGTCACGGATTTTTGTGATTTTGGAGACCAGGATCCAGAGACGGCGCCATTCACATCAGCCATGCTTTGGCATTGAGGTAGAAGTGGCCAGGACATGTTCTCTGCCCAGGAAACTGCTGCTCACAGTTTTCCAGAAGAAGTAGCAATGCTGTAGGGTCATTGTCAAGTTTACTATAAAATAAACCATAAAACACATGGGATGCTATATTTTGTATTAACTAGATTTTTACCTTTTTTTTTTTTCCTGAAAACAACCGCTTTTTAGCATTGCCACTAGTGTTTGCTAGATTTCTTACTCTAAAAACTGTTCCAGAAACTGATAGATCCAATTGATCAGATCTGAGGGAAACTTACCTGTTTTAACACTATTCTCAGATTACAATGAGATAAAACTTTAATGAGTATTTTATTTCATTAGGAGATTAAATTATCTCCTGACACTAGAAGTCATAAGATGTTTTGCAACCACTACCACACATTAAAGTACTAGAGACTTAGTTTTTATGTAAGCCATGGCCCATGCTTGGGGGTCACCTGAATATTCTCATGTTCATGTACATAGTAACTATGTGAGCATTTATAAAGTGGGAGGCTTTTCCAGGCATATATTTCAAATTTTCCAGATTTTGTTTCCTTTCAGAATATACCCATAGAAAAGGAAACTAATAGGCATCTACGTTTTAATAATGAAACTGAATTGATAGGAATATTTGAGCATATCGAAGGGTGGTAGTGGCATATGGATTATTTCTTGCCTTTTTTTTTTCATTTTGTAATCTTGAAAGTTTGT
This sequence comes from Pachycephala philippinensis, assembly GCA_013397055.1. NCBI lineage: Eukaryota > Metazoa > Chordata > Aves > Passeriformes > Pachycephala > Pachycephala philippinensis. The sequence continues at coordinate 181,206 of VWZT01014679.1, read as the reverse complement.
CGATCAAAATTGTACAGTCGTTCATTACTACTGTTGAACAAAAGTATTTATGTTCTCCAAATATAACTATTATATAGCTCCATATATGTTTGGCAGCTAATTAAGGTAGCATATTTTTATCTTCTCTTGGCGGAGATAAGGTTTATGATACTTTTCCTTCTCCTTTTTTTCCCCAGTCAATGCCTAGTTTTGTCATGTTTTTTCCTCACATATAGATAAATCTTACTTAGATTTTAAAATATGTTCCTCAACTATTTACTTGCAGTTATCAGTTGTGGAGACCCAGGAGTCCCAGCCAATGGCATGAGATATGGTGATGATTATGTTGTTGGACAAAATGTTACGTATATGTGCCAACCTGGTTATACAATGGAAGCAAATAGCTCCTTAATTCGCACTTGTACTAGCAATGGCACGTGGAGTGGAGTAATCCCAACATGCAAAGGTACAACATTTATTTTGCTTGTCAACTGTTTCTTCTATGACATTTACCTACACTGTTTATTGCAAATTGTTAATTTATTGTGTATTTCCACAGAAACCGAAACTTATTTTTCATATGAATGCATTGAATTGATTTTTTTTGGCTGGAGAAACAGTGACTTCATCTTTGGCTTCTTTTCCCTTTTATGTTTCCTTTTATGTTATGTTATAGCACAGTATATTGTACAGTTTTTTTATAGTTCCGTAGAATACTTTACTGCTTTGCTGCCAAACTGAACTACTCAATATGAAATTATAGTTTAGTTTTGTTAATTGCAGTTAGCATGTCATATGAAAATAACCATATATATGTCCCGGCTTTTACAAAAAGAACACTCAAACATGTAAAAGACACCTCTGGGAAAGATCTACTTATATACAAACTGAACTTTGTCAAAGGCAAATTCATCTGACTTACTCTATCTGTAATACTAAGATTTTTTCCTGATCCCTCCTTTATTAGACAGACACCTTTAAGCATCACCTTGCTACAAAAAGACTAAATTGTTCTTGCAAATTTTCCAATAAAGATTTTTCTGCTTCATGTTATTTTCTCTGCTGTGAAAACTGAAAGGATTAATCTCAAGATATTCCTTTTTTCTCTTCTTCAAACTGCATTCCTGATTTTTCTGCGGTTTTTTGTTTGTTGGGGTTTTTTTGTTGCTGTTGGGTTTGGGGTTTTTAATGTACCCTGTTAAAATTTTAACAGCAGGAAATCTGAACATTACTGAAAGATGAACTTATCTGTCTCATCAAAAATATTTTCTCTGAGAAACTCGCTTGCTAAACCCTAAAACAACTTCTCTCTAGAGTAATTTTTCTCACTTGTCCTGATACTACATTTGTAGAAAAGCAGCACTACCATTTGGTGGTTTTTTTCCTGGGTTCACGCTAAGTATGTCTGATCTCTAGTCTTTCAAAACTTAGTTAGCTACATTTGTATTTTGGTTTTATCCATCTTCCTTCTGTTTCATTTTAAGGAAGCAAAGTAACATATCTGCTAAGCGGCACTCATTTTTCCTCCCCTGAATTCATTTGTCAAACTAGATCAAATTAATTTCAAATCTCCACCATATATGCAATAACTTTCCTTGCTGAATGCAGCTCCCCCAATATCTTACCAAGTCCAGTTTAATTCTAATTCACATTTGACGTCAATTTTTTTTCCCTGACATCTCTTAAGGACATCAAACTTTGAAAACCTCTTGGCATTTCACTTTTTTTTCCTATTTGCATTGTGCTCATAGATAGCCTGTTTCTATTGAAAAATGATTTTGAGAACAGAAGAATGGCCATAGTGGTCTCATTGACCAAGTGTCATTGTCTCCAAGAGTGGCTGAGTCAACAGCCAGAACATCATAAAACAGAATAAATATTTATGATAAAGTCTCTCAGCCTCAAATTCTTAGGGTCTACAGGACAGGGAGATCTAACTGATTTGATTCAAACAGAATCATGCAAAGAAAGTATTTTACTGCCAATTAGCTTTGAGGTTTTGAGTCTTTCTGGTTTTGGGTTATACATATTTAAGGCTTGTATAAATGCTAAATAATAATCCTGTGAAGAATCTCTAGTGTTCTCAGAATTTCTTTCTACTTTACATTGGTTTGTGTAAGTATACCAGATAACTTAATAGTGTAATTAAAATAATATATAATATACAGTAATGGAAATGTATATAAATTCATTTTTACTGTCAGAATGAAGTGCCAGGGTCCTTTGGTGCTATTTAGTTAAAATAATTGGAAAATGAACTGGGCAGAAAATGGATGCATAATTGTCACTGTGCCACTGAAAGAGAAGATATAAATACTGCTCTGCTATGCCTAGTTGGAAAAGGATACATGTTCATCTGCAACTAAATATTCAGATATTCTAACATTGTGGTTTTTGCAGACTTGCATTTGTAATGGACTTGCAGTTCTTAAACTGAGAATGTTGTGCTACATATTTATGCCTAACTCTCTGACCAAAATAGAGAGGCATTCTGCCTTGTTGCTGGGTGTTGTTTTGTTTTGTTTTACTCACCCTAAAATTCTGATGTTACATCTATTTTCTTCTACTTCTTCTCTACTTTCCCAATTATTCACCAGTATTTCCTCCCTTATTAGTCAGCTCAGAGGTTAAAATATACAGACCCTTCACTATTTGTGAAGCTCTTGGAGAATGAAGACAGAATTCGGCTTCTTAGAGTACTTATTTTGAATTACTTTTATTAAAACATCACAAAAGTGTGGCAAAAGCTATCATGTTCTTTTCTGGGACAAAACCAAGGCCCCAAAATGTAGATTTGTTTTATTGGCTGGCAAAGGATTATCTGATACTAGCAGCCTCAAACAGCCATGAATGGTGCTGCAAAGTATCTTTATGGTACATAATTGAGATTCTCTCACTGAAGAGAGTAATAAGAATGGAGGAATGCTACATAGTGAACCTTCTGCAGGTTGCATTCAAAAACATATTATTCATCATCTAGTGCCTCTGAATTCTTTTAAGCCTGCAAGATGACAGCTGTTCTAAAAATAAGTTTAAAGGTTATGGGTGCAGCATTTACTTCCTCCATTGTTATGACCTGTGTGTTCTCTGCTCGATTTTTAAACACCACATCTTCTCATTTATCCCAACTGGCTTTACCAGATTAAATTGTATTAGTTTCATTTGCTTTCTTTCTCTTTTACTAGCACAGTTTCTCCAAACTTTTCTCTATTTTACCCTTTTGTCTAGCTCATTCATTCTACCAACTTGGCCTTAATTTCGCCCTTTCTCTATTTGGTTCAGGTTTTCTTTCATTTAATTTCTGTAATACCTTTCCCCTTTAAGCTTTCAATTAGCAATTGTCTGTTACTACACCACTATCCAGTGAATAACACTTTTATCTTCATCACAACAGTTGTATCTCTTTATTTCTACTTTATTTCTATGTTCCTTCCTGAGCTGTTTTTCAGTCCTCTTGCCTACAACTGAAAAGAAGATGTTTCTATTTTTGCCTAGGAGGCCTGGCAATTAGAAAATATACTGAAATACTTATTGTTGGCCTTCTTAGGGGTAACAATATTAACAGTTTTAAGGAGTTGCAAATCATTACGTTTTCTCCCTCTTGCTAGAAACTAGATGCTTTTCGGTGATGAACTACTCACAAAGCAAATAGTAACCAAACCTTGGTACTTAGGAACAGGCTTTCAGGCAATATTTTAGAACAGTTGTCCTGGAATTTCATCCCTATGCATTAACATCTAGCAAATGCCTAAGCTGGTCAACAGGAAAAAATATTTGATTATTGCCACACTAATAAAATATAATTGTACTCTATGTTGTCTTAACAGACAA
>VWZT01014679.1:164790-177372 GCA_013397055.1 Pachycephala philippinensis | reverse complement strand
AAAAAAAAAAAAAAAATTGTAGTAGATTACCAGACATATCTTAAATGTTGTACACGTCATAGTTTCCATACTGATTTTTAGGTAGTCTTCCTATTTGGTTTGATGCAGCATCCTGGTTTGTTTAAGACACTTCATCAATCATCCACTGCCTCCTAAATGAAGGAAACCAGAAGTGCTAACTTCAGGAAATGTGGCAAGAATACAGTGAGAAAGATAGCATGTCCTGACTGTATTGTCCTCTAAAAAAGGTGAAATTAGCCCATATGGTTCTTCTAGTAATTGTGTACACCGGGGATATTTACAGCAGCTGGGCCTAATTATTTTGAATATTATTGCAGCTGTTACCTGCCCAACTCCTCCGCAGATCTCTAATGGAAGGTTGGAAGGAACAAACTTGGACTGGGGATTCAGCATTAGCTATGTCTGCTCTCCAGGATATGAACTCTCTTTTCCTGCTGTTTTGACTTGTGTTGGGAATGGAACATGGAGTGGTGAAGTACCTCAGTGCTTACGTATGTATTCACATTATAGTCTGTATTTTGCTGTTCAACTATAATGATTTTCTCCTCTTTAAAGTTTTCCCTTTTTTTTTTTCCCTTTCCCTCCCCCAGTGGCTCAATTAATTTCAAACTGGGAACAATTACAATCCTTCTAAAAATTTCTAAAATTTTCCAAAATTTTAATGTTAGTAGTAGACTGAGAATGTCATGGGGACATCTGTAAACCGTATGTAAGCATACAGGAGTCCTTAGACACAAACACACACAAAAAAAAATTACAGGCAATATGTATAACATAATCCAAGGCAATTCAAGATTAAAAGGTGCTGTCTTGTTTTCAGATCCAGCCACATATGTGAGAGGGTAATTTTTGTTCATTATAATCTCTTTTATTTCTTCATTACTCATCCTAAACTTCCTGTGATGTCACAGAAGTTTTCTGGTTGTAATGTTGACTAGGCCCTGGGTGATTCTGTGACAATTATCTATTTTTCACCCTGCAGTAAATTAACCTATATATTTTATGCAGTAAATTTTATTAATCTGAAAATATAGATAACACTGATGGATTTTTATATTGCTACAATTTTCATTACAATATCCAATCCCATTCATTTTTTTTTTTTTTAAGTGTTTGTGATTCTCCTGAGAGATATTCAGTTGATTGCACTGAAGAAGGAGGTTTTGTAGTTATTTGTAGAATAATTATACCACTCTGTAATGGTCTTCAAAAAGAAGTCTGACTGGAAGAGGATAATGTATTCATGGCTTTACAGTCTCTGAAATTTAATTTGAACTTGCCAAGTTGCTGTGCCTGCCAGGTAGCTTGCTAAATGTTGCAAAATGCACTTCTCTGTTCTTTTACTATTTTTTTCGTTTTTCATCCCTTCCTGTCAAAAATGTTCTCTATTTTGGCTATATCCCAGTACTATGAAAATATATCATATAGATCATCTTCTCTTTTCTTTTTTTTACCCAACTATATTTTCATATCATCAACAACAGTTTTTGACCGCTGCTGAAACTCTGTGTGCCAGAGGTGGAACATAATGAAAGGCATTGTTTCTGAAAGAAAAAGAACAAGACCACTATTTGTTGCTTAAATTCTCTATGTAGAGCTTTTCTAGAGTCCACTATACTATGAGCATCAGAGACTATGAAAAATTATTTTCATGATTGAAATATGGTGTCCTTCATTCATTTTTGGATACCACAAGCTGTTTATGATTTTTAAAGTTGGAATACTCAATACTACAATATACTCTGAAAAAGTGGGCTCTACCTTTAAAATTTTTAAAAGGTATATTTAGCATGGAATGCAGCTGCCTGGGAATTAAAGGCTATTTCATGCAGATTACATTAACTGAATGTTGTTGATGTGCAATGGTTACCCATTGGCTTGCAAGAGAAAACAATTGGCAGCCAGTGCTCGTCGAAGAGTTTAAGCTAGTTGCCATCTGGCAGAAATGAGAGGGAGCTGGTGAAAGTCGTTCTCAATGAGCATCTTTAAGCAGTTTTTGACATCGGAAATTTAGTTTCCAGCTTGGTCCCATAGAGCCTGTAGCTGAAGATATGCAAGGTATAGTTATGACATACAATAATTATTCAGAATGGATTATGACCATGTCCTTGGGTGAGTATTTGTCATCTGTGACCCAGTAAATTTGTTTGCTTAATTACTCATGCAGTAATTTCAGTACAGGACTGCTGCTTTTATGAGCTTGGCAATAGATGGCAAAAACGTAGACCTATGCCAGAAAACTCCTAACTGCAGATATAACTTAGAATAATAGCATTATCATAGAATGTAATGAATTGGAAGAGACCATAAAGATCATCGAAGTCCAGCTGCTGGCCCAGCACAGAACAACCGAAAGAGTTGTACTCATGTACCTGAGAGCATTGTCCAAATGTTTCTCAAAACCTGTCAGGCTTGGTGCTGTGACCACTTCCCTGGGGAGCCTGTTCCAGTGCCCAACTACTCTCTTGATATACAACCTAAACCTCCCTGACACATCTGCATATCATTCCCTTGGGTCCTGTAGCTGGCTACCACAGAGAAGAGATCAGTGCCTGTCACTTTGTTTCACCTCATGAAGAAGCTGTAGATCACAATGAGGTCTTGCCACAGTCTCTTCTCTAGGCTGAACAAATCAAGTGACCTCAGCCACTCCTCATGCAGCTTCCTCTCAAGGCCCTTCACTGTCTTTGTTGCCCTGCTTTGGATGCTCTCTGATAGCTTTATATCCCTCTTATATTGTGCCACCCAAAACTGCACACAATATTCAAGGTGCAGAGAAGAGCAGCACAGTCCCCTCCTTTGCCCAGCTGGTGATGCTGTGCCTGATGCCCCCCAGGACAGGGTTGGCCCTCCTGGCTGCCAGGGCACTGCTCACTCATATTCAACTTGGCTCTGACCAGGATCTCCAGGTCCCTTTCTGCAGTGCTGTTCTCCAGCAGCATTTTCCCATTCTGGATGTGCATCCAGGGTTGTCCCATCCCAGGTGCATAATCAGCACTTGCTCTTGTTAAACTTCATATGTTTGGTGATTGCCCAGTCCTCTGATTTGTCTGGGTCTTTATGCAGGGCACAGATGCCTTCAAGTGAGTCAACAGGTTCTCCAAATTTAGTGTCATCAGCAACCTTACTTAGTATACCTTTGAGTCCAGGTGTTTTAGAAATCTTCTGGACCTGTTTGTACCAGCTGTGTGGTATTCACAGTTAGCATCTGGCAAGCTGAAGTCCCCCAAAAGACAACAGAAGTTGATTTAGAGGCCTCCCTTAGTTCATTGAAGAATTAATTTGCCAGAGTCGACATCCTGACTGTGTGTCCTATAGGAGACTCCCATAACAACATCCGCTTAGTCGGTGTGTCCCTTAATCCTTACCAAAGGCTCTTAACATGCCATATTGTCCTGAGTTTGGCCAGGACAGGGTTAATTTTTTGCAGTAGCTGGGAGGGGGCAGGGCTAAGTCCCAGATGTTATTCTATAACATCTCACATCACTGCCAGGGGTGGGGGAAAGGAGTCTCACTTCTGAGGAAAAAGGCTTCCTTCCAGTCAGAAAAACATGACTGCGGTCAGGTCGAGTTGGGCTCTGTGGTAAGTATTTTGCATGTAATTTACGCTCTTTTTTGTATGCTTTTGTTATTAATATTGTTGCTGTTACTGTTTGTTTTCTTATCTCATTGCTGTTTCCAGTAAATTGTTCTTCTCTCAACCCGTGATCTCTGCCTTTTGTGCCTGCAATTCTCAACGCCAGCCCCACACAGTGGGAAGGGGGAGGGGAAAACTGCAGGGAGTGAAAGAGAGTAGCAGGGTGCTTGTGGGGGAACCTCAGTGGGGGGCGCTGAATTGGGCAGTACCATTCCTAAACCAGGACACATAACCAACAGCAAGCTCTACCACCCCTCTCCCCTGCCTCATCCCCCGCCTCACTTGCCCTGCCTATCCCTCCTGAAGAGTGTGTAACCCTCCATACTGGCACACCAGTCACAGGATTGATCCCACCAGCTTTTGCTTGTGCCAAGGATGTTTTATTTCATGGGCTGAGTCAAGGCTTCTAGCTCCTCGTGAAGAAGACTGAAGGATCTCACTAGTACTCGGACTTTGGCATGCTATCCATTGCATATCGCAGATGAACCTGGTTTTGTCCCTTTCCCTCATCCGATGTAGTTTAAAACTCTGCTGGTCAGCCCTTCTAACTCCTGCACAAAAATCCTTTTTCTCTTCCGAGACGAGATGGTCTTCTGACTGCCATTAAATAGCAGTAGATCTGGTGTTGTATAGACCATAATATGATCAAAAAACCCAAAGTTCCTGTAATGACACCATCCTCAGAGCCAATTGTTGATCCCTTGGGTCTGCCTCTTCCTTTCAGTATTCTTCCCTGATACTGAAAGGATTGAAGAAAACACTAGAAGTCCTCCTGATCCTGCAAACAATTGCGCTAAGGCCCTGAAATCTCTTTTGATTACCCTTGGACTTCTCTTTGCTACCTCACTGCTGTGGACATAAAGAACAGCAGATAATGATCAGAGGGTTGTACCAGAGTAGACAGTTTTCTAGTGGAAAGTTTTCTCTTACTCAGGTCCCAAGGAAGCAGCAGGCTTTCCTATGGGTAAGGTCCAGTTGGCATATTGGGTCCTCGGTTTCCCTCAGAAGGGATTCACCTATGAAAACTACTGGGTTTTTTTTGACAGAGGTGGTCATGATGCAGGGGGTAGGTTATCTTGCCCTTCATCTGCATCTTAAATTGTCAGTCCATCCAGTTCCAGGGCCTCACACCTGTTGTATAAGGACACCTGGGAAGATGAGGCAGGCTGGGAAGGGATTTGCCTGTTCCCCGAAGTAGTAATCTACTTCCATTTCCCCGCATCTCTTAGATCCCCTCCTTCTTCCTGGTGGTGAGAGGGTAAGGTATCCCTTGTTTCTTGTGTCATGGTTGTCTGGTACATCCATCTCAGGAATGGTAGAATATAATGCCATCAGTCAATCTCCTCGTCTGGTGCTCCTCAGCCTGAATGCCTCCTCAAGAAGCTCAGTCACCAGGCTGAGCATCTCCTCTACCTGGGTACATCTCCAACAGTTGTGCTCACTGCTGCCGTCAGACATTGACAAGAAATGTGCTCTTAATCAGTTAAATTTCTTCTAGGAATGAAATTAACCTCAGTCTTAGTGACAGAACTCCATGGTCCTGCTTTGTTAAAGGCTCTCAGAGTCCTTAGGAAAATATTTCCATTCAGAGTGGGAACACTCATAGAGCTTTCAGTTCACGGCAACTTTATTCTGTAGTCACCTGTTCTAGTATCAGAGGAAAACTGCTGTGTTTTGCCATAATGCCTGGTTTCCACACTTACTGGTATAAGAGGCAGACATTCAGTATTCAATGACTAGGTCAACTCGACTGACAACTAAGTGGTGGAGTTTACCTAGTTTTAGAAAAAATGAATAGATTTACCAAAACCTCATTTTTGAATGTGAGAATTATTTTTCCCTTCAGAGTTGTTGTTACTTTGTTGGTGCAAAGAACTGTTAGGAGACCATTTCAAGCCCCTGTGTTAAAAAAGTGTAAGTGTTTCGTGTATTCTCAAATTAAGATGCAGAATTTTCTAGTGAATGCATAACAACCATGGTCTGTCATTCACAAATGAAGTACACCATGTGTACACTATGTGACACTATCCCCAATCCATAGATTTTTTCAGGATTTGGCCCATAATTCTGCACAAAGTCCCCTGCCACCTAAAGTGGTGAAATTGTATACATTTCTGGTATGTTACAGATTAAAACCTTTTTCTTCATCAATGTGGATGTGCATGGATTTTCCCATACATTCAGTGTCTGTAGAAAGAAGCAGAGAGCAGGAGCATTTCATATGAGCAGGTCCTTTGGAAAGCCTAACACATGGGTGACAAAGATAGAAACATTACAAATGCATTTTTAAGGTTGTTGTTTGAGAGATGTAATTTAAATTATGTTTGTAGATGAGAAAGATGGAACACAAAATTCCACTGTTTGTACAGCATGCCTATTTAGAAACATATTATTGAACAGTACGGGTTAGGGGTTATTATTATTATTATTATTACAGCATTTTCTGTCTGATATGAAATTAGACTACAAAATAATGGAATTCATGGTGTTTCAAGGAATAATATAGTCTGATGACACAGGGTTTCCCATAGCTGATTTAATTTCCTGGGTCAATTATTCAAAATCCAGCTTCTGACAATATTCAGTACTTTATACTGCAAAAGAAGGCCAGTAACTTTGCCAGCAGTGCATTTACCCAGTTATGACATGCTATAGACATAAGGAATCTTCAGGTGACAGGAATAAGGTAAAAATATCAATTTAAGAACAGATTTTTATCAGTGAAATTTGACCTGTCTAATAACAATTTATTAGTATTTGACTTTTAGATTGCTACAGAAGTTTCTTTATTATGTTTTTTTTGGTATTTCTTTATTGTTAACTGTTCTAACTTTCAAGTGTTGTACTTCCATACATACCAACTCCTACCTTTCAGTGAAGGATGCGGAAGCAGGACTTTATGATTCTTAAAATCTATTTGACAAATCCTTTAATCATACCAAAATGTTGAGCATTGGTTAGGTGGTAAGAAAGCAGGAGAGGAGGGAAGATTGACATGAAAGTTTGATACACTCTTTTTTTTTGCTCTCTAAAGATTTGCAGATTGATATGGTTTCGGTCATGGGTGAATTGTGGACATTCGGACTTTAATAAAATAAGTTGTCAACTTGATTTATTGAGGGTCAGGTACTGACCAAGCACAATGTAGTCATTTTGAGCAACTATCAGAATTACTGTAATCTGGCAGACTAAATATTACATATCTAGTCTCTCTGAATTCCTATTAAATGTTTCGGTATTTGTTTAATAAAATAAATACAAAGTTTGGAGTAATTTCTTCACTTAGTTCAGCTAAGTATTATTTTATTTTTTTTAATAAATGACACATTCAATTTCTATCATGTCTTTCTTTCACAGCAAAGTTTTGTGGCGACCCTGGAGTACCTGCTCAAGGGAAAAGAGAAGGCAAAAGCTTCATCTATCAGTCAGAAGTCTCTTTCAGCTGCAATCCTCCTTTTATTTTGGTTGGCTCTAGCACAAGGATTTGCCAAGCAGATGGAACATGGAGTGGTTCTTCTCCTCGATGCATAGGTATGATTATGCCCATGAATTAAAGTTTCTTGAAATGCTTATTATTCCTCTTCTTGCTAAGTCAATCTAGGATATTTTGGTTATTTTGAATTATCTTGGTGTTATTCTATACTCTCTAAGAATCAAATCACTTTATTTTTGTCTTTGTGATTGGCTTATTGCATGTTGCTGAACAAGCTTAATTTTTTCATACATTCATATATGTAATTAAAATACTGTAATTTGTTTTGTCTTTAATATATTGCAATTCTTTTTTTTTCAGAACCTACTCGCACAGCATGTGAAAATCCAGGAGTCCCAAGGCATGGGTCACAAAACAACACATTTGGCTATCAGGTAGAGTATACTATTTTTTTAACTTGCATATTTAAATGTTTTTATACTACCTCAAACTCTAGACTATCTGATTAGAGGTTCAGAGACTGCTTCTGTAACAGTTGTTTGCTGCTGTGTTGCTGTTTCCTTACTTCTAGCTGTGGGATTATACTAACTCTGTGTCTCTATCAGCAATGCACTACATGAAAAACTTGTGATCAAGTTCTGCTTGATTTCACCTTGAAGATTTTAGTATCTCCCACCAATATACAAGTGCTCCCTACAATTTATTAAATAGGCTTTTTCTCCTTAAAAATGTGTATACTGTGTACCAAACTGCTAGTGTAGACATACTCTGAAAAGCAAGATTTCTTTTCCTGAGAGAAATTCTGTTTGGAACCACAAATAAGTTACACAGTCACAGACCTGTTAGGAGAACTTCTAGTCCACTCCCCTTTCTCAAAGCAGGGTCAGCTAGAACAAGTTTATGAGGGCTGTGTCCAGGTGGTTTTGAATATTTGCAGGGATGGAGACTCAACAGTGTCTCTGAGCATCCTGTTCCAAGTTGATCATCCTTACACTGTAAATGAACACTTTTTTCTTAGTTTTAAACAGGATTTTGTACGTTTCAATTTATACCTATTTCTTCTTGTCCTGTCACTGGGCACTACTAAAGAAAAGTCTGTTTCTGTTGCTTGTCCTGCCCCCAGGGGTTTTTTTGCAGGCTGGATAACCCCAGGTCTTTCAGCTACTGCTTGTATTCCAGATGCTGTAGTCCCTTAATCACTTTTGTGGCTCATCACTGGACTCAATATAGTATTGTCCTTGTCTCTCTTGGACTGGTGAGCCCAGCACTCACTTGTGACTCCCTGGGGCTGAGCAGAGGGAAAGAGGCACCTCCCTTGACCATTTTTCAGTGCTCTGCCTGATGCCTCCCAGGAGACTGTTGGCCACATTTCATACAAAGCTGTCTTGTGGCAAATAGTGCTTGCATATATTTCTATTGGAAAAAGAATTATGAAACTGAAAATTATTTTGAACTGCAGATTTTCTGATTCACACAAAACAGTGATGTCAGTGAGATGTTTCCATGAGTGAATGGTTTAGGGATGCAAATATGCACCTTATAATTTGCTAGGAATCTTGTAAACAAAGAGAGAGCCTAATCTATCCTGTGACATCTGTGTTTAGTGTCAGGGCTGAAAGCTCCAGGCATATGAAAAGGAATAAACAGAAGAGTACCTAGCAGCTCCACAATTGTATGAGGTCTCTGTCTAGTAGCAGGAGAATAAAAACTGCAATTTGCTGGAAATGAAAGAAAGGGTTGAGTGAAATTTGAACAAATTTACAAAATGAAATTAGTTTTTAAAAGCAAATTGTAGCTAAAGACTTTTCTAAGTTTCATGGCCAAAAATTTCTTTGGTTTATCCTTTTGGTGGCCTTTATGCAGTACTACTCGGTTTTGGTTTTAGCAATATTTGGGTTTTCAGATTGTGCTAGATCACAATCATATGCAAGTGAAAATAAAGATGTCTCAGTTTTCTCTAGGAACTGAACGTGCTGCTTTGTGCCAAGATAGGATATGCAGGGGCAGTCCTTAGGCTACCTTCCTTTGGTTATAAGACAATAATATGGCAGAGGGCCACTCTTTATTCAACTATGTAATGAATGAATAATTTATTAAGTATTTTCTATAGTTTTATTGTCACAGTTTCACACATTAATGAGCTTTCATTGAAGAAGCTAATGCAGTCTTTCACATTTGTGCTGTAGTTGTAAAACATCACTCACAGCTAGCATAGAACTGTCAAAATATCAAGCAAAACGTCAATTGACAAATCATTTGTAAAATAAGTGTAACTGCTGGCAGAGTTTACAACCTTGTAAATTCTAAAAAAACCCCAAAATTGTAAACAGTTATAAGGTTAGTGTCCAGTATATTTAAGATATATATGCTACAGTCTCTTTACCTAGTCATCAACTTATTCTCACATTCACACAGTGAATTTGATTTTATGTAGTAACTAAATTTGCAGTTTCTGGTTACTCTGATTGCTTAGTTCATACATAACAGTGTAGAAGTATCAGTCACACAGATGAAGCTGAGCTTAGTTCTTGATTGGGTGGAAACAATAGTGAAAATGCTTGGTTCTAGACAAGTTATTGTCTGTAGATCCTGGAAAGAAATATTGCATTATCTTATATTGTACAATGTTATGACTCCTTTAAACCACAAAAATATTGTAAATTAATTTATATTATGCTATAATTAACTTCCTGTGTGAATGGGATAACAGTCATTTTTGCTTCTATCCATAGCAGGAAGGTAAAGAATAATTCTAAATTGTTCCAAAATACTGGTGGGGTGTTTTTTGTTTGGTTTGGTTTGGTTTTTTTGTTTGTTTCATTTTAGCTCTCTTAAATACTTCATATTTAAACTAATATTAATAGGGTAACTTAATTGACTTAATTTTCAAGGTTTAAATTTATTTCTCTGTCTCATAAAAAAGAATCAAGCCATAGCCTTACACTAGAATTCAAGTCTTCATATGTGGAATCCTGTTTTAAGTGCTTTTCAACAAATGGCACTACCTCTTCTTTTATCTGACAAAAATCACAGACTGACACTTGCTTTTCACAATACTGATGTCAAGTTATGATCTTCCACAGCACTGTTGTTTTGTTCCTGTTTTTTCCCCTACTCTTGATTATCTGTTTTCCTATCTCATTGATTGCACTGAAAGTTCAGGCAAACACAAGATAATCTGAGGCTTGACAGAAAGGCATATCTAAACCTGACCTCCTGCAACCTACACTAACAAAAGCACAAATATCACCACCTCACCTTTGAATGGTGGTTCAACTATTAAATAAGAGCTTTGCAGAAAAAGATGCAACAGAATTTTGCATGGACTTTATTGTTCAGTATTGAATTCTTCAATCAGAGCAGATCCATTTCTTATGTGTTCAAATAACATCAAAATACTGCTTTAGTGCTACTTGGATACCTGGCATGGCATGGAAATGAGTAGCATCACCTGCTTTAATTGTTAAGAATGCATACTTCTAGGATGTTTACCTTTCATCTGAGCATTTTTTATTTGACAGATCTACCTTAGCAGTGTGTTACAATGGAGACAAAATAAATTTAGAACTTAGTGAATACTGACTTCATCTGTAATCTGGAAAATAAATCGCTCCTTGAAAAGAAACAGTGGGGTTTGAAATACTTTTTCAGGTATATTGCTAGAAACATAGAAAAGTGCTTATAGCACTTTCACCATAAGCTGTTGTAACACAAGGTACTACTGAATTGAAAAATAGTTTAGAACTGCTTAGACCAGTCAGTCATATATATAAGATTTATTACTTCTCATACTTTTTCCAACATGTTTTTGTAGAAATTCAGCTATTTTCCCCTATATAGAGGCGGAAATTGAGCCAAAGAGCAGTTTGAATTTAAAAAGGAAAATAGACACAGTGCTGTAGTGGTAGCCTTCTGCTAGCTTTTGCGTTCTATTTTATGAAATTCTAGATGAAACTTGATCTACAGATGTTGAGCAGCCGGGCAAATAATCTCCTGTGAATGTAATGCTTATAAAAACTTCAGTGTTGATTGAATTGTAGGATGAAATTCCAAGAGAAGTGCTCTACTACCACAATATAGCTGTCTCCATTAGCACTGTTGGCACCATCACTGCATCAATGAAAATGTAATTTAAGCCTTATCAGACACCATGTATTTTCCTGGTTCCTACTGCTTCTCATGGTCATGAGGTCTCTGGTGTCAGTGTGTTTGTGTCACAATCTGGAGTGCTTCACTGGCACGAATATGATTTTTCTTTTTTTTTAGTCTCTGTCATTCATGTTTCACCTGGGGTTATTTGTAATGTTTCTAACACACTTTTACACCACTCACTCCACAGCTCCACATTATACACATTATATTTCAATCTATACTATAAGGTACATTTCATCTATGCTAGATAGTTGTTCTTTTTTACCTCTGAAACCTGATTCTGTCCAGGCCTGTATGTCTTTGAAGGTGAGTTGCTCACAGCAACAGGATCTCCAGTCCTAAGACTTTGTTGCATCTTTTAACATAGTCACACTGTAGTCTTCTTCACAGCATCCTGTTGTCTGCATTTCTCAAGGGCTTTGCTGTTGTTGCAGCACCAGGCCTATATTTCTCTGTACCGCATCATATTAGATGATCTAGCACACACTGGATTCTTTTTTTACTGCTGTGGATATAAAGCTATGGTGGTACCATATAAAGATAAAGAAAGGCATAAAAACTGGTCATAGCTACTTGATCACAGGAAATTTAAGTTTTACTGCTAAACCAAGTTTAGAAACAAAACAAAACCAAACCGAAACAAACACAAAACTCCAGGCAGCTCAAGACTTCCAGACAAAGGAAGCCTGTCAAGCTTCTGCCCAGCGGTCTTGCAAACTCAAACCCCTGTTACAAGGGCTATAATGTATTACTGGGCTACCAAACTACAGATATAGTGATGAATTAATCAGGTATGTTTTCATTCACTTAAAATATAATACTAGAAGTTAGTGAAGAGAAATAACTGACATTCCTTTAGCTTCTCAGTTCTTTGGCATGAATTTCTGGGGATGGAGAAGTTTATTAGAGTATCTTCATGTTCTTTGTAAACTGAAATCTAGAGAAAAAAACTGATTGTAGAGTAACTCATGAGAGCTAGAAGTATCTTCTATTTCTATAAGGAATATAAGAAATAACAAGGATAATAACTTATTATTTTGATAATTATTATACATTATTTTAGTCTTATTTGGTGAAAAAATTATCTAGAGTACTTTTTAAATGGATGCAGGTTGATATTTATGCATTTTCTTCTCAGATTTTTATTTCTCCTGTTACAGAATAACAAATATATGGTCTTCGGGGTTTAGCCTAAAAAAAGAAAATGTTATTGATGTTAATTTTGGGAATATCCAAACTATAACTGATACTATAGAAAAAGCAGCTGTGGAACAGACATGATCAAGCACTATACAAAGAATTTTTTTTTTTTTTTTTTTTTTTTTTTTTTTTTTTTGAA
>VWZT01014679.1:146757-164785 GCA_013397055.1 Pachycephala philippinensis | reverse complement strand
TTTTAATTGGATGCAAACACTGTTGCCCAGAGTACTAATGCTTCTACTTGAGCTGTAGAATAAAATTTAGAACAAATCAGAACATCTCGGGACTGGGAATTTTTTGAGCATAGAATCCTGTATTATAGCGCCACCTGGTGCCTCTGACACAAGAATATTGCAAAGTAGATTATGAAACTTTTAAAAACTACTTTCATTTGTTTAGTAATTACTATACATATCCTATATAAATAATTAATACAATATAGCGATTATTACATATTGCTTGTATTTTTTTCATTTATTCGTTGTCTTGAACAGCATGGCAGCACCTATTAAACATCTTCATCCCTTGGGCAACTGTTGCATTTTCAATGCTGCTTTGGGGCTTACATATATAAAGGTTGTATTTCTTGTGAAATCATGAAATCATAGAATGGTTTAGGTTGAAAGTCATCTTCAAGATAATCTAGTTTCAGCCCCCCTGCCATGGATAGGGACACCTTCTAGTAGACCAGGTTGCTTAGAGCCCCATCCAGCCTGGCCATGGACACAGCCAGGTATGGGGCATCAACAACTTCTCTGGGCAACTTGTGCTAGTCTCTCACCACCCTCACAACAAAGAACTTCCTCCTAGTATCTAATCTTTTCGATCTATTCCCCCTTGTCCTATCACTACATGTGTCTGTAAACAGTCCCTCTCCATGTTTCTTGTGGGCTCCCTTCAGGTACTGGAAGGCCACAATTAGGTCAGATTGAAGCCTTCTTTTTTCCAGGCTTAACAAACAAACTCCTCAGCCTTTCCTCATAGGAGAATCCCTCTGAACATTTTGGTGTCCCTGCTCTGGATTTGCTTCAACAAGTCCGTGGTTTTCTTGTGCTGAGACCCCCAAAGTGGGACGCAGGACTCTGGGTGGGGTCTCACCAGAGCAGAGGAGAGGGACAGAATCACTTCCCTTGACCCACGCTGCTTTTGATGCATCCCTGGATACAACTGGCTTTTTGGGCTGCAAGTGCACATTGCTGTCTCATGTCCAGCCTCTCATCCACCAGCACCCCAAGTCCATCTCGGCAGGGCTGCTCTCGATCTGTTCATACCCCAGCCCAACCCTTCTGTAAGGTGTAGCGCAGCACCTTGTACTTGGTCTTACTAAACCTCAGGAGGTTCCCGTGGGCCACTTCTCACTCTTGTCCAGGTCTCTCTGGATGGGTCCCATCCTTCAGATGTGTCACCCGCACCACTCAGCTTGGTGTCCTCTGCTAATTTGCTGAGGGTGCACTGGATTCCTATATCTGTGTCATTAAGGAAGATATTAATTAACACTGGTCCCAATACAGACCCCTGAGGGACACCATCTGTCATTGATGTCCACTGGGATTCTGAGACATTTACCCTCTGGGTGTGACTGTCCAATCACTTTCTTATCCATCTAACAGTCCACTGATCAAATCCATCTTTGTCCAGTTTAGAGAGAAGGATGTTCAAAAGCTTTACAGCTTTACTGTGTCAAAAGCTTTACAGAAGTCCAGAAAAATTACATCTGTATTGCTTCCCTTGTCCACTGATGTAGTCATTTGAACACAACTTTCATAAGGCTAGTACTTTTTGAAAAATAATATATTATTGATGTTGATTGTTTTAACTAAGATCTNAAAACTTTACCCAAAAAAAAAAAAAAAAAAAAAAAAAAAAAAAAAAAAAGCTTCTATAGCTATTTGGTGCAACTTCTAAAACTTGTAGTATTTTACTACTTTGTGCTTAATCATGCAAGTGATTTAGTGTATTTTCTTCAAAATCTTTTCAAAGTAATTACATAGTCCAGTGAGCACAGAAAAGAGCAAAAAAGGGGAGATGAATTTTAAATTACATCCTGTGTTGATGATCTACTATCTGTAGTTCATGGTTTATTATTAAATTTCATTCTGATGAGAAACTTGAGCTGAAATGGAATAGTACTATAAAGTTTCAGATGAATACTGAAACAGTGAAATGCTGTTTCCCCATACTAAACTATCAGGAAAGAATCCACATTTTGCCTGTGAGCATCAGTCTGAATCAAGTGTTATGCATTTAAACAAAATAATTTAAAAAATCAAACCCAAACCAGAACTATAAATGGGCTGTCACAGATAGTTTAAAGTTTTCAACTTCTTGTTTAAACATGAGTTGATAAATATATTAATACAGGTCACTGCATAACAGTAGATACAATCTATGAACCTTAATATTTGAGTTAACCACTCACACTGTGTAATACAATACTCTCTGAATGATATACTTCTAATCTAATTTCCTCGCTTTTGATGGAAACTAAGAATTATTTGCATTTTCATCAATTTCACCATGACTGGACATGCTGAACAAGTTATTCCATTTTATGTTTGTGCAGAAACTGTAAGAATTCTATTTTCTTTTTTATGCAACACATATCCATAATAAGAATAATAATTAAAAGCTAATCTCAGATGAATTGCTATTGTAAATTGTAATGTACTTATGTTCCAGTTTCTATTATCAAAGTGGTGTAAAGAGTGATTATTCTTTACCTCCTCTCATTAGAAAACAAAATTAAAATATCATAGGAACATTCTGAAGCATGAGACAGTATTGTTGACCAGCCCCGTCTATTCTAATCAAATATTTCTCATTTTAACTTGTGAATATATCCAGCATTCCACAAAGGGGGATCTAGTTCAGCATAAGTCCAGCAGAATCTAGTACCCGTTTCAGTTCTGTGACTTCTCTTGTTTGTGGCAATTTTGCCCAACTGGCTCCTTCTTGGTCCGGAGTGGGGAAGGCACCATAAACTTTGTTTCCAAACTCACAGTTCGTCAACTGTTCCAGGCCCAAAGCAACACACTAGAGAGACCACAGAAGATGAGGATTTGATTTTCTTCCATGGAGTATCTAATTTTGGGGGGATAGTAATTCTACTGAGAATGAAGCAATTTTTTTTTCATATCAGATTGTTCTGTGAAATTAATTTACTTTCTAGAGAAAGAGAATCACAACTTATCAAGTTTGCATTATATGAAAGAGTGATCAAATTTGGGAAAAAAAATCGCAGCTGATAGTTGCTCATAACAATATTATTGTGTTTTCTGCTTTTCGACAGGTGGGAAATGTTGTTCAATTTCAGTGTAAAAAAGGACACCTGCTCCATGGTTCAACAACACGAACTTGCCTTCCTGATCTTACATGGAGTGGAATCCAGCCAGAATGTATACGTAAGAAATGATAATTTTTTTTCTCTCAGTTTTTTATCTAGACTGTTTAGCTGCAGTATCATTGCCATAAAGTTAATCTATATGACTTTATTAAATGAAAGTTAACAGAAATTTGCATTACTAGCTTCCAGCAGCTAGAAATACAATTCTGAGAGAATTTTTCTATAATAAAAAATAGAACTAAAAAAAAAAAAGAGAGAGAGAAAATAGGCAGATCTTCATCCAAAGCCAATTTCTATCTAAGAGGGTGCAACCCTTCCAACTCAGAGAGGAGGTGGTGAGAATAGGACATATCAGAAGGCCCTATTCTAAAATATGTAGGAAAGCATATAATTAAAATCAGTTCTAGTAAAGGGTTTGAACTTTCTGTCAACCAAGGAGTCAGGGTATTTTAAGATGGGGAAAAAAGAGTTTGCAGTTGGAAATTTTTGAATCTGAAAGAGGGAGAATCTTCTTAGAGTACAGACAGCAGCACTTCATTTTGTAGATATTTTACACTTTGGTAAATAATGATAATTTACTGAAGATACAAGATCATGGTTAGTCTTTCTAGTTCAGCTAGTCAGCTGTATTTTTCTGGAAATAGTCTTACCTTATAAGTTCTGACCCTACAGAATCACTTCAGTGAATGGAGACCATATCCACAGAAGGTAACAACATTAGTATTATTGCAGTTGGTGCTAGCATTAATCTTAAGCAAACAGAAAAACAGTAGCTCTGTGTGCTGAAAGGTGAACTCTGCTCTTGGGGGTATGCTGTCTTTGAGATAACGCATAAATCCCAGATTCTGATGATTGTTAAATATGTAAGACACTTCATATGAGATTAGAAATACTAATTTTTCTGATATTTACAACTCACCTTCAAATTCTCCTTGACCCTTCATAGAGTTTTCCAACTGACCATTTATTTACTGTTATACAATGCTACATAGATACCATAAGTGGTGTAAGTCACAAGCCATGATTGCTTTTAAGTCTGGTATGATGTGTGCTGTTTCTATTATCATATGCAGACAATAAATTTTGTTCATGCAAGTGCATTTAAGTCAGTTCTTGGTCCTTGGAATTGAAAGGTCCATGTTTAAGAGTGTATTTACAGGCTCATAGTGATATTTCATAGACTACATACTAATTTATAATGTGAATTAAAATATATTAATATGTAATTTCTATTGATTATTTACTTTGTTAGTTAACTGTCAGAATGAGCATATATTATCTTTTCAGAAATATTTTCACCATTTTGACAGAAGGATATTTTATCTTTTCTTTGTAGCTCACAGCTGTAAACAACCAGAAACACCAAGTCATGCTAATGTTGCAGGAATGGATCTTCCATCGCTTGGTTATACATTGATTTACACTTGTCAGCCAGGCTTCTTCTTGGCAGGAGGATCAGAGCACAGAGCCTGTAGGTCTGATGGCACATGGACTGGGAAGGTTCCAGTTTGTGAAGGTAAGCTCTTCTGTTTCCTGCTGCATCTGCCATCTGTCATATTTCAGTGCTTTTCTTTACTTGCACATGCATGCCAACAATTTGATTGGGCCCAGTCAGCATGTTTTTTTGAAAGGCAGGTCCTGCTTGATGAACCAAATCTCCTTTTATGACAAAGTGACCTGCTTAGTGGTCACTCAGTACTTGGCACTGGTGAGACCACACCCTGAATAGTGTGCAGTTTTGAGCCCCTCACTCCAAGAAAGACATTGAGGTACTGGACTGTGCCCAAAGAAGAGGAATGAAGCTGGTGAAAGGTCTGAAGCACAAGGCTTATGAGGAGAGGCTAAGAAGCTGGGGGTCTCTATCCTGGGGAAAAGGATGTTGAGGGGAGACCATATTGCTCTCTATAACTACCTGAAAAGAGGTTGTAGCAAGGTGAGTGTTGGTCTCTTCTTCAAATTAACAAGTGGTGAGAGGAAATGGCCTAAAGCTGTGCCAGGGGAGGCTTAGGTTGGATATTAGGAAAAATTTTGAGGAAGAATTGGGAAGCGTTGTCAAGCATTGAAACAGGCTGCTTGGGGAAGTGCTGGAGTCACTATCCCTGGAGCTAGATGTGTAGATGTGGCATTTAGAGCCACAATGTAGTGGAGGACTTGGTAGTGGTAGCTTAGCTATTGGCCTGCAAGATCTTAGAGGTCTTTTCCAACTGAAATGATTGAATGATTCTGTAGCAATATTTGAGAAAGACGCCTAAAGTCCAAGATGTCTGAATCACTGTGTGAAATTAATCCATAGGGTTTAGTATCATTTTGTATTTTTATGTAAGGAACTGTATACTACTAGAAAACAAAATGTATCTAGTTTGTCCTTGCTGTTCCAACCTTTAATTTTGTTTCTGATTTTTACTACCACCTTTCTCACCATGACTTGGCTATGGTGTTTTTCATGTGACATAAGGAACATACTCAAGCATAGGAACTGTTTGGAATTTTATTTCCTGAATAATTAAAGGCCTTTTCAGATTACTGTTACCTAATGTTTCAGATGTGGTTATCCCCAGGGCTCTTACAGAGGCATTCAAAGGCTCTGTAGCCAAACACTTCTACTTGGAAGGGAAATAGGAAATGAATAGTTTGTATTACTAAAAAACAGGTGTCCTGGAATTGCATGCCAGGCAAGTGCTGGGGCAAAATAAAGCAGAGCTTTGGGAAAGTGCTAGAAAGGTAGCAGCCAGGAAGCTTATGACTTGTTCAGTACTTGGAAAGTATTATGGCAGGACAAATGTGATTCATAGGTTGTATTTTGATTCAAGAATTTTCTGCTGCTGCTGTTGAAAGAAGTAGCAGTAGTTGTATTACCTGATAGTAAGGAAGCTTTTTGAGATTTTTTTTTTAAGTATTAAGTAGTAGCTATGAATATATCTACATTGTCATATAATTTAGTTTCTCAATGTCCTGAAAAAATGTTAGAGAAATTTTAAAAAATTTAGAATCAGATGTGTTTCTTCTTCCTTTTTAGCAGTGAAGGAAGCTAGTAATAAGTAATATATTGTGAAGTGTTAACTCTGATTACGTAAAGTAAAATATCTCCTAGATAATTTCAGTTTTGGCTATACAGCAGGGTGAAATACCTCTCTGATGGAGCAGAGAAGAACACCAGATCAGGTTGTTCACCTTTTATTGTGAACTTTACAAAAATAACTTGGAAATGGATGAAAAAGAATAAAATATTTGGAGCTGAGAGCTCTAAAGGGATGTGTAGGGGAATTAAACTAGAACTTGATCCTTTAAGTACAAAATTGAAATCTTGAAAGTCCTACTCAAATATCTGGTCCTAGCAACTTAAACTTCATAGTTAACTAGTTTTAGTTTTGGATTTGTATCTAACATTTGTATTTAAGTTTTGTGTTTCAAATTTCAGTTCTGGACTTGACTAGAAATTTATTCAACTTGATGAGGCTAATTGACTCATCATCTTTTTACACTAAAGCCCAACTGGAAAGTGTGATCCAGATGTTTCTAACCTGAATCTGATGTAGTCAGAAAGCATATGCTGTTGAATCATGCCCTCCAGGTCAACAATGTACAGTGAAGTTCAATATGTTTCTTTTGAAACAGAGAGGAAATAGAGGTTAATCAATCAGTAATAACAGTCCATGAGAACCTTAGGTTGCATTTCAACCACTGGCCTTGCTTCTTTACAGTTTTAACATACATGACAAGAAAATACCTTCTGAAAAAGGTAAAATTTATTCTCAATAAAAATATTCTCAGTCCTTGCAAGTTTCCTTTTTATGCAGAAAAATACTCAACTCAGGGGGAAAGTAGTTCCTTTTCTTGTGTATTTGTTTAGAACATGGATCGGAGAGAAAAGGCCTGGGTTCAAGGCCAAGACCCAAAATGCAAAATACTGAAATCACAACTGGAGGCAGGAATTGAGTCTAGTGCTACATGGAGTATTTTATATTAGGAGACAGAATTATTTGTCTTCTTTATGTTCCAGTGAATCCAAATTAGTTTGTTCAGAATAAAATAGCTTCACCTCCAGGAAATTATAATGTCCTATTGCATTTAGTTCATCATCTTCAGTGGTGGGAGAGTTCCTGCCCTAAGCAGAGAAGGAATTGTATTCTCCAACTTTCAGTTCTCATATCACCTGAGCAGTTGGAGATACTGTGGAGAGCCTCTTTGTTTCTTACTTTCTGTTGTTATTCTTTGAAGAATCGGGGAGCTTCTCCTTCACTATTAAGAGATTAAGCCAGCATCTATGGGCTTTCAGTCTTGAACACAAGATGTCTCACTCAGTACTGTTGAAGATAGTTAATTCCTAGAGAGAAATTATTTCAAACTCCCTTTGTTGTGTGTTTCTTTGCTGTTTGGTCTTACATTGCAGTCAATGCACTGTTCTATGTTCCTAATCCAAGAGACACAGACAGGATTAGATGATATATTAGAAGGCATCTCACACTGGACATCTCACACGGTCCAGGACTGTAAATTCTGAAACATGGATTCTGAAGTAAAACCCTGCACTGTTTGACTACTGAAAACTACTTGATAGCATCCAGGTGCCTGATTTAGGAGGGTATGGGGGAGCGGAAGAAATTTGTGTGCAAATGTTCCTGTGATGCTAAGGTTTGATACCAACTGAAATCTCATTCATATTTGAGTTTGAAACACCATCTTATATGCTTTTTAACAAATAAATTCTGTGATGGAAATTATTTTCTTTGTTTCTGAGTAATATTTTGCTGCTGATTTGTCTTTATACCATTTATTCTTTCTAACAGCTGGTTCTAAAATATTAGTGAAGGATCCCAGACCAGCATTGGGAACACCAAGTCCCAAACTAAGTGGTAAGTACTCCAAGGTTTATATAGTTATGAACCATTTCTGTAGAAAAGACAATGAGAATCAGTTTAATGAGACTGCACTGAGTGGTTTACAATGTGTAAAGGATATTAGATTAGGCACTAGATTAACAAGGGGGGAAAATAATTAAATTATCCACAATTTTGAAGTCCACCTACCATATGGTATCATTTATATCTATATACAATTTCTGTTATGCAATGAGAGTTTTATTGGTTTCACTGAAATCACTGTGTTCTGTGTAAGATTCTATGCAATTTACCTATTTAGAAACTGTACTGCTCACCTTGAAATAATTTAAAGATGTTTCACAGTTTTCTTCAGTCTTGCATTTTTTTACATATAGGTAATTTAAATTGCTTTACCAAAATACTTAATATTAGCCTTCAACTTAGCCTCCAAAAAAGTTAATTTCAGCTGAGACAAGGTAATCTCTCCAATTCTGGCTAAAGTCTCCAGTTTTAACAGATGTGCTGAAGACCATATTTGGATGTTCTGACAAGAGAAACTCTCTGTCCACTGAAGAGATTTTTTTGAAAAGAGCAGTCTCTGTAACTAAAATTAACCTTTGACTATAATAAACCTGTTGAATTTCTACTGATAATGAATAAGATTTAAAAGTAGTGCTTTAACATATGGGGATTTGAGGGCTTTTTTTCTCAACATTTTGTGTACTAGTTCAAATCCATGTTTTTCAATGATGTGCTGCTGAATGGTGTACATCAAATTTTTAATTCAGAAAATTTTCATTCATACTGTGCAATCCCAATTAACTGCCAGTATAGCCTATAAAGATTAGTTTTCCTAAAAGTAGGGAAATATATTTCAGGCAGATTACAAATCAACAACATCAGGGCATTTGCACCATGCAATTTCCTTGCTTGAAGGTCCAGTATCTACAGGTTTTTTCAAGAAACATATACATATATACATACATGTACAGAGATAGAAAAACTAGGAAAGCTCCTTTACCCTTCATGGAGAAGACAACCTGCCTTTGTGTTAAATAAAATAAATGATGGAGGAAAACTGTGGATATTCCAGTGGGCCCCAGTCTTGGATTTAGGGGTATCCTGAGAGAGAAAAGGGCAAATACTCTTCTCTGCTTATCTGGCATGAGATGCCAATGCAGGCATGAGCACAGAGCTTTAAGTTTGGTGTGAATTACTTCAGATAATGTGAAAGTGCTGATTTGAAATCATGATTCTTATGGGGCTAACTCTGATACATTACCTTGGAAAGTATAGTAAGCCCATCCTAAATCATGTTTAATTCCTTAAAAGATATTTCATGTTAAGGTGTTAAAGATTTGCATGTATCAGTTTTTACTTCGTAGGTAGCTCTGTTGTTTTGGTGGGGTTTTCTTGTTGCTGGAATAGCATTACTTAAATGAATCATTTTACAGTTTGCTAATGATAAATATAAAATGTAAGGGTATAAATCTAGCATTTCTATTCCCCAGCAGACTATGACCTGTTTTAAATTTTAAATCAGAGAATTAATTTTTTTTCTCCTGTTGAAGCTCACAATGATTTTAAGCATTTGAAGACAAGACAAAACTCCTTATATATTTTTTCATTAGAAAAATTGACTAGTTAATAAAGAAAATGCTTATATTTAATGACATTTAAAAAAATGCTTATGAAAACTTTTATATCTAAATTGATATTAATTTCTGCAAAATTTAATGCTAGCTATATGTCCCTAGCTGTCTGTGCTGGCATAGAAAAGACTCTGCAGTGAGTGGAATAGGATCTTCTGGCCATAGCTTTTAGAATTTTTGGAACTGATTTAACTCTGGGACAGGTCCATATTTTAGGAAAAAAGCAAATGAAGATGTAGTTGTGGCTGCGGTCTTCTGTGCAAATACATTTCTTTCACAGAAGTTCATGCCAGATTTTTGTGTTTTATATCTGAAAATTATGCCTAGTAGATTTATAAAGAGTAAAGGAAAGAAAATGCCAATATTTATCATACATTTTATTAGATATTTGACTTTGTAAGTACTAAATACTGCAATATGTATTGAAACATGGTTTTGTCTGTATAGTTCCTGATGATGTATTTGCCCAAAATTATATATGGAAAGGATCTTACAATTACAAAAGCAAGAAGCAACCCATGACTTTGACAGTCACCAGTTTCAATGCGACTTCAGGAAGAGTAAATGCAACACTTACTAACAGCAATATGGAATTACTGCTATCAGGTATGGGCTAAAGAAAACTAATTTCCTTTCTTTCCTTTTCTGTCTTACATACATTGGTTCCCTGTAACTTTCTGCATAACTTAAACTTTATTATTTTATCAAGGAAATTTTCATTGCATTTCAGTTCCTTTTCAAAGGTAGGGATTTTTCCACTTCTTCCCCTCAGGTTTTTTTTTTGTTTGTTTGTTTGTTTGTTTGTTTGTTTTTTTTAAATTGTCAAGGTTTTTACTATATTTGGAGTTAATAGTCAATAAGAAGTGAAAGAATCATATTAACTCTCATTCTTCTCTTTTAAACATTTTAAATATACTTAAAGTACTGTTCCTGAGTTGTTCTAAATTCTTAATTATAACATTTCCCCACAGTAGCCTAATGACTAATAATAAATATGATGAGATTGATATATGTTTACCTAGAAAGTCAGAGATACCTGATGAACATGGAAAGAAAGTAGACCTGACACTTGTTAGATTTTCCAAGTAAAAAAAAAAAAAAAGAAGAAGAGGAAGAATCATAGAATTGTTTAGGTCTAAAAAGACTTCTAACATAACCAACTTAACCTAATACTGCCAAATCCACCACTAACCATGTCTCTGGAAGTGCCACATCTACACATCTTTTAAATACCTCCAGGGATGGTGACTCCACCACTTCCCTGGACAGCCTCTTCCTCTGCCAGACAACGCTTTCAGTGAAGATTTTTTTCCTAAGATCCAATCTAAACCTCTTCTGGCACAACTTGAAGCCATTTCCTTTCATCCTACCACTTTCTGCTTGAGCAAAACACCAAAACTCACCTCACTTCAACTTCTTTTCAGGTAGTTGAAGAGAGGATGTAATCTGCCTTCAGTCTGCTTTCTTTCCAGACTAAATGACTCAAGTTTCCTCAGACTCTCCTCATAAGACTGGTGCTCCAGACCCTTCTCCAGCTCCATTGCCCTTCTCTGGACATGCTCCAGCATTTCCATGTCTCTTTTGTAGTGAGGGGCCCAAAACTGAACGCAGGATTTGAGGTGTGGCCTCACCAGGGCAGAATATGAGGGGATGATCACTGCCCTGGTACTGCTGACCACCCTATTTATTATACAGGCCAGGATGTCATTGGCCTTCTTGGCCACCTGAGCACATGGAAGGATCTTGTTTAGCCATGAACAGCACCCCCACAGCCTCCCATGCCTGTAGAGTTGCCTGGGGTTGTTGTGACCCAAGTGCAGGCCCATTGATCCAGCCTGTCCAGATTCCTACTCTCCAGCACACCAACACTCCTGCCCATCTTGGTGTCCTCTGAGGGTACCCTCAATGCCTTCGTCCAGATTGTTGATAAAGACATTAAACAGGACTAGCCCCAGTATTGAGCCCTGGAGAGCACCAGTTGTGACTGGCCGCCAGCTGGATCTAAGTCTAATCAACACAAATCTCTGAGCTCATCTGACATGTCAACTTTTTACTCAGTCCAACCCATGAACAGTCAGTTTCTCCAGGAGGATGCTGTTGGAAATGGTGTCAAAGGCTTTATAAAATTCAGTGAGACAACATCCATGGCCTTTCATCCATTGAGTCAACTTATCATAGGACATAGAGTAGTCAAGCAAGCTCTGCCTTTAATAAGCCTATTTGGCTGGGCCTGATCTCCTGGTTGCTGAGAGGGGTGGTCTACAGGAAGGACATAATGAGCCAAAGAATCTGTGTTTCTGCTGAGGTCTTATTTCCCAGTATTGAGTAGAGTGGTGAATTTTTATCATTACATTTGTCTGTTAAAGGTATTTTGTAGGTGTCCTTTGAAGAATCATGCCTGAGAGTCTGGACTGAATAACTGTTTGTCTTGGCTGTGTGTGAATTTTTTCTATTGTGTTAATTTCATCCATGTAATTTCTGTGAAGATATCAGGTACAGCAGATGTAGTATTTTGTATTTTTAGAATTAGAAAATTGGAAAAAGTGTGTTTTCTCACTCAAAACCCTCCTCCTCCAAATAAAAGGTTCATTTAACTAGACACAAATGTGATTCTGAATGCCCTTTTCCACTCTACATACAGGCATTACATATGTCATCAGGTAATTAATATTTTTTATTTCCCTGTTCTACAGATAGAACACTGAGATCCTGTATACTTAAAGGGTATCTTAGGGCCAGGCAAGTAGGGATGGATCAAAAAATACATTTACATGCCAGGAAGTTGAATTTACCTATACTCAATTTGCATTTTTCTCAAATGAAACATAGTTCCCTCCCCCTGCATCATTTACTGTTCTGCATTCGATCATTTGATGCATCTTTTTATACTCCTTTTTATTCTGACACCTGTGCTTGCTGTAATTATACATAGAATAAACCCCTCTTGCCAAAGCACATTCATCTGAGCTCAGGGCAGTGTTAACATGAAAGTAAGTCTTCTCATTAGCTCAGAGATGATTTATATGTAATGATATCTCCTATAGGGCAGTCAGCGATCCTTAATGTGGAGATGGCTTTTGTTTTTTCAATTCAGGCATGTACACAAGAAACATGAATTAGGAATCATTGCCCACGGAAGATGAAATCACTAAACATATTGTGGTATTTTATTTCTGTTTCCAAATTAACAAATAATTATATTTGGGTTCTAAATAATTATTCTGAAGGAACAAGAATGAATCAATTAATTATGTCTACAAAGTAAATAAGGTTGCATCTTCCTTTCCTTCCACCTATCATATGGAATAAACTGTGTTGTAACTGACCATACTAACTGCTGAAGAACAATCCAATTCTAAAAAATATTTTCAAATTTAATTTTTTTTAAATTTAGCAGCAGCTTTTGGAATAGAATTTGTGTCTGGATCTTCCTATTATCACAGTTTCTATGTAAAGACTAAATTATATATATTGAAAGTAGGGATGTGAGGTTTAAATACTCGCTTCCTCATTCAGGACAATATTTTCCATTTCAAATCAGATTGCTGACAATGTTTGTTCTGCCTAAGGCTTGAAGTAACAGCTGTGTGTATGGGGTTTTCCTTCTCTCCTCTCTACAGGCTAAGCTAAAAACGTTTTCTGTTGAAATTTTATGATTATTGAAATAATTTCAAAATAGAGTTCATCTTTCTAAACAAACAACGTTGACAATTGATACCTATTCTTCCTGCTTTTCCTCTTTAAGACAAGAGATGATGTGTTTATTCTCAAAGATGACATTATTTTTCTTGTCAACACAAATGTGAATTTTTAAAACTATATTCTACAGGAGTGTATAAAAGCCAGGAAGCTCGGCTAATGCTCCACATATATCTCATTAAAGCACCCTCCCATACATCTGCAAGCAAGTTGAAAGAGGAAAAATGGGCTATGGATGGTTTTGTGAGTATATTTCTGCTGCAAAAGAGAGGGAATTTTTTTTTTTTGTTTGATTGAAATCCTGCTGGTTTTTACACCCAAAAAATCCTGAGACATATCAAATGGAATCTTGTTAGCAAGGCTGATTCATTAAATTGAATGAAAATTTTCTTTTAAAATGCAGGAGACCAGTCCAAGGGAAAATATGGGAACAGTCAAAGAGTGTAGGCAAAATTATAATGCATGTTATAAGAAGCCTTTCCCATAGGTCTCTTTATTCCAATATGTTTAGCAATTTTATCATAATTAAACATAAAATCAATTTATAATAATATTATATTCTATTAATACAATAACAATTTTGATAGTTACATTCGCATACATGTTTTACTTTTTTGGTGATATTTTTAGAAATACCTTGAAAAAGATGAACTGTCACATGTATGTGGAAAGCAAAATAGATTACTCCAATTTAGCATTAGGCCACTTGGGGTTCTGAGTCCGAGTTTATTCTTTAAAACAGAGAGGAAGAGAGACCATAACTGAGAGGAGGAGAGGTAAAGGAGAGGGTTAAATAGCCCACGTTTCTGGGATGTGATTAAACCATGAAAAGGAAATGCCTTCCAAGAATAGACAGAGAAAAAAAATTAGATTTTTTAGAAAATAAAGAGCCTAAAACTATTTGGGTGATGATAAACACTCATATATCCTTACTGCATCATCTAATTTTTCAAGGAATTTGTCTGTTTTCTTATGTTTCACCTATTGGTTAAGCACTACAGGGACACCACTATGTGTGCACATGCCAAAAGAGAAGAAGCGTACGTTGAATTGTACACACAAATTTATATTTTTATAACAAGGGGCGCCGGTTGGAAAATAATTTTTTTAAAAGGTGCAGAATGAAAACCTTAAACTAAACTCATTAAGCAACAAATGTTCTAGTAAAAAGGCTTAACTCTCTTGGCTTGTACAAACTTCAGGCTTCACAAACATGGTCCTAAGGTAGCAAAAGCAAGGAATTTACTTTCAGACTTCTAAATATACAAGAATAGACAGCATGCTCCCTACATTCCATATGCTATTTACATACTGTTCGTACTTGACCTTTTTTTTTTCCTTTGAATATTGGAATAGCACAAAGAGGCTGCTTTAGCCTAAAGTAAAAAATTCACCTAAGAGAGGCACCCTGTCTTCAGTGGAAACATAGCTTCGGGTCACTGCTGAAGACAAACTGTGTCTTGAGAAAGGGAAGCTTAAGGGAAAAGCTTGAAGGAAACTACCTAGAAAACACTGAATTTAAACCTAATAACTATTCTTAGAAGCAAGTATCTGTCTTGTATACAGTGCACTACTTTAGACCGTACTTACTGTAATAAGAGAGGTAATCATAGGATCACAACCATCCCCTCCCTTCCACAAGCCTTTTAGTTTATACTAGCATATTTTGCCCTTGTACCAAAGCCTTATTCAATTGCTTGGTCCATGGCTGTATAATTAAATACTTATTGGGATAAGCACTGAGAAAAATCAAAAGAATTGTCAGTGTGACGTCTTTTTTTTTAATTTAGTTTAAAACTAGCTATTACAACGTCAATACTTGCATCCTTAGAATTATATGCAATATAACTTTTTCAATCTCCTTCCTAAACAAAAGAGAAAATTATGAAGTATATAAGAGCTTAGAAATACTGACTTTGAACTACTAGAAAATTTAGGTCTTAAAAAAATACAGTCAAAGGTAGTATAAGGTATCATATGTGACCGTAAACCACCATGTCTAAGTTGTGCCTATAACAGTCCTGTCTTTTCTTTTGAACTTTATATATAAATTTTCTAGAAAAAGAGGGTGTTTGTAATGGGGAATAACAGCAACCAGTCAAGTGTGTTAGGATATAGAATAGAATAGCTCCCTTTCAAATAGATACATGTAACTTGCAACAAACTTTTCCCCATTTAATTCAAAGTACTTTTTGTTTACAGGTTTCTGCTGAACCTGATGGAGCAACATATGTTTTTCAAGGATTCATCCAGGGTAAAGATTATGGACAATTTGGGCTTCAAAGAATAGGTATTCAACAAATTCTAATTCTTTTCTAGTTCATTGTTCCATATTCTGTTTTATTATATCCAGTTGTATGAGGGTATCTGCAGGATGTTAACAGAAATGACATTTTATAGAATATTGAGATATTAATATCTTTAAAATGTCATTTAAGTGGTACTTAAAAATAAGTTGTAAGGAGCTATAGATGACTTGCAATGTACTGCTTAGTATACATATTCATTTGTAATATTTTGAGCAATGTTTTTATCCAAATATGTGTAAAATGCATTTAGTTTCATATCTTAATAGCTATCTAGAAAATACATGTTGTAGAATGCTCTGATAAACTGATTTCTTGCTTATGGTGCTAAAACATTTGATCTAAACATTTGTTAGAAGAAAGAAACTGCTAAATATTTGCAAGTAAATACTTACGTTACTTTTAAGAAGAAAAAAGTCTAACTTAGGTGATAAGTGTTTATTTCCTAAAAATTAACTTCTTGTTTCTATACAAAGAGAGCTTTTGTAACAAAGCTCTGGTGACAACATTCCATTGTGCTATTTAAGAAAAGAATTTCATTTTCTTTTCTAATGTTGTCTTAAGAACTGTGATATTTCTCCTTCCATGAGAATTTGAATTTAGTAATACTGAATTTTAAATGATAAAATACTGTTGGGAATGCCTTAGAAGAGGACTTCTTTTTCACTAATACAATGGCTGTTTAGACAGAGTGCTTACCTTCAGGTAAAATTCCAATATGTGGATGAAAAGTTATGTTCTTTCAGCCACAAAATATTCTCCATTCTTTTTTTTTTTTTTCCCAGTAAAATCAGGAAATGCTTTAATTCTTGAATGTGCTGGAAGGAAGGAATGTGAACTCAAATATTTCTCTTTTCACAGTTCTAAGTCACAGTAAAATGTACTCTTTGGGATCTTGTTTTTCACTGTAATTTCATATGAAAATTACTTTGCAAGAATTTTTAGAAATATCTTTATCAATTAATGTTTTCTTTAAACGGATATGAGAAGTTATTTTCTTATAACTTCTTCAATGTCTTAAAATATTTGAAAGTCATCTAAGAAAAATGAAAATTCAAGATTTCCTTGGCAAATTTTTCTGATAGATTATTATGAAAATTATATTTATTTGATTTTTGGAGAATATTTTTGAGATTCTTTTCTGTAATATATTGAAGATACTTTTTACTGGTGTATAACTTTGAGAAAAAGAATGATTCACTCAGAGTCAAATTCTGTACAGTGTTTACTTGTAGCTAATATAGTCAACAATATTTCTATAAAGAGATTCACAGTCTTTGAACAGATTTTGTTTACCATGCTTACCACTTCATTATTTCATGCACACAAACACAAAATTAGCTTCTCGGAAATAAAATGTTTTGATTGTTGTTCCCACACAATTTTTCTCACAGCCTGGATGGTTGTTTAAGGCCTTTTTTGTGTTTAGTTTTGTTTTGTTTTTAATTTCTATATATTGTCTTATATGATCAAGAAAGTCAGAACACATTATGACCTAAGCAATTCTTAAAAGGTCCAGTTAAAATCTTGAAAATTAACTTCGAAGACGCATTACAAAATCATGGAATCATCTAGGCTGGAAAAGACCTTGAAGATCATTACGTCCAACCTATGACCTAAGATCACCTTATGAACTAAACCATGGCACTGAGTGCCACATCCCATTTTTCTTTACACAACTCCAGGGATAGTGACTCCATCACTTCCCTGGGCAGCTCATTCCAATGCCCAACCACTCCTTCTGCAAAGAATGTTTTTTCTAATGTCTAGGTCATTGTTATAACCTTTCTTCACATTTAAAAGGTGGCTGACTTGTCTGTGTAGAAAATGTAGATAATGACTTCAGCCATGCAGGAGGTCGTATTTCTATTTTTTCATCAATATCTGGCTTTAGCTATTCAAAGTTGTTCCTATCTCTTTCACTCTGAGTATCCATAGCAGCACCGAAGGAAGTAATGAGTTTTCAGTTTGCCTCTTCAGGTGATTGGCTTTTTCCTTGATAGTATGTTTAGGTTTTATACATGTAGTATTTATTAATTACTGAAATATACAAATATAACCAATAATATAATCAATCTAACATATGCATTATTATAAATTTGACTTTTTTGTATCACAGTACAGTAATGTGTTTTCATTACATACAAAAGTTGAATCCCATGCAGAATTATGCTGTAAGGTATTTACTGTACCAGAGTATGTATACCGTTCTCTCAACATGTGGCATCCACATATAAATCAGAATCTGGTATATATTCAAGTTCCAGGTGGTCTCAGCATACAGGTGTAGGTATGCAGCAGAACACATTATGATGACCCAGTAAAAAGGTGTTACTGAGTTGTGAAGATTATGAAGTAGTATCAGTAGTCTGCTGCTAACAGACGTGCATAAGATATTACTT
>VWZT01014679.1:72720-141818 GCA_013397055.1 Pachycephala philippinensis | reverse complement strand
TTTTTTTTTTTACTGTAGTTCCTGATATGTTTGACTTATAAATTATGTGTGAGCTGTTTGATTTTCTAGTGGCAGAGTGGTCTGTTTTCACTGCAGCAGATGGAATTCCAAGTTTTGGTTGCTTCATTGGAGGTTGTTAGCACCGTCTATTCACTGTCTTTGGTTTTTCATGGGAAGGTAGCTGAATAGAAGATACCACTTTGGCTACATTATTCAAGCAAACAGGGCACACAGAGAAAATGTGCATGAATAGAAATTGTCATGCAACTCTGTGAGTCTTTTCAAGATTAAGACAGCTTCTGCAATATTATGGACTAAGGTTTAAAACTTTGTTTAAGATTCTATAACATTGAACCCTTTTATTTCTGCATTATCTGCATGTCAAGACCCATCTGGTCCAGTACATGCCATTAGATCACACTATGATCTGGTTCATTACAGGAATCTGTAAACCACATGGTTTCAACTAAACTCGCCAAAATAGCAGTTCTAGTAGAACGTCTCAGAAGCGTCATAAAATTGAGCTTAAAATCTCACATTTTACTATGGTTTGTGAAACAGAACTGGCATTGATATGAAGACATCTTATTCTGGAGGAATTCTTCGACAAAAGTAGAACAAGCTGTTCTTGTCAAGGAAATGGTTTAATGGCTACAAATCTTATAGCTTCTTATGGAGAGCTAATGGGAAATAAAGTGAGCCTCTAGCCAAGTCCTTAAGCTATTAAGGCCATGTGTGTTGCAGCATCCTTATTTATAGGATGATCAGAGTTGGAGAAAAATATGGTTTATATCATTTGTTATATTAAAGTCCCACAGTCTTTGTTAGATTAATTTATGAAAATATTTTCTAATTTCAAATTTTTAGTGGGGATTGATATAGGTACATGAAGAGCCTGAATGACCACTCAAGCAATGGTAAATTCAGCCACCAAGTTCCAGAGCTCCTCTTACACATATTGCTTGTCGTCTTACTAGCCTTTCATGGTACATCAGAAAATCTACTTAGCATCTCTCAAAATCCCAACTTTCCTTTAATTTCTTTGTGTTTCTGTGGTTTAATTTTTATTTGGTTGCCAAAAGTTCAGTTAAGCATGATGGAGAAAGATGCACTGGGTTGGTTTTTTGGTAATCTGTATTACTAGTTAGCAAATAAGCATATTACTCTTCACCTCCTTTTTATTATGAAATAATTTATTATTACACAAGAGAGTGTTCACATGAGGTGAGCATGATATAATGTTTAGGACTGCAATTAGACTTTAAGATTCCTGCTCTGTATATTTGTTTTCCAAAATATATTTGTGATCCCAGATTAACAAATCAGTTAAACAAATGAAGCCCTGTCATTTCTGCACTTAGTTTCAGACTGTCTCCCACTGGCTGATCATTTTCTTCATCACTTACTATGTACTGATGTCCTAAGTGACAGCTAAGACAATGGAAAAATGATTCATCTTTTGGTTTCCCTATGTAGTAAAATAAGTGCAACAAGTAATAGCTCAGGTAAATAATTTTGAATAATTTTAATGTCATATATTATGTAGAATCAATATTAAATTAATGTTTGATTACACAAAAAATATTTCAGTGAAGTAGCTATGTTCTCGTTAATTATCTTCTTGTTTCTGAAACTAAGACAATATAATATCCTGATTTGCTGAACTAGGAGTAAATGCAGTAATAGTTCTGAAATGTAGGTCCTATCATTTTGTGGAAAATTGTTGTTTAAGACATAATTCACAGTAATTATCCAGTGAATATTTGTCAGTGTTCCATACTTTGCTGCATACCAATTCATGCTAAAGCAGCCAGATTAAGCTGATATAGGTCAAAACACATTTTGTCTAAAGTATATTGAGAGCACACTTGTAGAAAGTGCCCTAGTGGCAAAACAGGCTGAAGAGAAGGTAACTTCCAACAAAGGAACTATACATGCATTTTAAGGTAAAAACCATATTAACTAGTGTCCAGAATTTTACGCTCTGGTTGCATGTTCACTTTTCTAAGTATAAAATTATATATCTTCAATTAATATAATTGGCCTTGTGTACAGAGCTTTCCTGTCAATAAAGAAATTGATACCACATGTGAATGAGCTAAGATAAATTGTCTATTTTTCTCTCAAAAAAGAGATTAAATAGCACGAGGAAAATTCATGAGAACAGGCAACTGGCCTCACCACAGCCATGGGCTCCAGAAAATAATGTAAAGTGACAAAAGCAGTTAAAGAAAATAAAGAGCTGATAGTTGAGAAGCCAGTTAAGGTGAGTGTCTCATATCATTCCTAAGCACTCCTAAGATGAGTATATATTTATATATGCTGGATGTATCTTTATGCACACTCAGAATACATAGGTACTATATAATAATTAATAAACCAGATATATCCATGCATACATCTAATTTAAAATCAAGCCAATTGTGGTGAGATTTTCCTTATTCTTTTTAACGGAAAACCAAACTATATACAATATAGAATATACACTATATAAAGATATTATTTGTAACTAGTATACTACTATGTACAGCATAGATAGCACATGCACTATGTAGGCCATATATATATTACATATAGTCTAATAAATATATATACAATATCTAAATTTTTATATAAACTCATATATTCTTTTAGTTATGGGGCTAAGTCAATTTTGCAAGTAGAGTATCCGCATAAAACATTTATTGCTGCAAATTATAGTGTATTTGCCATATATTGATCTATAAAAGTAATAAGCATATTCAATGTCTCGAGTAACATGCTATGTTTCACGTAAGAGAAAAAGGTACTGTAACAAATGCCATAATATTAGTAGGCATCTACAGCAATCTGAATAATTAGTAGCTTCATATTTTAAAAAATCTTAAAAACTTTTAATGATCCTTTTAGTGTAGAAACACAATTCTATTCTTCATTAACTCTATTCTTCCATTCTAAAAATGTTAATACTTTCATTATACCACAATAAAAATAGCCAGCTACATGACACTTTGTCCTTTATCATAGTTCTTGTTACCTCTAAGGGTAAGACCTGGATACCTGCCTATATGGGATGTCATGACCCTGATATAGCTAGCTTTATTTTCCCAACTAAACTTTGATTTTACAAAGATACAAGAGATCTGAACCCCACTCCTATGCAGCACAGAAATATGCAACAGAAAGTAGTGTACTACATGCCTTCTTTTATCTATTCTTTTCCACTTTTTAACATGCTAGGACTAGGTTCTCAGAAAACAAAACAAAATTTTCTTCCTTTCCATATATGAAATTGGCAGAATATGATGCTTGCTGATAAAGCATTTTCTTCTTTACAGTGCTTTTAACTACTGCTTCCTTAGTAAGCACAAAAGGTGAAAAACAACAACAAAAAAAAGAGATTAAAAAAAATCATTATCAGCCAAATCTTTCCCTAGCTGAGACACTAAAGAGGGAACAGATAATGCATCTGCTGTTGGACTTGATGACCTTAAGGGTCTTTCCAACCTAACTGATTCTATGACTCAATGCTGTGTGCAATGTGAACAATGTGGAAGGATTCTAGGATGTCCATATAGCAGTTGTAAGTGATACAGCAATATCAATCATAAAGGAGAGCAGATTGTCAGTTCTGCTTCCTAGCCATAAAAAGGTCCATGAAAGTCAGTAAGAAAATACTAATTCCATTCTGTGGCAGGTTTTGAAATTTCAGAGGCTCTTTCAGAGTTTAAGAGGAGATATGTGTCCAGCTAGAATCACAATCTGCATATTACTCTCCTGGGAATGCGTGCTGTCCACAAATACCTCCAGACCTTGACTTCTAGAGTCTAGGTGCTGAGACTCTCTAAGTACTAAATAAAGCTAACAGGTTTCTGACAGCATTTTTCTGGCATTTGAACTGCCTTTGTTAAATATTTGTGCTTTGACAGAGCAACACATTCTTGGAGGAAAAAGATGGTTTTGTGGAAATGTTCTCTCTTGAGAAAATGAGTCTACATAACTCATGTTAGATATAGAAACAACATTATAAGTTCTCAGAACTGAAATATACATATTAAACTCTCAGTATTTCTTTCTAGTCAATTTTTAAAACTTCAAGTTTAGACTTTCCTTAACTATTGTGCAATAATAGAAAGCTGCAGTTATCACAGCCAGAAATATTACAATCGGGTAGGAAAAAATTTCAGGCTATTGAAATGGTTAATTCTCCATCATAGAATCACAGGATTATATTATCATAGAGTAATTGGGGCTGGAAGGAACCTCAGAAGCTTTATCTAAGGTTTCTCAGGTAACCATCCAATTAGGTCTTAAAAACCTCAATGAATGGAAACTGTACAACTTTTCTTTTAACCTCTTTGACTTCCTAACTGTCCTCATTGGAGAAAAGTTTCTTTGTCTGTAAGGGTGGAGTTGCTCATGAATTTTGGCTGTTGTTTCTTGTCTTCCTGACATGTATTGCTGCAAAAATTTTGACTCTTGTCTTCTTGAGGCCATATTTGCAGGTATTTGGAAGACTGGCATTAGGTCCTCCCTGCAAAGTTTTCTTTTTTCTAGGCTAAATGAACTCAGGTCTCTGAATTCTCACAAAACAAAATTTGCAGCCTCCAAACTTCTTGGTGGCCAAGCCAATTTATCAATATCTTTCTTGTCTTGAAAGTCTCTAGACTGATCTGTATTACTAGTCACTTAAGCCAGGATTCCTTTGGCCCCCTGCTGTGGAGCACACTGATGGCCCATAATCAGCTTGCCACTTGCTGCAACTCCCAGAGGTTTTTCAGGAGTACTTTCTTCCCCTGCTGCTAGTCTCCAGCTTGTACTGTAGCCAGAGGAATGTCTTTTCCAGGTGAAAGATATCCTATTTGTTCTTGACGACTTTCATAAGGTTCCTGTAATTGTGTATCAGGTCCTCTTGGATGGCAGCACTGCCCTCAGCAGTATCGGCTGTTCTTTCACTCACACATTGTCATTTGTAAATTTGCTGAGAATTCAGTTTGTCAGCTTCTCTGAATCACTGATAAGGATATTAAACAGGACAGGTTCCTGAATGGAGCTATGAGGAACACCACCACTCCTTTGATCCTGACCTCCCAAACAATTCTTTTATTCATGTAGTTATCCACACATTCAAACTATAATGTCTTAACTTAGACACAGGAATGTTTTGGGACACTTTACTAAAGTTTAGATAAATGACATTAGTACTCTTCCCTCATCCACTACAAATATAGTCAATTTTTGTTATAAAAGGCAATCCATTTATTTGGGCAATATTTTTACTACGGGGGTGATCAAATACACTTAAAGACTGCCCACAGAGGTTGTAGAATCTCCATCTATCTCTGGGGATAATTCAGAAATCAACTGGACATGTCCATAAGCAGCTTCATTTAACTGGCCCTAGTTTATATAAGTCTTAGTCTAGGTGACTTCCAAACAACCCTTCCAACTATTTTTTTTCTATGTTTCTGTGGAAGTCACAGGGGAATGATAGGACATTCAGGAAGAGAAAAAGTCAGGAAAAAGGTTGCTGAATGCAGTCACATAGTTTGTTTACTGGAAATGAGGAAACATCTTTTATACTGGATTAGATGAGTTCTGTTCATTCTTTCTCATTCACACTTCATTATTAATATAACAAGTGAATAGTTGTCTCCCTTGTCATGCCATTCTAAGTTACCACTTCATCTGTAAATGTGCCCCTCTCTTTCCACCTTGAAAAACTGGAGCAACGTGGTAAGGAAAAGAGAGTAAATTAAGGGCAAAAATAATTTAAATTTCTATCTACTTTGTTTGACCATGTCCTGCAAAGAATGTAAGGAAAGGCAACTGAGCAGGAATGGAAAGATGTCATAAGATTATTCAGGGAGAAAATTAGAAAGGCCAAAGAATTAGAATTTTATCTAACTACTATTGCAAAAGTTAAAAAACATTTCTGTAAATAAATTAACAACAAAAAGAGAGCTAAGGAGACTCTCCATCCTTTATTGGATGTACAGGGAAACCCAGTGACAAAAGCTGAGGAAAATGCTGAGGCATTTGATGTCATCTTTGCCTAAGTCCCTTATAGTAAGGCCAGTTATTCTTGGAGTCCCTGGCCCCCTGACCTGGAAGACGGAGGTGGAGAGCAGAATGAAGCCCCCATAATCCAAGAGGAAGTAGTCACTGATCTGCTGCACCACTTAGACACACACAAGGCTGTGGGGCTTGACAGAATTCACCCAAAGGTACTGTGGGAGCTTGCAGAAGTGCTCGGTGAGCCACTTTCAATAATTTGCCAGCAGTCCTGTCTAACTTGGGAGGTCCCAGTTGACTGGAGGTTAACAAATGTGGCAGCCATCTGTTATGAACCAGTTTAAACACAGAAGAGCAAAGAAAACTAAGCCTCTGTGAATAAAATTGAAGAACTTTGAAGGTTTGAAATATTTTTAAAAAACGAGATAAAGACTGAATGAGATTAAATGTTGATGCCAAAAAATGGATATATTTTTATTTAATAGTAAAAGAGGCAAAGAGAAAGAAAGAGAAAAGTAGAGAAAAGTTAGAAAAAGCTACGGTTACTTTAAAAAGTGTAGGATAGGTCACCACCACACTGTGCTACCTTTGTTGCTGCTGAGACGGGGGATGGGGAGCGAAGCAGTTTTTGCCTTTTATTCTGCTGTTTGAAGCGTCTTCTCTGCCCTCTCCGATCTCAGGAGCAGTTGGTTGGAATGTGGCAGCCCATCCTCCGATGGCTGCGGCCAAACCTCGGTCCACTCACGGTGTTCTCACCAGGGACTGCAGGAGCAGGGGTGGGGGTTCCACAACTCACTCATGACTTCGGTCCAGGTGTGCAGGATTGGGGGGGTCTCCCCAGGCAGGCAGCATTGGCTCCAGGAGGACTTAGGGTGTCCCATATCAGGTGATGGTAGTGGGAGGAAAGGCAAAGGTTAGGGATTCTGCCCCTCGCTTTCCCCTCCACATTTTGCACCAGTTACGACTTCCTTATTATGGGCTTCAAGGCGGGCTACTCACAGTCCATCCCGCAGGTAGTTTTCAGGTGTTCAAGAGTGATTATGATAAGCAGACATAATGACAAAGCATTTTTTGAAACTTTTCTCTTATTATCAGGCTCTTACACCATCCACAAGAAGGGCTGGAAGGAGGATCCAGGGAAGTATAGGCCTGAGAGTCTGACCTAAGTTCAGGGGAGTCATGGAGATGATCATCTTGAGCACTATCATGTGGCATGTACAAGAAAATCATGTGTGGCGGGTTGACCTTGGATGGATGTCAAGCGCCCACCAAAGCCACTGTATCACTCCACTCCTCACCTGGGCAGGGGAGAGAAGACATAACAAAAAGCTTGTGAGTTGAGATAAGGACAGGGAGAGATCATTCCCCTAATACCAAGAACAAGTAACAAAGAAAACAGACTTGACTGCGAGAAAATTAATTTAGTCTATTAAGAATCATTAAGAGTTGAATAATGAGAAACAAAAACTAAATCTTGAAGCTTAAACACTTGATTCCTTCTACTTTCCCACCTTGTTATTCCAAACTGTCACTAGTAAATATACTTTGAAATGATAAAAATATTTAGAGTTATTTTTTCAGCCTCACAAAATAATAGCCTTCATTGTTATACCATCTAGGCAGCATACTTGCTTGTTTATTTGATGCATGCAACATTAAGCTTTAGGGGAATCTGCAGACGTAGGCTAGAGAAAAAGCTGAAGTAAAAAATAAAAAAAACCAAAACAAACAACCCAGACAAAAACAAACCATGGCAGACTGACAATTTTACTTTTGTGACTATAGCGTACTTCTGTCTATTCCCATCACCCAGGTTCTTATTTTGCTCTTGAGTTGGTAGCATGTGAAAACTGGATAACATTATATGAAATCAAGTACATAAGTTGGACATAGTCCTAGACAGAGACGCTTCCACAGTATACCTGGAATGTTTTCCTAAATAATTGAGAGCATTTGCTTTTAAGAAAAAAATCTTAAAATCTTTTAAAGTTCATTTAAAAAGTTTTTAGATGGAAACAGTTATTAAATACAATATGGCAGAGTAGGAAGCTAAATTCACTAGCTGTATTGCAAGGATTTTTATTAATTTCCGAAATTTTTCCTCAAATTTTCTAGGAGGAATAAATTATTCAGGTAAGACAACACATTCACGTAATATATTAGACCAGTATATGAATAAATCTTGATGTACAGCAAAAATGGCAGAAGAAAACCACCTCTAGGGAATCTTGTACAGTGCTTGTGAGATGAATGAAGAGATGTATTTTTCCTGCTTCTTTAAGCTGTTGAATTTTGAGTCTTATTTTTCTAGTAACAACAGAGAGGCTTAGAGCATGAAAAACGTGTTATATTGGAGGGGCCTGAAGTTCTTTAATAGGAGTTTTGTCTCAAAAAAAACCAAACCCGGCTATTTGATTATTTTTCTATTTACATAACATTATTAATTCTGCACACAGTCTAATGCCTAAGTGAGGGAGGTTTTCAATCTCCAAACATGTGTTGTTGTGAGCAGAATAATAAAAAATCAGGGGACCTGTTTTTCACTGGAACAGGTTGCCCAGAGAAGTTGTGGATGCCTCATCCTTGGAAGTGTTCAAGGCCAGGTTGCATGGAGCTCTGAGCAACCTGCTCTAGTGAAAGGTGTCACTGCCCATGGCAGAGGATGGAACTAGATGATTTTTAAGGTTCCTTCTAATCGTAACCATTCTATGAGTCTTGGTCTCTATAATTCTCTTAACACAGGAAGTGCTAGGATTCTATTGACGCAGTAAAATCAAACAGTCTGAAGACGATGTTCTTGTCTTATTTAACTTTGGCACTATATGTAGTCAGTGTCTTATTATAACATCTTATTTAACTTTGGCATTATATGTAGGGCAACACAGAATTGCATGTGTTTGATGTGAGTGCTAGTGGAATATAATTTCCTTGCTACTGTCATCAGGAAGATAAATCAGCCGCAACCACTTTACCACATTTTACAGCCTTTAAATTAGCAAAGAGTGTTGAGGAAATATATTTAAATGGTAAGATTTTTACCAGAAGTAATTACATCGAATCAAATTAGAAACAAAATAGATGCAGTTAATACTCATGAAGTATTTACTGGTCTAAGAGTCAAAAAACCCCACATATTATGGACTGGAGATGTTACTTTTTCGTCTTTTCTATTTGGATTATCTTGCAGCTGAGTTCCTTGTGTCCCTGAAAGAAGAATGGTGTTTCACCAATTGCTCTTAAGCTAGCAGCCTACATATACACCACTTTAGAAAACACACAGTCTGGTTTAGATGTCTGTTTAAGTGTTGGCTTTTCTCCATGCCAAATGTACCTCTTGGCAGATCTCATCATTGAAAAACAGCTGAAAAGTCATCAGATAGAAATCATGAATCACAGATATCCCTCAGTGGGGAAATCCCACTCATGCCTTACTTGCAATGTGTATGAAATACATCTATCAGCTCTTGCAGCTAAATCCCATGGCCCACTCAGCAGATGGCACAATGACAAAGCCTCTCCTGGAAAAACTCCACGTACGTACAGCAAAGGCTCATGTGGTACGCAGAATTATGGAAGTGCCCGCTAATGGTCTCTAAGTAGTGAACTGACCAGAGGACACACAGGGCAAAGAATACATTGTCTTTTGTCCAATATTCTGCATTAAGGTTTTTATTTAACACCGGGAGAATTGCAACATTTTGAAACCAACAAATTCTGCTTCCAGAAAAGCAAAAAAATTATGAAAGTATACAGTTTGTGCTTAGAAAAGATTAAAAGATCCGTGGTAAACCATTACCACAGCTTTAGCTTACGAGACAGAAGGCTGTGGAGTTTTTGTGAGTTTTGTTTTTTTTAATCTTCCTTCACTGAGTAACCTTTTCTGAGAAGACAGATCTTTTGTTTTGCTTCATGTAGGCGTGATCCTGCAAGCTCTGAACTTTTATGACAGTGTCTCCACTCCTCTTGACTCCTTCCATAGCGGCAACTGAAGAATGATGCTGACGACCCACAGTGTTTTATAAGATTAGAGGAAAAATTTAAAAAGTTCAGAGAGCATAGACAGCTGCATTATTTTGCCTGTGCTAAGAAAGAAAATAAACAAAAGGAAATTCTGCTACGGAAAATCATGAAGAAAATATTTCCAGTTGCATGAACAAATGTCCCACTTTGGTTAACAGAACTGTACTTCCTCATTGGTTTGGCACATTCTGCATTCATTTCTGGATCACATCAGGAAAACTAGCCCACTGGAGACAACAGAGGGAAAAGCAAAGAAAGGGATTCAGTGAACAGGGAAAGAATTTCAGGCAAAAATTTGGGGGTTATAGGATGACAAAAGATGTCCACTAAATTCTGTCCAAAAGCAAGATTAATTATTTATTATAGTAAAAAGTACCATAAGAAAAGTATCTGTCTTCACAGGGCTACAGATATGAATTTTCCAAAATCTGAAATATGAAACTTTATAATTTAATTCATGTCCTCATAGCAAAGCAGTTGCTTTACAAAACAGTGGATAAA
Source organism: Pachycephala philippinensis (assembly GCA_013397055.1). Taxonomy (NCBI): domain Eukaryota; kingdom Metazoa; phylum Chordata; class Aves; order Passeriformes; genus Pachycephala; species Pachycephala philippinensis. The sequence continues at coordinate 131,303 of VWZT01014679.1, read as the reverse complement.
ATAACACATAGAACATTCATTTGTACTGAATATATCAAGAAATATATTTTATTTCAATAATTATAGACATTTAAAACAAACAGTTTTGCATTGATCTGGAGAAAAATATATCAGAGAAACAGATAATCAGAGAAAAATTAATTACTCACAAGCACGTGGTGGTTTTGCTGATCAAATGGTTTGGCATCCCTTGCAGAGAGCTATCTAAACAATTTTGTCATTTAAGATACCAGGAAAATCTTTGCTTACTGTGACTGTCAAAAAGTGTTGCAGTTTGATGCTGGTTAGGCACCAAGCACCATGAAACTATTTATTTGCCTCTGCTATAGCTAAGCAGAGAAGGGGAAATTGAAACTTCATTTTTATGAGGTGAAATAAGAATTATTGAGGAAAACGGAAAGACTTCCAGGCAAAACAGGTCCAAACTTAACAGTATAAAGAAGATTTATTACTAACCAAATTAAAAGTAAAAAGAATAATGAGAAATCAAAGCAAACTTTCAGAACACCTTTCTCTTCCAGTACCTCCCTCTTTCATTCAAACCACGCAAGGGAACAAACATAGGGTTTGGTCAGTGTTTCATTTCTTAAGAGTCTTTCTTCATGTTTAAGGAAAAGAGTTTCTTCTGCTGTGCCGTGGGATTCTTCCCACGGAAGATAGCTCTCTGTGAACTTCTCTAACACAGTTTCAAACTGCACAACAGGAGTCCGCCCAAATCTGCTGCAGTGAAAAATATCCCTCCCATGAATCTTGCATTCTTCCCACACTGCCATCATGGGTCATAATAGTCATGGGGTTTTAGTCTTTTAAGGATAAACTATTCCAGTCTGAAAGCAAAGGTTCTCTTCTTCAATCTCTAAAAGCCTCTCACAACTGGCTCTGGCGTGAGCATTTATCTCCACAGGCTCCACGTGGATTTCTGCACCCCCCCCGTACCTCATTTCATGAATTATAGGGAAAAACAATTTGCTGTCCTCACCACAGTCTGCAAAGAGAATTTCAGCTCCAGAACTGGGAGCGCCTCCTCTCTTTCCCTTCTTCTACCGACAGCGGTGCTGCCATGTTAACCTCCTCAGGTGACACCACTTTCCTTTCTCTCTGACTTGGAAGAAAGTTGGTATCTGTAAGATTTCAGCTGAGAAGCTGATCTTGTTCGGGCTCTGCATGAGGGAAAGACTTGCTCTGTCTCTCACTGCCGGCAGTGTGGTGTTTTTCCTTGGTTTGGGATGAGCCGCACCGCCCTCAGATGGCGCAGAGCACACGGTCCGCAGCGGCCTCAGATGAATCTCAGCCGCGCAGTCCCGGCCTCAGCTGGGGAAGGTTTTCCGTCCACGCGGCTGCTCCCAGCTCCGGGTCGGCTTTCTCCCGGCGGCCCGGCCCCGCACCGCCATGCCGGGGGGAACCAGGCCTGCTCTGGGACGGGGCCTGCCCCCTCCTCCCCGCCACCCCTCGGCAGGGAAGCAGGAGAAAGGAACTGCTCACGTTTCCTCCTTCTTTAAATATGTACATCACAGAGGCGTTACCAGCTTATTTAACTGGTCTGAATACCTGTCTATCAACTATGGGCTCTGTGCCCATCACAGAAGTTTTTCAGACTGCTAAAACCACCACAAAAAGGAATGTATCCTTGCAGATCAACTACATCCTTTTGACTGAGAACGTTGAAAGAGAATAAAGTGATTAGAAAGTTTACTGCAAAATTTTTGAACATTTGCGAAACCCAGGAATGTATTAAGCAGGAGTCCTTGAAATACAGTAAAGATTTACATTGAGATGTCTAGGCAAGACTTCTTCAATAATTATCAATTATGTTGATAGTAAGTAGCATGGTTCTAAGCATTCTTTCTGTAGCAAAGGACCCAAATACTTTTTTATTCAAGGAAATTTGCAATTTTTATTGTTTTCTGTTCCGTATGTGTTAGAATGCCTATGGTGTCACATTAAACAAATTTTTCTGACAGAAATAAATCTTTGCAAATTTCCCTTCCTCCTTCTCCCATTCCCCAAAAATTTGAGCAGTGGACCAGGAAAAGTACAGAGAACAGCAGCATTCTTTTTCCCCCCCTCTATTTTTCACACCAAACTGACTGACTGTAGTCAGGAATGGTTAGAGTGCTAAGTAAAAGAAATAGGTTATAGATGGATTTGAGTAATTTTGTTTGGAGAATTTTAGAATGCTCAGTTATAATGATAAATCCCTGCAATGTTATATTATCGTTATTGTTATTACTATTATTATCACTGCATTTCTTTAAGAGATGGGGAAGTTACCAGCCAGTTTTATGTAAATAGATGCTTAGAATGGGTAAGTATGTAAAGCAAAGCACACAATTTCGTATGGAATAGCCGTCAAAACACCACAACGCTGGATTATCTGCTGTCTATAGAGACATTGCAAGATTGTTAAAAGAAACTTTTGAAAGAACATATCTTAAAAAAATAACCTTTTAAAATTTCTATTCTAATTTTTATGATTATTCCTTATTATTATAATTTCTCTTTTTTTTTCTGGCCTTCCTTAAGAAAGTTATGAAATCACTGATCATTCTTAAAAAAAATAGTTCAGTGAGTTAATTTCTGTTAGTTTTACTCTTTACTGGTAACTTCAGAAGTAGAAAGACCCTGGTTGTGCATAATTTGAAGTAACGATTTTGTGTTATACAATATAGATGAGAACCTCGTGTGAACACATTTGTCTTTCATCATTAAGAATCTCCTAATATGAGGGACAGTTAATTAGGTTAGGACAATATTGGGTTCTCTCTGCCATTTTTGAGGTTTATCCATAAGATTCTGTGCTTTACTGAACTAATCTGAGGAAGTAGAGAATTAAAAATCCAAACAAAAATCAGTTTTGATCAAGCACTCTGTAATATTTAATTTGCTAATTAAATATGTTAAAGATTAATATGTTAAATATCCAAAAAAGGCTGCACACATCACACAAATTACTTTGGTAATAAATAATGTGACAGGTTGCTAACACAGTTATACAAACCTATTATTTACTTATTATTAATAAAAAGGTTATCTCTGGAGAGTGGAAAACCTTACTGTGCACAGTGGTGAGTTGGAATTATCAGATAAAACAGTAATATGCAGCTTCCTAGTGACTTAAGACTGAACAAGAAGAAGTGATTTTGTGATGTACTCCAACTACTGTCTTGTTTGAACAAATGACTTCATGAGTGGAAAAGCTGCAAAGCTTACACAGGCTTCATGTATGACTAAGGCATAAAAATCAATTAAATAGCATTCTTCTTTATAAATAATCTCAGTATAACTTGTTCAGTAAATGAATGGATCTGTATGACTGAGGGCATCAAATCAGTACATCAGAAACTTGTTTCAAATTGTCATGTTGCTAAACTAACCAAAATAAATTTCTCTGCCATAAGAAAATGATTCTGCATTTTTTGAAAGCAGATTAGTATGCTTCTTTTAAGTACACTGTCTAGTGCATGTTTTATGGGAAAACTACCTTGAGTGTTTTAATACATTTAAAGGAAAATAATTTACATGACTGGTAATTAACCTTGTCTTGCTTTGTGCACTAATGTACATTGGTCTTGGAATCTTACTGTTCCCTACTCACACATAATGAATAAATCAACTAGTAATAGCTCTACTAATTACTACATACTTTAATAAAAAGACAGATTCATGAGACAAAAGATTTATTAACTAAATAAATCAAATTACTTCTAAAAGAATTTAGCATTTAACAAAATAGCTAATTAAATTTATTATAAAACGTTGATCCAAATAAGTGAAATGACAAAAAATAACAATTTGAAAACCCCAGATGGATGTCAATTTCAAAAAAATTTTTAGGAAAATTGTATACAATTATTACAATAAAACCGAAATGCTTTTTTTTTCTAAGAGACAGGAATACTGTTATCCTGGAAAGTACTTATACTGTTAGAGAAGTAAAATGACACAGGTCTTTCTGAACTGTAAGATTCTCATCAACTTTTGGAGATGATTAATGAGGAATTAATGTAAAGACTGTATAGATTGTATTATGATGTACCATAAGACCTGTAGTATATTCTCCTGTAATGGAGCTAAATTCAAAACTGGCATTCAAAAACCTGAAAATTCGTTATTCAAACTTGTCATATTTATTTGCATAACCCAAATTATCTTTTGATGAAACTTTTCCATAGAATATTTGTAGAATCGAGATTTTTCACCCTGTGCTAGATTTTGTTATTCAAAGCTCAAAAGCCCCTGATAAATTTCTGATAAAGGTCTGATAAATTTCTCAGGATGTCACTCTTCTGCATGCTGCCAAACAGCCTTTACATTCGTTAATCTTTATTTTGTATGCAGGAGAACTTAATTCTCCTGATACACCTCTTGATTTAAAAAGGTGTAATTGTCTTGACTTCAGTTAAGTTATTTCAGTGGAGATCTATACTGCTGTGTGGAAGAGGTGACCTTGTCCCTAAATATAATTCAAAAGCTTGAGTCATTGTTGATATACACAGAAGGGAGCAGGATGTTACAAGTTTCCATTATTACTGTCTTCGATTTACGGCTTTGTTTCATTTTAGAGAACCCCTGTAAGATTCTAATTACAGAAGGAAATGGTAAAACATGCTGTCCATGAAGATAAGCAATAAGAGCCTTACACTTAGGTCCATACACTATGCTGATATTCTCCAAGTATGCTCCAGAGGTCTGAATATAAATGCAATCAGACCTTTTTAGGTGAGAATATATTATTGGGAAACCTCAGAAATATATCATGTTAGCATTTTTTCAAGGTCTTTAAGCAAGTACACTCTAATTTCAACCTTATAACAGAAAAAGAAATGAGAAAATAGAACTTGTCATGACTGTTGAAAATCAGTGTTTCTGTAAATATGGAAAAAATCCTACAAGATGGCATTTTAATAACAGCTTCCTGTTGTTTGGCTAGAGGCTATGCTAAGGCACATGGAGGACAGGGAGGTGATTTGAAACAGCCAGCAGAGATTCACCAAGGGCAAGTCCTGACTGACCAACCTAATGGCCTTCTGTGATGGAGTGACTGCATCAGTGGACAAGCGAAGCACTGCAGGTGTCATTTTTCTGGACTTCTGTAAAGCCTTTGACATGGTCCCCCACAACATTTCTTCTCTCTAAACTGGAGAAAGATGGACTCAATGAGTGGACTGTTAGATGGATAAGAAAGTGATTGGACAGTTGCACCCTGAGGGTAGTGGTCAATAGCTCTAAGTCCCAATGGACATCAGTGACAACTGGTGTCCCTCAGGGGTCTTTACTGGGACCAGTGTTATTTAATATCTTCATTAGTTACATAGACAAAGGGATCAAGTGCACCCTCAGCAGATTAGCAGACGACACCACGCTGAATGGTGCTGTTAGCACACCTGAAGGATGGGATGCCATCCAGAGGGACCTGGACAAGCTCAAGAAGTGGGTCCATGGGAATCTCATGAAGTTTAAGAAAACCAAGTACAAGGTGCTTCCCGTGAGTCAGGGAAATCCTGAGTATCCATCCAGGCTGAGAGGTGAACAGACTGAGAGCAGCCCTGCCAAGAAGGACTTGGGAGTGCTGGTGGATGAGAGCCTGAACACGAGACAGCAATGTGCCCTTGCAGCCTAGAAAGCCAAACGTGTCCTGGGCTGCATCAAAAGCAGCATGGCCCGGAGGTGGAGAAGGGTGGATCTGCCCCTCTACTCCATGCTGGTGTAGTCTTCTCCTCAAGTAATATGTCCAGCTCTGGGGTCCTCAGTACAAGAAAGATGTGGACCTGTTGGAGCAAGTCCAGAGGAGGCCACCAAGATGATTAGAAGCTGGAGCAGCTCTCATACAAGGAATGGCTGAGAGAATTGGATTTGTTCAGCCTGGAAAAGAGAAGGCTTGACGGTTGATCCAATTGCAGCCTTCTAGTAGTACCTGAAGAGAGCCTACAACAAAAATGGAGACTTTTTACAAGAGCACGTAGGACAAGAGGGAATGGCTTCAAACAGAAAGAGGGTAAGTTTGCAATAGATATTAGGAAAAAATTCTTCACTTTGTGGGTATTGAGGCACTGGAACTGGTTGTCCAGAAAAGCTGTGGACACCCCATCCCTAGAAGTGTTCAAGATCAGGCTGGATGGAGATGTGAGCACCCATGGATAGTGACAGGTGTCCCTGTCCATGGGAGGGATGATCTTAGAGAGCCCATTTTATAATTCTATGATTCCTCATTAATAGTTTGCATTGAAAATTATATATGCGCTCATAAAATCAACATCGTATTTCAAATGACTTTTAATAGATATTTGATTAGACCATTGTAGTTCAGAAAGATTAAGATTTTAGGAGACACTGTAGTGAATGTAATGCTATTTCTCTCTCCCAGACAACAGACACTGAATTTAAAAGCAGGTATCTAAAGAGCATGAAAAACTATACAAAACTTTTTTTAAAAATTATGCCCTTTAGTTGGCTGAAAGTAGGGAAAAAATGAGTGAAAGTCTATATAAATGAGAAATAATTCTAAAACCTTTAGGAAAGCTTTCAAAGCTTTCCTTTAATAACACAATTTCACCTCCACTCCCACTCACTCTATTATTTTTGTCAACCCTAACTCTAACTCTTCTGCTAACCTTTAGAAAACACCTAACTATTGCCCAGAGGAAAAGGTTGTTGAAGAACACTTCTCTTCTGCTACACAAAGGAGACTGAAAATCTTGTCTGCAGAAATCTGTTGATAGAGACTATAGCAAACAGCATACATCAACATGATGATGGAAGTTACTCCAACATCCAAAAAAAAAAAAAAAAAACAAAAAAAACCAAAAAACTAAGCCCACAAAATTAACGGAGAGAAGGGGAGAGAGACTGTGAGACAGAGGAAACAGAAAAGGGAAAACTCTTCCCAAATGCCCTGTTTGGGATAGGAGATGGATATGGGATGTGGGATGGTCCCACATGAGCTCTCACCAGTGAAGCAAGTGACTATGCTAAAAATTATGAAGATGATGATCTTTTGTAGATGTCATGCTTTACCTCAAGTTCAGTAGACTCCAAATAGAGCAGCATACATGTGCTATTGGTTGTGACTCTTTGTGATTTTGTTAGTATTGACGGAAATATGTTAAAAACGATTAACGTTGACCAGTTGTTGAACTACTGTTCACAACATTATTAGATAATATTTATCAAGTACTGAAATTACTATTATTTTCTCAGTAGAGAATTGTGCTTTAGTTTCTTTAAAACAAGCCAAAGAATATAAGCAAGACATGTAAAGGAAGCAGGGACAAGGTGACTCAAACCCTACAGTTATGTACTTCCCATGCATGACATTAAACAACAAAATATAAATGTATGGATGCATGCGAATGATAAAAACCCATATGAGACTAGCAGCACTCAAAAACAAAAGTGCTGCTGTGCAGAGGTGTATTTCCCCACCCCTGTTCTTACTAAACGTCTGTCCCTCCCATAGTGTCCTACCTTCCCCACCCCTAGTCCTGGCCGCTCCCTCGAGCTCTCCCTATTGGTTCCGGTACCCCAAGTCTGCCCATGTACTGCCCCTGTGCCATGCTCTCCGCCCGCCTTGTCCCCATAGAAAAGTATGAGAGTGGGTGCTACGTGGCCTCTCTGCCCCTGGAAATCAGACTGTCGCCGTGTGAGATTAAAGCTTCTGTGGTCTCCATGTGGAGGGCCTCTTTTCTCCTTTATCGCCGCCGTGTTGTGGTGCCGAGATCCAGCCAGAGTAACAGCGCCGGGCTGCCTGCCAAGGGCTACGGAGAGTGGGATCGCTGCTTTCCCCAAGCACCCCGCAGCGCTCACTCAGAAGGTTGCGGCTCTGCCACGATAATGCAGAAACTACAGACCGCAACACTGCTGTGCTGGAAAATGCTACCCAAATAAATAAAAAGAAAGGTCACAGAATTGCAGATAGTAGATCAGTAGCATCAATAAGGACAAGTCAAAAAGTTACCCAAGAGAACTTGCAACAAGAAAAAGAGAGGCCCTCTTTTTCTCTAAACCCTAAACTCGAACCCTGATACGTCCCTTGTGCTTTAGCCAAAGCCCCCAGCCATGGTCCCAGGGAAGAATGTCACACGGCCAGGGCTCTTTGGAAGCCTGCTGGTCCCTTTCATAGTGCCATGCCAGCTGTGTTTTGCACACGTAGCTCTGTTTTTCCTAAACCCAGACCCTAACCCTAAGATCAGGCTGAGCCCAAGGCACTGGTTCTGTTGTAGTAGGGTTAGGTCTAACAATTTTTCCAACAGTTGTACTATATGTCTTCTAGAAATTCTCTTTAAAGGTAAAAAAATTTTTAAAAACCACAAACTAAACCAAACAGACACCCTATGTTATCTATATGTAATGCATATTTTTTACTCAAGATATTTAACTTCGTTAAATGTTTGTATTACTGTGTTTCCATTTTTTAAATCCGTGGACCTGAAGAGGCAGATGGCTAAATGGTTTGCAGATGGTTGAAAATGATAAATGGCTGTGACAAGGTTAGTAATAGTACTTTTGTTCACTGTATTAGCACAATCTGTTTCTGCCTAGGAAGAAGCCTGAACTATTAAGTGGACTTAAATTGGCAAAATATTTTCCTCTGCTTTTTGCTCTGATATTTTATGGTTTTGTTTTCAATATAATTCGTACTTATCTGTACTGAGTACCATTTTAATACACTTGTAGTTTTACAGCTGTCACCTGTGTCTTGGGTGAAACCTGCTGTTTTATCTGTGTATATTATCTAACTTTTTTCAGACATATATACAGGTTTTTGAGTTCATAGCATGTAACTAATGAAAAAAGAAAATCCATATGGCCTCACAGATGCATTCTGTAACTATCCTGCAAAACTGGTAGAGGGAAGTGCCTTGTACTTGCTTTTGTTTTATTCCCTTGAAGTAATATATCAACTGTGATAATTAGGAATGGCAAGGTTACTAGTAAAACCAAAAAATATTATGTATTCTTATTTTTCTGTGTATTTATCAAATTATTTTCCCTTTCCCAATTTACTAGACTGACAGTGAAGAAAGTAGCAGGAGATAAAGGATAATTAGGTAGTCAAAACATTGGTAAAAGGTATGGAAAATATTATTATATGAATATGAGAATGGAAGCTTACTGTGATTCAAACCAATGGTTGGTTAGGCCTCTTTTACATGACAGTATACAGCACCATTTATTTTCAGAATAAGGTAGAGGAAAACCAGTGACATTCCCACTAATTTAATGTGGTCTTAATTTCATCTCCATTCCATTGCTGGGAAATGGAATTTTTTACTGGAATAATTTCTCAATAATCTCTTCTTTAAAACAAAACAAAACAAAACAATTATGACCTTAAAATAATCAGGTTTTGTCCAGACCCTGCTTTGTATTTTGCAAGGTTTTGTTCCAGCACAATTTATGAGTGGCCTTGCCATTTTCAACTGGGAATTTTACCTACCGTTGTACTGTCCAAATCAGAAGTTTTATTAAATTCTTCAAACTCTTCACCATCTTCTCAGGTTTTGCTAACAAATATTTCTAACATCAATTCTACTCTGGACCCACCATTATAAACACATCACAGTGGTGCAGTTAAAGCTGTTACTTTGATTAATATTCTTCCTCCTCTTTTCTGGTTCCAATCAAGTACTGTAACTCTCATGTCCTTTACAGTAAAAAGATGTTCATGAGAGTTTGTGGGTAATGTTTTATCTGTCTTATATGTCTGGCTCTTATATATTTATGTGTCTTCTTTTGACAAATTTATGGCTTTCTCCTTTGCTAGTCTGTGATCAGTGATGACCTACTCATCATACAGTTACCAAGTTCATTCCCTCAACTCCTTTTGAATAACATCTTCTTAATTTTTCAGTCATCTGGTACTTTCATACATTCTTGAAAATAATTTCCAGTGAATAAAAGATACTGCCAGAAAGTTCTTAACATACTGAATATGGCTCTTCCAACCCTTCAGGCTTTACATATTTCTCCTGGATCCATGAAACATACTCTTTACTCACTGAAACTAGAGAAGTCTCTCAAAGCCGTGTAAACATAGTTCTGCTTCAGTCTGAATGTAGAACAGAAATAGCTAATGGATAGTTCCATCTTTCAGCAATGCATCTGAGCAACCGTATGACATTTGGCTAGATTTAGATATACTGGAATTTGGTACCTTTTTCATAATCTCAGCTTTATCTATCATAATAGTCTAATAAAGTACTGTGATATGGCTACATTTATAAAATAGTCGTAAACAGATTATCCCACAGCACTGACACAGCTTAGTGCATCCCTTTAGAGTCAGATATTTTCAGAAGACAGCTAAGTGGAGGAAGTCCAGGAAGGACTGACTGAAGTCATGTAGCAATTGACCAGCAATTGGGTTTTGTGAAAAGTTAGATAGGGTTGCCCTTTGGGAGAATTGGGACTTCCAAGGAGCAATAGGATTTAAAAAAAAAAAAAAAAATGACCAATGGATTATTTAAACACAAACAGCATAGAGTGGCAATTCTACTTTGGAAAATGGGGAGAGTTAATTCAAGCTACAATATCAGAGTCAAAATCTTAGAACCTGTGATTCCAAGAGATTTAGCACATAGAAATTGAAAGTGATAATATTTCTAATAAATATCAGGATCTTTAAAGCTTTAATGTTAAATGACGGGCAGGGAAGGAAACAAGCACTGTTTAGTTCCTAAATGCAATAGTATAGTTTACATTAACCACTTTTAATAATTTTAATTTAACGCTAGAGTTTCTGATGATCATATAATCTAGAGATGGCTGATGCAAAAAGAAGTAACTGCCCTTCCAAGGACAACTTCTCGCTTACAGAGTTACATTCTCCTTATTCACACATACACAAATAAATTCAGGCCCTCTTAATCATACATAAATTTGAACTTGGTTATGTATCATCCACCCTATTCTTCAAAAAAAGTGACAAGAAATAAAAATCCAAATTGAATCTGTGAAATTTAATGAAATACAGACTTATCAATGTAAAATCCACCTCAATTTAGAGCAGATCCCACCACCCAAATTTCCAGTCTGTGGGAATATTTCCATTAACATAGCCAAGAGCTGACTGTTGCCCTGAAACTGTGAAGGTAATTACTTTAAAAAGCCTTTGACCCCAGGATATTAGTCATGAACAGATAGTTTGCATTCCCTTGTCCATCCTTGTTCCACGCATTTTCTCCACAGAGAGCAGTCTATTTACATAGAAATTGCAAAAATAACCTTTTATGAATTTAGCACTTACTGTGTACTTTATTTGTACCATTCCTCCTCTCAAGCCTTGTGAAGGATGAATATTGCAATAATGCATACATATTCATAGGCAATATTGTAAGCTAATTCTCACAAGGCTGTTATTATTCACAACTTATAAATGAATCCTTAATAGCCACTCAAATCTATAAATAACCATCATATAGTTGGTCAAATTAAGTCATTTAACTGCAGTACAATGATGAAAGAATATGAAGAATTTAATATGAAGTATGTTCTTTTGACATGTAATTGGAAAAAATATGACAACAGCCAAAAATACATATTTGATGTGGAGCCATCAAACAGTATCTTATGCATTAACTTTTTTTGTTCATAAACTTGCATCTTACTACCACATTACAATGGATGTACATTGCTGTAGACCAATCAAGAATGCAGCTGACCAAATCCAGAGATCAGGCTTAATACTATTGCAATGTACCAGTGTTAGTATTCATCATGATCTCAGTAAGAAAGGCATTCAGACTCCATATTCAGTTAAACACCATTTATTGAACCAAATACTATAAAAAAAAGAGGATAGATAATCATAGGTGGCATCATAGAATGTTTGGGGTTGAAGGGACATTAGAGATCATCTTATTCCACCCCCTGTGCCCTTGGCCTTCCACTAGATCAGGTTACTCAAAAGCCCATCCAACCTGGCCTTGACACATTCAGGGGTGGCGCATCCACAACTTCTCTGGGCAACCTGTTCCCATGCCCCACGCTCACAGTAAAGAATTTTTTCTAATATCTCATCTAAACCTCCCCTCAGTTTAAAGCCATTACACCTTGTCCTGTCATTACTTGTCCTTGTAAAAGACCCTCTCCAGCTCTCTTGTAGCCCCTTTTACATACTGGAAAGCTGTTATAAGGTCTTCCTGAAGCCTTCTCTTCTTCAGATTAAACAATCCCAACTCTTTCAGCATATTTTCATAGGAGAGATTTCCTAGCCCTTTGATCATTGTCATGTCCCTCCTCAGGACTCACTCCAACATGTCCAATTCATTCTTATGTTAGGTGGCCCCAGAGCTGGACACAAAATTCCAGGGAGAGTCTCTCAAGAGCAGAGTAGAGAAGAATCACCCCTGCTGACCTGCTGGCCACACTGTTTTTGCTGGGGTTGCAGTCAATCCCACTGTCCATGTCACCAACAATGATTTTAAACAGCACCAGGTCCTAAGGAATACCACTCATCGCTGGTCTCCACTTGGACACTGAGCCACTGAGTGACACCATCCAGCCAATTCCTTTTACCACCAAGTGGTCCCTTTGTCAAACCCATGTGTGTCCAGCTTAGAGATAAGAATGTCATGTGGAAAATTGTCAAATGCTTTGCACAAGGCCAAGTAGATGACATCTGTTGCTATTCCGTTATCTACTATCACTGTAAGGATCTACCCACCATAGAAAGTCACTGAATTTGTCAGGCATGGTTTTCTCTTACTGAAGCTATGATGGTTGTCACCAATCACCTCCTAACTTTCTATGTAGCTTCCCATGGAGGATCCACGAGGGACTGTTACATGATCTTGCTGGGCATAGAAGCAAGGCTGACTGGCCTGTAGTTCCCTGTATCTTCCTTTTTCCCTTTTTAAAAATAAGGGTTATATTTCTCCTTCTCCAGCCAGCCGGAACTTCACTAAACTGCTATGACTTCTCAAATGCATAATAGCTTAGCAAGTTCATGCCCCACTTTCCTCAGGACGGCTGATACGTCTCATCAGGTCTCATGGATTTGTGTACCTTGCAGTTTCTTAGATGTTCTCAAGCCTGATTTCCTCCTACAGTTCTACATTCTTGCAGACCAGTCCCTGCCTTTTCCTTCCTTGGGTGGTGTGGTTGGAGCACTTGCTGGTGAAGACTGAGGCAAAAACATTGTTGAGTACCTCAGCCTTCTCCATGTCCTGTGTAACCAGGGGTAGCTGTAATCTTATGTCTCTTCAGTTGCTTGGAATCCTTAATTGACTCCTGTTCAGCCACACTGAATAGAACTCCAGCTGTTGTATATCATGCTGCATACCATGGAAGGGTTCGCCAACATTATGGTCTTTAGAGCTCTTATAATATTTTCTTAGATGTAAAGAATTCTCTTCACCAAAAGGATACTGCATAAGAATTTACTTCACTTTTGGATAGGGAAAAGGACTCATCTCTGAAGCAAGTACTGATGCGATGTGGGAGTTGTTTGTATGTTACTCCATTCCAACTAGCCAGCTAAGTTTATCCTGTGGTCAGATGACTATATCTCATTGTTTCTAAATCTGTTAGTTTCATCAGTCTGAGAAGAGTTGGTGAGTTTGTTAAACACTAGTCTAAACCATCATTAGGCAAAGCATGTCATTAAGCAAAAACATAAGCTTCCATTTCCCATTAAAAATAAAATTTCTACAGCTCATGATTAAATAACTGAAAGTGTGAAGTCAAAACATGAAAAAGCAAATGGAAACAATCCAGTTATTATCTTCTATATGTTATGGTTTCGGATAGGTGGGATCAGTTCTTTTTCAAGAGCTATGCCTGTTATCAATAAATTAAGAGGTACTGTGACCTATTCTTAAGTTAAAGTGTTCCCACACAAATCAAGACAATGTTTTCCAGCATATGTTTTGGGAATTCTTGACTAATTTATCCCCTAAACAAGTCCTGGAATTTAGGAATGTGCCAGCTGATCTGAGATGAAACTGTACCAGAAATGAAGCAATTAAAAGATAACCAGATGGTAAATTTTCATTTTGATTCCATAAAACCTAGCTTTGAATTCTTGTCATTGTCACTGTCTCAGACAGTGAGAGAAAAGTATGTGTGCAGGAAAAAAAAATTGATCAGTTTATTTTAAAGTAAATAAATTATGAGCGGTATTTTGGAGCTTGTTTGTTTACATGTTATGGATGTGAATTTCATCAAGATAGCACACTCTCCAGAAGTTCACAAATAAAACTTCACATCTGTGGAAACTTTTCTAGTGAACAAAATTATAGCCTACACAGTTTTTATCACAGTTTTTATAATCAAAGGTAAATAATTTACAAACACAGAGATGGAAGTATCTAGAAAGAGTGAAAAATTCCAGTCTGCTGCCTCACTTGTACATACTAATCATAATCATATGTACTTTTCCTTGAAATCAGTCAAACCTTTATCAGCAGTATTAATTGCCCTAGAAAATCGTAACAAGTCAGGGTTTCAGTAGACCCTTCTGAGAGTCAGAGGCAAACGAAGATTTCCACTCATTTGGATGTCTGTGTGTATATGTTCTTCCCATGGGTTAAAAAGAGAATCAAGCAAAAGTCCTAAGCACTTCATCTTTCTTAGATGGTGAAGGGACTAGAGGATGTCTCATATGTTGAACGGCTGAGAGAACTGGGACTGTTCAGCCTGGACAAGAGAAGGCTCTGGAGATCTTCTCATCGTATATAAATTCCTGCAGGGATTCTGTGATGACAGCAGAGCAAGGCTCTTCTCTGTGGTGTCCAGTGACAGGCAAGAGGCACAAATTGAAACAAAAGAGGTTCCCTTTGATCATGAAAATTGGAAGATTTTGAGAGTGACCAAACAGGCTGCTCAGTGAGGCTGTAGTAGCTCCTTGAAGATTTTCCAAAGCCATTTTGATGTGATCCTGGGCAGCCTGCTCTAGATGTGTCTGCTTGAGCAGAGAGACTGAACAAGATGCTGTCTTGAAGAGTCTTCCAACATCAACCATTCTTTAATTCTATAAAAAAGAGGTATTATAGCTCCACTGCACACCTCTTTATAAAAAAATGGTAGGATCCTGCCCTACTCTGATGCTTGAGCAAACCTTCACCTTAATGAAGAAAAAGCTATATTTTCTAAGACTCGTAGATCTATCTTTGCAGGTTGGCTTGAGGTACCAATTTATTTTGGTTTACAAAGTCTGTAGAATTGGCTGTACATTTGGCATTTTCTTGAGATCGCTTTAAATACTTAGGCAGTCTTCGAACAATAATAAGCTGCATTCTGACAAAATAGAGGATTATGTTCTCCCTTATAGAATTAGAAACACAAACACTCTTGTTCCTTCTACCCTGTCTACTTCCCAAAGAAGAAAATATCAAATAAGACTAAAAGTAATTTCATATTTTGTGTTTGGTTTATAATTTCTCAAAACATTCTCTTAGCTGTGTTAGATAATGGTCATCAAACATATATAATCTTCAAAGCTGAACTCTGACATGCATTTTCTTATCATCTGAAATTCTTCTGCAAATTACTTACTATTGTTTAACTTTCCTCTGTCTAATCAATTTGAGGAAATAAATTTTATTAGATGATTTTATTGGCATGTCTTCAGAATGTCAGCAAAACACAGTTCAGGCTTATGTAGGGTTGTAATTTATACAGCTACTTTAGCCATACTGCTTTCCTGTCTATAAAAGAGAAGTTAAATAATTTGGAAAATTTGGTAGAGATTAGTTTACCACTGTGGCTCAATGCAACAAAATACCTTCCTGACCCATACTCCCTGAGGATAGCTTTATACAGATAAGTTGTAACTCTGATTAAGAATAATAGTACTGACAAAAAAGCAAACTATTTTTACAAAGGCATGAACTATCTTATCCTTCTTTTTAAGGGGTTATCAGCAACTGAAACCTGAAAAAAAGGATGAGGCTAAAATCCATGCTTCTACATGGATGTTAAAATTGATACTTACTACTTTTTTATTTATCTCAGAAAAACCAAACTTTAAAGGAAAGTGTAAAAGTCATTTTCAAATGCACAAAAAAAGAGGTAAGCACCTCTGAGAATCTATATTTTACTGCATTTCTTCAGAACTCTTCTATAGTTCCTGATTTAAAATCTTTTGAGCTAAACAGCGACAGTCTCATTTATTTCAAAAAGTATTGAGTTATCCTTGTTGCAGGATATTTTCTTTGTAGCGATCAAGTGTGCAATGCATAGATTGGATATAAAATCATGTAGATGATAACTATAGTTCATATTTATACAGTTATATGACAAATCATTTTTTCATGTAAGGGAACACTGAAAATCTTTAGGAAATGCAAAATATCCTTTCAATGAACCCAAACACTTCAGTGGTGGCTGTGAGGCTGCACCGCTTTGCAGAGTGTAAGCTGAAAATGCTGCACATTCTGGCTGTCATTTCCTGGTCTCTTAGTCCTAATTATACAATAAAGCTATATTTGGACTACTGTTAACTTTTATTACTAAGTGCCATAGTTCTACTGTGGATCTTTCTTCCATTGCAGGGCACATAGTAAAGGTCACTGTGCGGTGAGGTTATGTAAACAAAGAGGCAGGATACCTGCTCGGTTTGACCAGCAGAATGACCTCCAGGCAGGAAAGAAGGAAATGGAGAACATTAAATATCTGAGATTATGGCACAAAGCCAAGACCATGAAAAAAACATAATGGAAGTGCTTCTCTACTTGCATAGCCGAAGTCAAAATAACTTACTTTCTGTTTTCATTACTATAGCGTTTGTTGTTTTTGAGATTTTTTTTTCCCCATGTAAGTTTTGAAGATTTTATTGATTTTATAATGAAATTAAGAGGAACACAATGATACTACTTTGATTATATCACCCTGGCTAACAAAATTTTGCTCTACTACCTGTACAACTGAATGTGCAATGATAAAACAGCCTGGTGCAAGGAAAGGTGGGCTGACCTGTTACTGTATATATTTGTATTTGATACCC
This sequence comes from Pachycephala philippinensis, assembly GCA_013397055.1. Classification (NCBI taxonomy): domain Eukaryota; kingdom Metazoa; phylum Chordata; class Aves; order Passeriformes; genus Pachycephala; species Pachycephala philippinensis. The sequence goes on along the minus strand of VWZT01014679.1, from coordinate 114,358 downwards.
AAACCAGGGGGAATTATATGCTAGAAGTTAACCACCATTTCAAATATACAGATCTGTCAGAACATCTGCTGCTTTAAACCAATAATGGTTTTAACTTTCCATTTAAAATCATTCATTGCCATTTTGCATTTTACTAGATGGTATTTCATGGTGTGTCAAATCACAAAATAATTGCGTTTCAGAATAATTAAATGCTAACTTCCTACTGGAAATTTGAAAGCATTTATTGGCAATAAATCTTTTTTTTGAAAATAATATTCCTACTCTGGGAATTCAGGTAAACAGTCTTTTTAAGACACTGACTAAGGTCTTGGCCATCTTGGAAAGTGGCTGTGCAGCCCAAATATTACATATCACCTCTACCTCATGTTAACAGCAATTTATTTCCTATGTGACGTATTTTAGTCCTTGGCTCTTATGGTTCCAGTTGGAGTGATCAAAGATAAAACTTCTTTAGCTGCTTGGCTACTTCTCTGTACTGGAAACTCCCCAGTTCTTGATTCTGCCATATGAAAAGAACATACAAGAACTTAATCTACTTCAAACAAAAGAGCTGTCTCTAGAAATATCCTTTAAAGCTTCAACACTTTGAAAGAGTAGAAGGAGGCTATCTTTTCAACATCTGTTAGACAAGAATGTCTCATCTTTCCCTACTGAGTAGTTTACTCTCAAGCCTTGCCTAGTTAGTCACGTAGGGTAAAGTATAGCAATTAGTAGATTTTTGGAAATTTAAACAGAGCAAAGTGCAAAAATGAAAACAGATAGTATAAGATTTTTTTTTTTCCTAGAAACTTTACATTTCATTTTATTGAGAAAGAAATGTATAAGCAGACAAAAAAAAATCAGTAAAAGTATACTCAAGGGTTAGGATAAGCCCTTCTTTAAGGTACCAGGTATGTAAAGAAGATTTGCATGCAAAGTAGATAAAGGAAAGGGGAAAAAACCAAATATTAATCACCAATTTTAACAGAAAGCATCTGTGATGCTAACGTGGAAACAAGTACAATAGGAGTCAGATTATTATAATGCCACATGTTGATCAGACTGAAATAATCCCTGCACTTGTGATCAAGAGGTGAAGATTTTGACCATACTTGAACAGGATGCCAATCTTCCCCAAGCAGAAACACTAAAAAAACAGCTGAAAAAGAGTGCCTTGCTTGCTTTAAGCACAGTAGGAAATTTACCTAGCTTTTTTCAGCTAGAAGTCACTGTTTTGTACTTCACATGCACTGCATTTGGTGGTCTTTATTCTCAAATGAGAGCTACCATACCACTAATCTTAAATAGCTCATTTTAAATGCAGACAATATAATTGTGACGTATTTTCTATATAACTTTATAGTGTTCTCCTATCAACTGATGTGCCATTAACAGAGAATAACATTTTTCTGAGTCTTGTTCTGTGATCATACTCGTAATAGAAGTACCCAAGGAGAGTCCAGTGTGACTTTATATGAATTTTCAGAAAAATGTTTTTCTCTAGTCAAAGTCCTCTTTACTCTGCTTCCAAAAGGGTCAGCAGCCTATCCCTACATCTCTACTGAGACTTTGAGCATGTTTCTATTTGAGGCTTTTCTGGGTGGTAACATCACTTGTTGAGAGAAAGAAACATTTCTCCAAAGTTCTGAAGAGACTTGACAGTTTTTCTTTTCGGTGTGCACAGAGACAATCTCTGGATGCTGAGGACAGTGTTGGTCAGATTTAAAAGGATTTCAAATTATTTAACACTATGGATATTGGAATAGAAGCATAAAAATTGCTGAGGTTTTTTTCTCCTTTGCTTTAGACATTTTTTTCTTGAAGAAAACAAAATTACAGTGAAGAGAGATTACGATAATAAATGCAAATGTCATCCTATGTTTCTCTTCACAAATATACCAGGCTAATTATCAGAGCATTCAGTGACTCCTTTCTCATACTAGTAAATGAAAGACTCATTTTCCTGAAAATGTGTGGTCCTTGTCAGTGCCATTCCAAACCGCATGAAAAGCTCAACAAAAAAACTTCATTGTTTTAAAAAAATCTATATAAGTGAATGAATGAATTCTAATTTTACTATCCGTATCTAGCCTATTGCACCCTATTTAAAAACTTGAAATATGTTTCACTGAGAGTTTAATTATTTGAAGATGGTGTGCTCAAAGCCAATCTCAAATTACTATCTTTGACACATCCAAGTGTGGCAGATGTAGAGCAGAACCATGCTGTCACAGGCACAGTACAAGCAAACCTATGCATACTGTGTTTTTTTCTTACATTCTTCTCATTATTTGGACCCCCATGTGTGTATACTGGTTTCCTTACTGTCATAGAATTTTGAGTTATTTATTTCAGTTATTGTCCTTTGGTTGTCTTCTAATTGAAATATAAGCAACTCTACATTCAAAGCAAAATATGCTTCAAATTCATCAAGAATTTTTCAGTCAAAGCATTAGCAGCTGGGTATGATAAATAAAGAAAGATAGTAGAGCTTAAACACTGAATTTCTTACTAGGTCATTAGAAAAATATAATGTATATTTGATGGAAGATTTTTAAATGTGCAAAAGAGCAATCTCATTAATTCTTCCTTTTTTTGTATACCTGACTGCAAGGTAACAGAGGTAATTAGGAGAAGAAAAGTGAAGATAGCTATTCATATAACACAAGCTATTTGAATTAGCTAAGCCTTATCTCTGTTCTGCACTGCTGATGAAGCTGCTCTGAATTTGAAGTGAGAGTTCGTCATATCCACTGAAGAAGGTAGAAATCACTGGTAAAGTATTTGAAATCATACTCGGCTACTGCTGTTCTGTAGCCCATGGAAATCATATTAAAAGGCAATATATAAGCAAACTGTACATTTTACCTACAAAATGACTCAGACTGGGACTGAAGGCCCTGGCCTGGGCTTACACAAGGGAGTTCTGTGTGAGGCTCTTCAGGGCAGTTAAGGCTTCATTCTTAACTGCTGTGAGAGTACTTTCCTGTAGTACTAGAAGTGAAGGACAGCTTTCATTCCTGACAGTAAAAGGAGTATTACAGCATTTCTGTGATCTTATGTATGGAAATACAGAGAATCATACAATGATTTGGAATGACATAAACCATAGTCCCACCTCTAGCTCAAAGCAGGGTCAGCCATAAAGTCAAAGAAGGATGCTCGGGGCTGGAGACTCTCTAGACAAGCTGTACTAATTAATGACTGTGCTCATTACTTGCCTGTGATCATTACTTAGAAGTTTTTATATACAGTCGGAACCTTTCTTCTTTTAACTTATGCCTATTGTCTCTGTCCCATTAGGAACCCCTGTAAAGATACTTTCTTATCTTGATGACCTCCCCATAGATGTTTAATGGCTTCTAAGAGGTTTCCCCATAGTCACCCCTTCTCCACACTGAATCAACCTCTCCTCACAAGGAAAGTGCCCTGGCCAGCTTAGTGGCTTTCCATTATACTCTTCCTAGATTATTGACTTCTTTCTGTTTGCAACCAAAAATTTGACATAGTATTCTAGATGCTGTCTAATGAGAGCTGACTAAAGAAAAACAATAATTTCCCTTGATGGACTGGCTGCACTTCTGTTAACACAGCGCAGGAGGCTCTTGGCTCTCTTTGCTGCCAGTGCACACTGCTGGGTGATGATCAGCTTGCTGTCTGGCAAGATGCCCAGGGCCTTTTGAGTAGAGCTGCTTTCCAGGCCATCAGACCCTACCCTGTAATGCTGTCAGGGATTCTTTCTTGCCAGGCACAGGATGTCCCATTGAGGACAACCCGTGGCTCCTGCTGATCCCCTCATCCAGCCTGTCTAGATCCTCCCTGTTGGTACTCCTGTCCTCGAGCGCAGTGACTAGTCCACCTACCAGTTTGGTGCCATCTGCAAACCTTGGTAAGTGCACACTGACACTCCTCTTAGTCTTTTATAAAGACATTAAATGAGATCAGTCCCGGGACAGACCTCTGTGGCACTGCCCTTGTTACCAGCATCTAGGTGGAGCATTACCCATTAATCATTACGCCAGGTCCAATAGTTCAAATACTTTTTTTTCCTTTTTCCTTTTCCTAGCTGCTTGTCCATTCATCCAAACAACATCCCTACTTGGACACAAGAATACTGTTGTGACAGAATGGCAATAGGCATCCTAAAGACTAAAAAAATGGCATCCAGTGCCCTCCTCTTGTCTAGAAATCCAGGCATACCATAGAAAGCAATTGAGTTTGTCAGGAATGATTTGTTCATGATAAATTCATGATGGCTATTCCTAATCAGATTTTTCTTTTCCAAGTGCCCAGAAATTTCAAAATGATTCATTCTTTGATTTTCTCAGGGACTGTGGTGAGGCTGACCAGCCTGTAGTTCTCTAAACTGTCTCCAAGCTTTTTAGTAGATGAGTGAAACATTTCCATTCTTCAATTAACTTGAGATTCCCCTGATAACAATAACTTTTCAAAATGCTAGAGTTGCCTTGCAATGACACTGGCCAGCTCTTATTACCCTTGGATCTAAGGTGTGCATCCCGTAGACTTACATGCCCAAGTTTTCTGAAGTGATCCTTGACTCATGCCTCATTCACTGCTAGCAGATCTCTTCCTTGAATCCTGCCTTTTAACACAAGGGCCAGGGACACCTTGTAGGCGGAAGCTTCATCTTTGCTGACCCAAAGAACACATTCAGTGCCTCAGGCTTATCTGTCTCCAGTTTTAATCTATTCCTTCAATACAGTCCAGAAAATGCTTCCTTTAACACTTTGGGTTTTCAGCAAATATAAGTATCAAACCCTTTACAATATTAGAAAAAAAATTAATTTTAATAATTTTAAAGTGAAAGGAGTTTACTCTTAGTTTTCTGTAATAACCTACTGGAATACTAATTTTAAATAGTGGGGGCATTATGTAGATGTTGTAAAAATGTACAAACTATGAAACTTAGAAATCTTTCCAAAAGTGTTGGTGCTCATAAATCATACTTGAAGTAAAATGTCATTGTGGTTTTGGAAAGGCTACACTTAATAAATCATTGCTCAGCAAAAGATTTTCTCCCTGCATGAAAGAAAGAATAGGGGGTAGATCTCATATAATTGTAGTTTTTCCTTCAGAGGGAAGACGGGGACAGAAGGGTTGTAAACCATACCCCATTTTAAAGGATATGCATTTAAAAGAATACTGAAAGTAAGGGACCTATTTCGTGATGATTGGACAAAGTAATTTTTACTCCACTGTAAAAATTTGTCAGTTGTTATTGCAGTTGGAAAAAATATATAATGCACATCTTGATTTAATGGGATTTAATAATTTTACTTCATCCTTTCAATATCCTTTCCCTTCATGTTTTTGCTTAATCTCTCTGTTGTTGTCATTTCTTAGTTAAGAATCACAGAAATACAGAATCAACTAGGTTGGAAAAGACCCTTGAGATCATCAAGTGCAACCTACAAACTCCTGCAATTGTTAGTGAGGAGAATTTAAATTCTGTTCTCCTTGCATAACATTAGCACAAACAAGTGACAGGACATCACTTTGTAAGACAGGGTTCACAGTAGGAAGATCATTAAAGGCTTGCATTTTTCCCAGCTGAAAGAACACTAGACTTGAGAGAGCAACTAGTTTCATAATTAATTTGGTTCCAGATGTTGTATTAAAACAATTTTGAACAAGTTATTTATTACTGTTGCTGTTGTTGTTTCTGCTGCTGCTGCTGCTGTTGCTGTTGTTGTTGATGCTGACACTGACACAGGCTGCCCAGAGAGCTCATGCCTGCTCCATCCCTGGAATTGTTTAAGTCCAGGTTGGATGGAGCCCTGAGTAAACCAATCTAGTAGTGGTATCTCTGCCCATGGTGGAGGCCTTGGAACTATACGATCTTTAATGTCCCTTCCAACCCAAACCATTCTATGATTCTCTGATAAGAACACATAGTAGCAATGGTAGTAGTTGGAATGAAGAATACATCATAAAGTTTGAACAAGTGAAGAGTTTTGTGTTTGATTTTTTGCAGCTGGTATAAAGTAGTTCCGAAGAAAGTAAAGAAAGGATTAAAAAAAAGTAAAAAAGAAAGTTTGCCTTTAAATGTATCCAATTTATTTTCTTTTAACATTAGGTATTATTAGTCTTCTTTTATAAAATCTTCTTCCTAAAACTCAGCTGCAAACTATCTATGTGTCTATGGTACCATTTTCTGAACAAGCTGTTCTTGCTAACATTCCTGTAATTGCTTCTAAAATACATCAATTCAGCAGTGCAATGCTGCTGCTACTATCATCCAAAGATCAGTCTAAGTGTAATGTTCTCCATATTAGCCACAGGACAGGGAACAGAGAGCAAAAAAGAAAGAGTTTGATATATTATCTCTAGTAGGTAATCAATGACAGATAATTTGTGAAAATAATGAGGAAAATTGATAGTAAATTACATTAAATTGTTCTTATATACACATTGTGGGCCTGAATTTGAAAATATTAGCTCATAACATTTATTATCTTTTATGGGAATTTTGCATCCCTAGGAATTACAAGTTCATGTGCTGCTTTCTAAATTTATGAAATGGAAGATGAATATTCTCAAAAATAGTAGAAAAAACATATTTGAGGGTATTAGCAGCAAATAATGTTTATTGTTTATAACATGTAGACATAATAACTTACTGCTTAAATGATGTACTTCAGGTTTAGTTTGGGGTTGGAATAAATTTTGAAGAAACATTAAAAATTAAAATTATGAGAAAGACAATAGAAGTGACAAAGGAACAGTGGATATGGGAAGTTTGTAAAGAAAAAAACAATTGGACAGTGACAACAGTAGAGGAGAGGAGAAAAAAAGAAATTATTTTACTGTGAACAAACTTTGCTAAATCCACTTATTTATCTTGTCCAGTTACTTCAATTCACAGTAATATAATCAGCATATTTCGGAAATATTTAATGATCCATTTCTTTTTGCACATATGCACCAATCTTTACTGTTGAAAATTCATTTATTATACTGTGATATAATACTACTTGTTACATAATATCAAGTCATAAATCTTTGATGTCTGCCCCCAAAATACATGTATTTATAGGCAAAAGAAAGGTGTGTCTCAAAGCAGAATTATGCATTTCAAAACAAATATACAGACCAGGCACAAAGTAATAATCAAAAGTATTTTAAAATGTTAATTTTATTATTTACTAAGTAAAAATAAAGAGGAACCTGTTTCTTTTCAAGAGTAGACTATGGAACAGTGTTGCATCAAACACACTAAGGTGTTTTACCAAAAAAGCAAAAATAAAGCCTAAGGAAGATAGGTAGCTTCCAGCCTAGGCTGCTTTTCATTATTTCTTAAACCTAAATATTTCCATATTTCATATTTCCCCCTCTACTCTGTGTTGGTGCTGCCTCACCTTGAGTCCTGTGTGCAGTTTGGGGCACCACAGTATAGGGTGGATATAAAGCTATTAGAGAGCATCCCAAGGTGAGGTCTGTGAAGATGGTGAAGGCCCTTGAGGGGAAGCTACAGGAAGAATGACTGAGGTCACTTGGTTTTTCGCGCTGAAGAAGAGGAGACTGAGGGAAAACCTCATTGGGGTCTGCAGCTTCCTTGTAAGGGGAAGCGGAGGCGCAGGCACTGACCCCTTCTGTCTGGTGACCTGTGGTTGGACACAAGGGAATGGCAAGAAACTATGTCAGGAGAGGATTAGGTTAGATATTAGGAAAAAGGTTCTTCACCCAGAGGGTGTTTGGGCACTAGAACAGCTCCCCAGGGAAGTTGTCACAGCACCAAGCCTGACAGAGTTCAAGAAGTGTTTGGACAAGGCTTTTGGGCATATGGTGTGACTTGTGGGGATGGTCCTGTGCAAGGCCAGAAGATGGATTTTGGTGACCCTTGTGGTGCCTTCGAACTCAGAATAGTCTATGATTCTATAGTTGTGATTAATCATGTATTCCAAAGTATGGTTTTACACAACTTTAACTCATTCTTATTTAGATAGGAATAAATTTAAAGTATGCAAATATTTGTAGTAACAGTGGGTTTTGGACTTAGATTATGATGATCTTTGTAGTGGATTACTGTATCAACAGATGGCTACAGTTAGATTGTATGTTATTTTCATTTCATCTCTAACTTCCCAAATGCCCACACATTTGAGGAGCTATTATTTTATCACCTTTTTTTTTTTCCTCTTTTTATACCTTAATTATAGAATCACATCAGGAAATGTGTTACACAGTCTTTGCTGTAGCTGCTATAAGTGTTGTGAATTGGATCATATTTGCAAATCATTTATGTTCAAATACAAAAGAGAGTCCAGATTATCTGTGAAGGAAAAAATTTTTGAGAATTGTTGACTACTTAGAAATATTGTTAAATTTCAGAAATTTCTGAGCAACTTACGATGTGCCTGGGGGAAATACATGTACTTGCATCGTTCTTATACTCCAGGCATCTACTTTTTTTTGCTGCTTCTGGAGACGGGACACCAAGTATGGTGGGTATTTGATTTAAAACCATAAGTTTTCTTTATGATAGTCTTACTTATTTCTGATTCCTTCTAGTCTTTTCATTTTGTTTTGTTTTATCTGTTTTCATTTCTTGGTTGCTGTCAGTACTACAGGAATTCAGTGTTGTAATCACAACCACCCATAGTGATAACTATACTTTCTCGTAATCTTATCCTTCAAGTATAATCCACTTAAGGATATAGTTTTCCTATGACATGTACTTGCATTGAGTTATCTTCTAAAGATGAAAAAGCATTGGTGTTTGTTAGTAAGACTGTTATAAAAAAAATGTGCATATACCAAAAAAAGTGGTGTTTTAGGTTCTCTTAAAATTCGCTCCTCTTAAAGAATTTATTGAGACTTCTGTTCTTATGCCAATTCACCCAAGAATCCAACTGGACACCCTGCAGAAATGTGTAATCACCGACTTTTACCATGAGTGATTATAAAGATGGTATCCTGTGTACAACAATTAGCTAATTAATAAATTTATATATTGAACAAATGAAGATTTTAACAGAAGGGCACAGTAACCCAGACAAATGATCAACATAATGATACGAGAGATGTACAGGCAGTGCAGAAGATGTCAATGCAACTGCCTGAAGAGTCTGCCAATGAACCAGATGCTCCTGTAGAGAAAATATGTTTCTCAGATGGCATCAGGGTAGTGTTTGTCATCTGAAAGTGAAAATGACTTATGTTTGTAATGTGATAGGGCAAATAGCATTGTTCCATGACCATACAGTCATCTTTATTAAGTGTCTTTGGAAATCCATTCTCTGTGTGGATTTTACATTTCACATTTCACATGTGGCAGGAGTACCTCATGTAAGTAATCATGCAAAAAAGGATTTGATTGCATAGTAGGTAAATGATAGCACAGACAAATGCATTTTCTATTTTATCCTTAGGAAAAACTGGACTCTACCCTTTGCATTTCAACAAATGCTTTTTCAGACTGTATGAGAGTAATAATTAATATTCTCACTCTTAAGACTGGACAAAGATGAAGTTAAAGAGGTGTCAATGACATTGAGATTCAGGGCCATTTTTCCTAGTTGAAAAATTCAGAAACTTCACTTTTTTTTTTTCTCTCTCTCTGTATGTATATATCCAGATCTAGATAAATACAAATACAGATATATGGATTTATATAAAAACACAGAGAATCCCAACTCCCTTCTTACTCTGTATGAAAAAAGACTTCATCTTTCAGCCTTTCTCCCACTAAAAGGCTTTTAAAACAGAATTGTCAATGACCAAGTGGCACTCTACTTCTGACATTGTGACAGGTCTGGAATTCTTTGGACTTCAGCAGAGTCTTAATGGCTTGGCAAGGAATTATGAATATAAAAAGGCCACAAGTGTGTCTTAATGATATATCAAACTTCTATAAGAATGATTTATTTTTAATATCATCACAGGCAGATTTAAGGTGACACTCTATGCTCCTTCTCTGTAAAGAGATTCAGTGATAAATTACAAGCAAAAAAAGGCAATGGACAAAGTGAAATAGCTTTTTTTCCTGCTGGATTAAGTGTGACAAGTAAATGCAGAGCATAGAGTGAATCTTGAAAAAATATTAATGTTTTTATACAGCTGAGAAATGTTAAGAAATTCATTGCATAGTGAAAAATTGACCATGGATTTGTTTGTTTGCAATACCTAACATCCTTAGCCATGTTACATCACCTCTGTGTGAGTATGTTTGAATATTTTAGTTGTAGTGTGAGTGAACATACTTTTGTATTTCCCCAACACTGAGTTTCTTTGGAGTACAAATAAAACTAGAGTACTCTGTTTAGCAACAGAGAGTCTGGAACTGAAATAAACTATTTAATTAATAGAGACATAGTCAATACCTTTACCTAATGGCACTGGTCACAGCAAGATCATTTATGTCAAATATAGAAACAGAGATGAAAGTAGGTGACATGGCAGACTGAGCTGCACTGGGACTGCCCATTATTTAGGCAATCTTCCAGTGGTTTTAGGGATTTTCTGATCTTGAAAAATGACTACAGGATAGAACCAAACCCACAAACATAGAAGGCCAATTCTAAATTCATTAAGGTAACTGTCATACAATATTTTCTTCCCATTTTGAAAACATATGGACAATAATTTTACCATCTGAGAGATTCATCAAAGTAGATCTATGTTTTACCATGCTAGTAACGTGTAATAAAAATCCTACCTTCCAGAATTACATGCAGTATGTATGAAGCACAATTACTTTTGTACTAGATCATAGGATCATAAAATAGCCCTTGAATGATCGTCTGGTCCAACGTCTCAAGGGAAAGGGAGTCTAGATATGAGTATCCAACACCCTGTTCAGTCACCTCTCGAACAGGGATTCACCACATGGTGACTTCACCACATCCTTGGGGAAGTTCTTCCAGTGTTTGATTGTTCTCACTGTTAAATAATCCTTCTTCTATCACTATGAAACTGCACAGTACAACTTGCACTCATTGCCACTTGTCCTATCCAAATAACATTCAGCTGTAGCAGATTAGCACAAGTTTGTTGAAGTAATTGGAACTGTACCATTTGAAGAAAGGTTTCCAGTAGCCCTGTTAACCTTTATACTCACTCTAATCTCCATTTAATAATTACATTAGGATCCGGATCTGTTCTTTAAAGTCCTAGAAAAATTTCTTTTACCTTAGTGACAAAATCCAAATAATATAATCATTTTTATATCAGAAGTTGACTCTAGTGAAGATTGCTACTTAAAAGCTGGTGCTATGGCATACTCTAAAATTATTTGGTAGAGTTCAGTCTGGTTACAAGAAACCATCCATGGGATAGCACTTCTATGGCTCTGTAAATAATGTCCTGATGGAGTATTTTTTATGGAGGTCTCAAAATCCTTCGTAAATATAAGATTTTACGTTAAAATTTAATGAAAACCAAAATACAGGAGCCATTGAACATTTCAATAAAAATAATATTGTAATTTCCTTGTTTATGAGTTTTGCTGTTTGTCTTGTATTTACATGTTCCTCACACAGCTAACTTACAATAGACGGGGGGAAAAAAAGATAAAATCAATAAGTCTGATTTAGAGAATTAATTTTTATATTCATCAGTGATAAAATATTTCCAAGGCTATCTATTCCACCCATTATTCCAGTTTCTAAATGAAAAAATGAATTCTATCATTGTTCTACTCTGTTAATCCATCCTTGCAAAGCATCAGCTTTCTTAAGCAAGAATTTTGTTTGTCTGCGTATTGGAAACCTTCTTCCCACTTATACTGTAATATGGAAATAATTAATTATATTTTTTACAACAGTCATAAATGTTGGCAATGCTTGTGTTACAACATTTTCTGATAAATTAAATGGCTATGTAGCATAACTGTTACCACAGGTACCAGGAGATTTCAAGGATAAAACAAGACAATCTCAGTTTAACCACCTGGAATAATTTAATAATGTTAAAACAATTTCATTGAACTTGTGTTTTTCAAGTGTGATGAGGGCAGCGCTCCACTTAGAGCACTGTTTTGTGAAGTTAGTAACTTGGAAAGGAATTTGTCAGCTGTGTTCAGCACCTGATAAAATATGGGTTCATTGAAAACTTTCCAGCTGACAAGGATTCTACTTTAAAAAAATAAATAAAATACTGTATGTGGGTCAGTTCCATTAGAACATTTGTTTGGTCTAGTGTGTTATCAAAAAACAAACCAGCAATTTCCAGACTAGACTGCTTGGAATAATGGAAGCCCATAAATAGTTTATCTTGTAAATAATTTAAGAATAATAAATAATTGTTTATGCAGTACTTCTGGAAGTATGATACAGTGTCTTCCAACTAGTTTGCATTAGGAATCCACAGATTTGCCACTAAAATCTGCTTTAAAAATTCTCTTTAGCGACATTTTTTTAAAAAATCAAATAAATGTTTACCTTATTCTAAATGAAATATAAATCCCATTCATTAAAATTAATAATGATAAATGTCCTTGTTTGCATGAAATGAAAATGCATAATCAGAGAAAAATAGTCAGACAAGTTAATTTGTTTACAAAATTGGGAGATGGTGGGTATGTCAAACTGATGCAGGTAAATAAATGGTTGAATGAGTAGTACATTATCAATTCATATGGAGGCTCTTCTGCAACAGACACAACCATCTCTTTCAGTTCCATAGAGAATAATTAAAAATTTAAACTAAGTATTAAATTATTGCATTGTTTTTTAAGGAAAAACTAATATGCAAATGAACCTCGCAGAGTATCTGATATGTAAAATCCAATTCAGCCTTACCTTTGCAACTTTATTTACTAAACTCTTGAGAAAACAAATGAAAATGAGAAAAATATTGATCACGTTTCCCTTTTTTCCGGTTTTCCTTTAAAAGAAGGTGGTAAAATCTCTAAAAATTGGGGTGCTTATTTCTGAAATACCATACATGATTGCTTCACAAAAAAGTTGTAATGCAAACTCTGAAATGCCTGCTGTGTGTGTTTCTATGTACTTCTTCTGTTCTCTGATGAGCTGACTTTGTAACTAATGAACTCAGTGGGAAATTTGATTATCATAATCAAAATACAACATTCCAAATTGCTTTCTGCAAATACAGGGCACAAGAGTTTAAAATGCCCATGAACACTCTTTCTAATAATGGCTGCTATACCTAACAAGTCATAATTTGTCACCAGTAACAATATTTTCTCACTGGATAGCCTCATTTTCATTTTGCTTTATGTATTTTTCCTCTACTTATTCGGAATCCTCCAAAAACTTTATCAAGTCCAGCACTGCATGTTATTTGCAGAATTCTTGATACCTCATATTGCATGAGGGATACTGTTTGCTGCTGCCATAACAAAACCAGGAAATAATGATTTTAAAATTATATTCAGTTGCTAGGAGTACTTGACAGAGTGATAAATACGAAAGAATATGACTTTATTATTTTACGTGTGATTGAGAATGGGGCTTTACTGCCCTAGGCACTGTACAAATAATTGAAATCTGAATAAAGCAGTGGTGAGGATGAAGGTGTGTGGCCACCTTTCTGTCGTAAGCAAGAGGAAATGATGTGTCAGGAATGAAAGTAAGCAGAAGCAGGACTGCTGGCTGCTCTCTGGCTAACAATGTAATGCAAAAGCAAAGGAAAATCTTTATCAGTCTTGTGACTTGAGTCATTGGTAGAAATTGCCTTTTGTGAGTTTCTGAGCTATTGGCTACACTAGGTTGTGATTTTCCCACCTCCACATCTGTACTGCATGTTCCCAAAGACACGAGAATGCTCAAAGCACATTTGCAAACACTGACTATTTTTATGGGATGGAGAACTAAAAGGTCACTTTAAAGTCTGCTTTCAGGAATTTCTTGGTCTTTGATTCTTTACCTTCCTGTAAGGAAACAATTGAGGTATATTTTCAAACGGAGCCAGTGGAAACAAAAACCTACATGACTAAGTTCTTACAAAACAAAATCAGCTCAGACTATCCATTCATTCAATGTAACAGCATTTTGCAATGGGTGTGGCAGGACGTTTTCCATGACTTGTTTATACCAATGCATGATTTTAAAGAAACTGTTCATGTGTCTTTAAGTAAAATTTGATTTTCTGCAAAAAAAACAGATTTAAAACTATGGATCTCTTTTTAAAACTTATTGCCTTAACAAATTATCGTTATTCTGAACAAAAGTTCATTGCAATATAAACCAATGAAATTTTAGAGTTATGAAAATTTAAAAACCAAAGCAAAAACTGACATGGTTTTACCTAAACAGGTAACTAAGCACCATGCAGACACTTGCTTGTTCCCGCCAGTGGGATGTAGGAGAGAACTGGAAGGTAAAAGTGCAGTCAGAAAGCCTTCTGTGGCTTATTTCTCACAAGATAATATTTATTAGACTGAAAGTTATTAATAAATTTTACTTACTCAAGCTTGGGTGATTTGAGTTGGTGGAAAATCAAGGATTTTCAAAGAAAATATAATGAGTCACTTTGTTCAGATATAAAGTGAATTTCATTTATTTAAAGCACGTTTATCACCCAGATATAAATCAAAAGGAAAACATCTAAATTATAACCAAAAAATCCTTGGTATGATGCTTTAATTCGTAGTTCCTCCTGTCTGCTGCTTGTAAAAATAGGGAAAATTACTTACGCAAAATTTCTTCGTGGGAAAAAAAACATTCAGCTGGGATCCATAGTGGCCCAATAGAGTCAATACAGTCTGACTGAGTAGCTGTCTGAGCTGGGGCTGTTTGCTACAGCACAGGGGAAAAAAAGGGATATGTTTATAGTCCTGGCAAGCAAGCAGAATAGTCCCAGGGCATGAATAAAAATTACAATAATGTAATCATTTATATGAGAAAAAGTCATAGAAAATATATTCTATTTACTTATTCCTGTCACCCCAGGCTTGCAAATGTAAAGAAAGTGACTTAGTGCTAAGTGATTTGTGTTATTCAGTGCTGTACTGTAGTCAAATGTCTGATATTTAAGACAGACGTTGAAAGACAGCAACATTAACCTTGTCCCTTCATCCCAGATTATGTAAAATAATTAGTCTTTCTGCTTCATTAGGTGCCTAAATCTACTACTTTGGCACCTGTGACGTCTTTCAAGATATATGTTAATTATCACTAACTTGATACGTCGTTGTCTGTTTGGTGAATGTGAACCAAATTATTTAAGGTAACAAGATGATAGAAATTTCAGCTGGGACCTCTCTGGAGAGAAAATCTCAAGATTAGTGGTCCCCAGGTGCTAGCCTCAGAAAAGATCCTTCCATCTGCAACTATATAGCACGTGTTTGGCTGTTTGAGGAGATATTAAAAATCTACATTTCTCTGTGAGCTGAAGCCTAACACAGATGTCCAGGGTGATTATCAGGCTGTCTGTTATGAGATATCTTGGTATATGCCTCTGGCAGACATGTTCTACTCTATAATCAAAGGACTAAAGGAATTCTGAGGATAAAGAAATTGTTCATATTTTTTGTAAAAATGTTTTGAAACTTGGTCTTTCATATCCTTTTGGGAGGATGCTATCTCAAGGTAATGGGTGTTCAGGGGTAAGGTGTTGACTCTGTTCTTTCAAAGATATGACAGATAGGAATCCAAAAGCCATGTAATAACAGCTTAGGAGTAGAGGACAGTCATCATCCTTGCCCTTTCAAAGCAGTTTCCAATTTTCCAGGCACAGTTTGGCCAGGATCCATTATTAAAAAAACAGATTTCTTATACTGAAATTTTTGTTACGTAAAAAAAAAAGAAGCACCCTATACATAAACACAGGAATTTATTATTACTATTTTTAAAATTGTAGCAGCTTGATCATTTCCACTTGCCCTTACATTACATTTCTCAGTAGTCCTTCTCCTGTGGGTGGCCTGGAAAAACTTATTCATCATGGAATTACAGCTTGCTAATGATATAGGCATTTGTTTCATTACTTCAGTGATGTTGCTTTTAAGAACAGAGCCTATGTAACTTTACTGTTTGTTAGCTCCCTTTAAAGCTTGGGATGAAAGTTTTTGTCATCTCAGGCTTTGTTTCAATTATTCAGCCTGGTGCCAGTTTAGTCATCAGTTGTGTTATGTTCTCAATACGTGGGCAGAGTTGGAGCACTATGGAGGTGAGGCTGGCAGCCAGGAGATGCCAGGAGAATCTGAAGCTGTTGACATGCACTCAGTAGTCTGGCTCTACCTTCCATAATTCTTTCAGGGTGCACACAGTGAAAACAATGTGATACTCATGTACCATGATCATGAATTCAGTTCGAAAACTACATAGCATGGAAGGCAGAGGGGTGTTATATAATGCAAGGCAATAACACCAGTCGCAGCAGTGGCAGAGACAGGAGCCAAGCTCACAGAGAGCTGTGCATGTTCTTAGACTTTCTGTGAAGGTGGGTTTTTTGTTTGTTTTTGGTGTTTCTACATTTCTGTAGAAAGCTATTGATGCGCACTACATGGCGTGCATCATTTTAGATTACCTAAGACCTCATTATTGGTCATCCAGACCCTGAAATAAAACATTTCCAGTATCTAAATTACTATCTGTGTGAACAGATTTAAATATGACAACATAGAAAAATAGCATGTTGCATGTATTTTGAGACCGCAAGTGTGCAATTTTAAGCTTCAGGGAAGCTTGAATTGTCAAGATTTCACAGGGAAACAACACCAAGCTTTAGTTTGATTTCTGGTACACTTTGGGTTGCAATCCTTTGTGGACTTGAACAATCTTCATCTCTGTCCATGGGTTCTGCTCAGGTCCTGTTTCCTGTACCCTGCGGATGCCTGCATTTGCAGGGTTTTTTATTCTGCTTCAGTAATTGGAGTGTGGATTATGTGCTACACCTACTGAGCTACTGCTGAGATTGTGTTTATTAAGGGAATTTTGCTTTCTGACAGGCCCTGTTATTACCTGGCATGCATTCTTTGCCGTGATATGTTGGCCACAGGGTGTCCTTCTACAAAAATCATACGACCATGCACAGTCTTCCTTCAGAAGAGAGATACGCCCTTGTGAATCCCTTATGTACATTTACCTAAATGGCTTACTAGATTGGATTTCCTTCACCAAAGATAGAGAAAGTAAGCAAGAACCATCCTTTGCACTTTCTAGCATGCAGGAAAAGATGCTGGATACTTCTTAAAACTCTGCCAAAGGAAAACAAAACTGTTTGCATGCTTCTTCTGTATATCCTTGCCTTTTCTACAAGGCATAGAGAATGTAGTCTTACGAGAATGATAGTTATTACAACTGAATTTGTTATATTAGTGTACATTTAGGATGTAATCTTTCAAGATACTGCAGGCCTTTTGCTAGCACTAGTGAATTTCCGATAACATTTAACAATCTAAAGATCAAGTTCTTTTGAAAAATATGATAGCCATGGATACTAATATGTCTTTAACTACATTTGTATTTCAAAACAATAACAAAGCATAGAGGAATGAGGAATTAAGACACACTGAAGAAGTTGCACAATAAATCAATACTAAAGAAGAAATTATTCAAGTCCAATTATATTGGAAGTTTAAAACAGAAGGCAGCTAGAAAAGTATTGCCACTTCCTACAGTTTACAAGTCTACCTTCCATCTTTCACACCAGATACTAGAATAAAATATGAAGATAAGAGGAGGAAAGTAAGTACCCTGGGTTCTTTCCTATTAAAATCAGATTATGAAATGTATCAGGAGAACTGTTCAAATACCCCAATTTATCAGTCATCAAATCTGCAAGCATGGGTTAACTAGCTACATGTAGAAATGTGCTGACATTTGCATACAAGCATAATTATGGATTTTTAAAGACATGCTTTATATAATTCTTGTTTGACATGCCACACAACAGACCCTTCAAGAATCAGCTCCTCCTTAAGTGAGAAAGACATAACATTTTTTCATGTGTGCTTCTATAGCACTTCAGACATGAACTGAATGGTGCTATCATCTTTTGGATTTTCTAATCTGTGAATACTGATAAACTTATACATAACATCTGAGACTCCAGACATTCGGAGGAGTATAAAATGTCAGTTAGGTCTTTATTTACTATCATTAGCTTATGATCCAGTGAGCCTTCATCAGAGACACTGTTTCGGGGTTTTTTTTCCCCCTACAGCTACAACACCTGGTCTCTCTTGGCAATAAATTCTATGTGTTATACAGCAATTACCTCTGATATATAAAAAGCTTCCCTGAGATTTGGAGTGGAAGGGAAGTCATGGAGTCTTTTCCCAGTCACCAGAATATGTATTTAATTGACTATTTTATATAATTTTAAAAAAAAAGTTTTGATGAATTCAACACCTTTTAATTGTAACTTTCAATCTATTTGAAATTTTTGACAGGTTAATGAGGAACTCAAACACACCTAGATAGGAGAAGAAGAAAGACTTGAGTCTGGGACTTAATACATTGCACTGACTATTTGAATTAATTCACTAAAATAAGCTGACAAAATGTTCCTGTAGTATAATATTCTTGTGTGTTTTGTATTTTTGGTTGGTTGTTTTGTATTTTAGACTTGTTCCCAGAGGAATGGAAGAGAAAGCTGCTGAAAATTCAGAAAGATATGCTTGTCACCAGAACAAAAATTACTCATTTTTCAAAAGTAGCTTTCTTTTACCAGCAATATGCATTAAAATATTATTGGGATTCTATGTATTGTATTATTATGTGCTGACAGTAGCATGATGATGTTGTGCTTAATGTGACAGTTCCTCTGCTACTTTCACCAAGAATCCCTTTTAATTTTGAAGACTTGCATTTTCAGTGAGCTGACAGGGAATGATATGCAGGGCTAGAGGGCAGGAACAGTATCACAGGGGATCTCAATGACCTCAGAGAGGAGTATAGCAGAGTTAGAAATGACATAGTGTGCATCAGCCTGAATAGAGAATAGGCAGAAGACTAGGGAATAATCATAAAAAACCAAGGGAATAGAAAACCAAAGTCGAGACTAAAGATACCTCTTGGTCAGGGATGAATCTCAGAGTAGCTTGCACTACCTTTTAAGGAAAAAATCCAAACTATTTTGCTGATGTACTAGAATTTATTTGCTTTATTTATGTCATAATATTATTAATTAACCACAGAATCTGAACTTTATCTTAAAAGGATTGGAACATATCAACAACTGTGTCAGAGCTGAAATTACAGGAGTCTCAGGATTTGTTTCTTCTTTTGCAATGGTGTCCTAGTGTTAGGCAGTTTGTTATTTCTCCCTTTCTGGTCAATGCCTAAATTGCGGAATCAGAAAACATCTCCTCAACCCTTTCAGATGTGGCATATGCACTGCATGAGTGCTGTTAATTTGCTGACCTCCTGTCATCATATAAGACTGAGTGTGGTGGTGTAACAGAGCTACCTTCTTGGAATTTAGATGTTGCAAACAGCACTTTAATATTTTAAAATTGGCAAGGCTTATTCTTTAAATGGATTGACAATTTTGTCTCTAGGCATGGACAAAATTGGCAATATGACACCCTGTGAAAACAGATCGACTGATTTATGATTTATCTAAGCTAGACTGGTTGCTTACTGCTTGATGGGAAAATTTAAATTGTAACTTCTCAGCAGTGGTAATTTGTGACATTAAAACAATCTGGAATCGAGGCCAAGAAGGCCCACCTATAGGAGGGTTTTAATTGGCTGGAAGCAGGAATTCTAGAGACAGAGGGATGGACTCAGTTGAAGAGACAAGAAACAGACAGTATTTACCTGTCCTGTAGCCATCCTACAATGTGAGCACTCATGAGCTACATTTGGTCAGCAGAGCTGACCTGGAGCTTGGATTAAAGGCTGAGCTGAGGTGCCCCACATCAGCATTCAGAGGACTGGTGCTAATACAAGCAGATACAATGAATCAGCTTAGCGTAGGACCCAGCTGGGTTAGAAATAGTGTCATTTTTTTGCATAGCAATGAATTGAGTGTGTTTGGGCTTGCCTATTGCTTTCCTAAGAATGCATCAATAGTAAAAATATTTATTAAGGATAACAAAATGACCTTATAACTGTGAGGCAGAAAATATGTAATTATGCCATAGCTTCAAGTAGAAACATGAGGTCTCCAAAAGCAATGAACACGAAATATTTTTGGAAGTTACATACAGGTATTTGTGACAAGGATAGCTCCAGAGAAGGAGAAGTCCAAAAATAATGTGCCGTAAGAGCTTGAATCTTGTCCTAATTTTTCACATATTGATGGCAAAGCAGTTCATAATTTAAAATGGGTCTCAAGAGAGGTACAGGTTCTGGAGTGCAACTTAAACTGAGTCTATCTTACATCAAAGAAGTTGAAATATCATTAGCACACAGAAACCATCTCTCCAAGGTATAATAATGTATTCTACATGTCAGCCTGCTGCCCACAATGAATGCATATTGTCCCATTTATCACTTGTTGTATTATTTAGGTTCTTGAAATCAAATGGAAATAGATATACTACTCCTTCCTTGGTTTTTCAGTAAAGTTATTGAAGAATTTTATTTTATTTAAAACAACAAAATAAAAACAACCCAGATAACCAGTTGCTGATAGGGCTTATATTAACATCTTGGGAAAAAACCACCAAACTATAAATTAAATGTGGATATATTTTATTTTAAAAAATCATCTATTTTTATCACAATTGTAATTGGTCATTTTCACCAGTGCAGCCAAATTGTTCTTGGCCTAGGTCTATGAAAGACAAAGACAAAGTATTGATACCTTTACCACTATGGCACACAGTTGCCGATAAACTTGTCTTTCTAAAAGCTTGATCAGTTTGCATCATGGACATGTTGTATCAAAGGAACAGTATAAAGGCCTGAAAGAAGAAGACACCTGACTATATCTCCCCCACAAGGAAAAAAAACTCACAATTATGTTCAACATCATTCTATTTGTTTTAAGCTGTTGAATATCCCAGAGATAGTGAGCTCTAAACTAGCATTTTATCTCAAACTGATAATACATGGTTTTTATTTTGTGGGACTATTGTAATGTGGTCATATCACAGAATCAGAGAATTACAGAATGGGTAAGGGGGCAAGTATCCAGAGTGGATCATCTGGTCAAACCTCCCTTTTCAAGCAGGGTAATCCCAGAGCACATGGCACAGGATTTCGTCCAGATTATTCTTAAATATCTCCAGTGAGGGAGACTCCACAACTCCTCTGGATAATCTTTTCCAGTGCACATTCACTGCTTAGTAAAGAAGTTCTTCCTCATGTTCAGGCGCAACCTCCTGTGCGTCAGTTTCTGCCCATTGCCTCCCCCTGTTTCTTGGCAAAACCAAGAAGAGCCTGGATCCATCCTCTGACACCTTCCCTTCAGATATTGATAGACATTGATGTGGTCCCCACTCAATCACCTCCTCTAGGCAGAACAGGCAGAACTCCCTCAGCCTGTCCTCTAAGGGAGATGCTCCAGTCCCTTAATCATCTTTGTCACCTTCCTCTGGACCCTCTCCATGTCTCTCTTGTCCTGAGGAGCCCAGAACTGGACACAGCAGTCCAGATGCCTGCTTCACCAGGACTGAGTAGAGGAGCAGGATCACCTCCCTTGACGTGCTGGCAGTGCTTTTCCTAATGCACCCCAGGATATCATTGGCCTTCTTGGCCTTAGTGGCACTGCTGGGCTTGTGGTCAGTTTGTTGTCCAGGACCAGGACCCCCAGGTCCTTCTCTGCAGAGCTGCTTCCCAGCAGGTCAGCCCCAGCCTGCACTGGTGCATATGTATTGCAACTCTTTTTAAAGACTTACGTTGTTTCCAACTCTTAGAATGACTATAGACTATTTTTGGATAGGAAGGAGGAGAAATTAAATTATAATGATATCAGAAATTAAAAAGTAATGCATATGTATAAAAGCTGGTTAGAATTGAGATAATAAATTTAGATTTGGCTGAAAATTGGTAATTACATTTATTCATATGCAAAGTAGATTTTCATATGCCAATCTGCCAGCTGAATAACTAGCTTTAGTATGTCCGTTAATCTGAAATTCAAATAAATCGGTATTTGAATAAGATAAAGTAAGCAAACAGATAATTTTAAAATGTAGTACAAATTTATAGGAAATATTAATCTGATGTCTTGGATCCCTTATTTTTTTTTTAAATAAACTGAGCTTCTGAGAACCTCAGTATAAATAATTGTTCCAGATTCCTAACACTGTTTTATCAAAAATGATGGTTTAATCCCATACATTGCAATACAAATGCAAAAATATGCTACACAAATGGATTTACAAATATTATTAATGTGGTATGCAAACCATTCTATGATTCTGTATTAGATAACAGAAAAAACCTGAACATTCCAGAAATGATCAGGAGCATGTCTTACAGATGTCAGACTGGATTTTTCATTCTCTATTGCTTCGAAGGATGCTAAAAGTTTTTAAAATTAACCATATAATGTTAAATAGTGTCAGCTTTCTGGGATGCATGAAGCAATGAATGTGCCAGCCATTTGAGAAACTCTGCAATGTTAAATTGAAGATGGATTCAGTTATTGTTGGAGATATAGGTGTGCCCTTTTTAATCAAGTAGGGTGGGTTTCTACTAAACTTGCAATCAAATTTCACAAAAACTAGTGCAATAGTCAGCCCAAGTTTCTCTATTCTTTATACAGAATAGAGAGGATAGTTAGGGCAACAGAATCTCATCTGGAATTCTTTTTATACATCAGTCTTACCCATTAAATACAGACAGCCTGAACTATCTGAGATGATTCAGCTGCTTCTAGACATATATTTAAAATAGTTGTGCCTTTAAACATGAAGACAGATTATAATTTAAATTGCACTTGAAATTCAAAAGGTCATTTTATAGTTGGCTTTGATACACGTGCTTTCTATGGTGATTTTTGTCATTTCAGTGAGAAACACAAACTTCCTACTTCTGACTGCAGATATTTTAGATGCAGTTGAAATGGTTTTGTAATTTGTAATTTTCTACTCCAAAAAGATTTTTTCTCTGCTTTTGATAATTAGATATATTTTTCATACACCTGACTTCTTGTTTTGAAGATTTTACATCTGTCTAAACACCCAAACTAAAATTTTTCACCCTGGATCTGTGCCTGAAAAATTATTAAACTTTCATGTTAAGTAATTTAGCTGCTTCTTCTAGTTCTAGAAAGTTTTACCTTTTTTGTGTTTGAATTGTAGCAGCATAGCTGCATAGTTGGGATAGACATTTAGAATGCCTTTATCTTAAATACACCTTCCTGGAACCTGCTATCATCTGATGGAACTCACTAGCAGTGTAGAAATGTAATTTTTTTCCTCAGCAGAATAGCTCATGGTTTTGCTGCAGTTTCTAAGCATTCGTAGAAGTGCTCAGAAGTTCCCCAAAGCTCTATAAATACCATTCCTTGTTCCAGCATCACACAGCTCCTTCAAAAGTGTCAGTTCACTAAGAATGTGCCAAGACGTAGGGACAGTGATCAGATATGGAAGCTGGAAACTCAGTTAAAGGCAACTGTGGGAGTTCCTATAACCCCATGAGAATAAAAAATGAGAAACATGACCTAGATGTGGCTGTTTGTCTCATGTCTTTGACTACATACTAAAAAATTTGCACCTCTCTCCTACATAGGTGAAGTTGTAAAAAAATAAGGTCCCTATATCCTGACCTTGGGGGATACAAGTTTTTCTTCCTACAGAGAAGCAGAGACTTCTCAGGATATGCAGTTTGGATAGCTGATGTAAATGAGTAAAGGTGAAGTTAAGGCACTTTAGCTTTAAAAAAACCAAAAAAAATTAGGCTTTTCTCTGTTGGTTACCCTTGGCTGTTTTAATTTATGGTGGATACCTCAGAGGCATTTGTCCATAGAGGATTCCTCAGACACATGCCCAGCCAATCTGTATATGCTCAGTAGTTTAGATAAAGCCAAGAAATAGTTGTTATAATTCTTGTGGTTGAAATCTTAAGAGTTTAGCCTACTAGTTCATAACAAATTGTTACAAAAAAAGAGAAAGAAAAAAAACATGGTTCAAATTATTACATAGACCCTTTCTACCCCTTTCCTTTCATTATGTTCACCCTTGCCCTTCTCTATTTTCTAAGATTGGTGGTTTCATTCTGATCATAGTGGTGATGGGGTATTACAGTGAGTTGTCAGCTCCTGGACCCCTTAACCACCAAGTGGAATATAATGTGCAAGTTGATGGTTTCTTCTTCCTCACTCTAGGATCCACTTGAAATAATTTTCTTTTTGCAAATTTGCTAACACAGTTTTACACCTACACTCTTTTTTTCATTGGTCTGCATTTCTATATTCTGTTCAAATTTACTAATTATAGTGGCTTTTACCTACGCTGGACTCATTGTTCTCCTTGTTCCTCTTAAAATAATTTTTCTCATATTTTCCATCTGGTTTCATAGGAATACAATTTGATACAAACAAAAAAATGTGCATCCATTTTAGCATTATCCACCTGTGCAATGAGATCATGCAACTCAGTTTCATTTCTGCTATTCATATTCCAGGTTACTTACAGGCATTTTTCTAGGACCATCCATGTTTCTTAAGACAGCTTTTACTACATATTAGTATCACATTGTCTGTTAGCTTGCTTTTGGCTCACTAGCTGAGGAAATCTGTTACAATTCTATTGTCAATATTTGAGCACCTGATACTGTGGGGATAACAACATATTTTAAGGCTAATAACACTAATGTTGAGTGTTATGTCCAGCTGCATAAGGATATAAGGATGATATAAAATGGCTATGTCCGGTACTTACTGATTCTCTTGCATCCTTCTATTGGATGGAAATGGAGCACTGTAACACCAACAAGGAAAACAGCTACTTTTTTCTCCTCTTTCCTGTGTTCTCCCATGCCTGCAGGATTTTTTAGATTTCAATTCTTATTTAAAGGTTTAATATTTTGCAAATTACTTTTACACTCTTTGTTTAAAATAAAAATTTCCCACACAAATAAAATTAAAAAAAAAAACTGTTGAAATTTCAAAATCTACTAAAATTTGCGTTGGAACATGACTATTAGTCATGATCCTTTTCTTTTACCTATACATTTTTACATGTTTTTTTTCTTGCGGGAAAGAGTGGAGCTTTTTTCAAATATTTATTGAAAATAATATTGTAAATATAAGCATGAAGTCTTTCTCTCTTTTGTAAACACTTATTTCCAGAAGCTGGCCTCTCTGGAGAAAAAAAAAAAGCCCAAACAAACAAAAAATTCAAAATATCTGAAAAAAATGACAATTTCACACTGGGAGCTGACAACATTTCAAGCAAGCAGCCTCTGGGCAAGCAATTAAGATGGGTCAGGATTAAAAAAATGTAACATATTTGAAGTGACCTTTTCCCCAGAGAGCCATCTGCTCCCTGCTGGTGAGAAAGTCAGGTTTGGAAGAGGCTCTACCTGAACAGCTGCTTGCAGAGAGCTCCCCCTGGCAGTGCTGGATACAAAACTCAGCTAACAGAGGTTAGCATCTGAAAATCTGCAAGCATCCACTCTAATGTAAACAAAACTTCCATTTATTTCCACTCTAGCTGGATTTTTTATGCTTCCTTGTTGTTTTAATTAATATTTTTTTCTGCATCTCTGTGCATTCTGACAAAAAAAAAAAAAGAAGTAATAAATGTTGATAAAAACAACATTAAATATTCATTTCAGTGTGTATACTAGGGTTTTTTTTTCCAAATATTCAGGAGTGGAATACTCATATGCTAAAAAAATCACCATCAGGAGATAAACAAAAGTATGATGTGGTGTAAAAAATGGGAACAGGGAATTCCCAGAAGGAAAAAAAAAAAAAAAAAAGAAGAAAATAATATATCTGAAGGTACAGAGCAATTTAAAATATTAAAGTAAATCAGTACTGTATTGGAAAACCTCATCCATTGTTATAGGAATTAATGAAATAACAACAGTGAACTCTATACCTTTTCAATGTGAAAATTCAAGCCTCCTTTTTTTTCTTATAATATTGCATCTTACATCTCTCCCTTTGACATTACCTATTAAAACCCTGAAAGCAAAAAGCCTGATATCGGTACATAACCAGGTTTCACAGAGAATTAGAGATTGAAGCACAGCCTATAGACTGAGAAAAGTGGTTATCCTCCATCATTCAGCACTTATTAGACCGCATCTAGAATACTGTGTCCAGTTTTGGTCTCCCAATATAGAAGAGACATATATAAACTGTAGTGAATTCATCGTGGGGCCACCAAGCTGGCTGAGACTGGAGCACCTGTCCTGTGAGCAGAATCCAATGGGCTTGATCAGCCTGCAGAAGGGCCAGTTTTGAAGGGGTCGAGGACTGGTTGGAGACACAACTTGATAAGAACAGTGCTTGGTGGGTGGATGAGCAATGATCATGAGTTGAATTTTTCCCCCACTAAGGGAAGAGGCTGCTCAGAGGATCTGTGTAGTCCCCACCCCTGGAGGTTTTTCCAGATCTGACTAAGCCAACCAGATAAACCCCAGAGCAACCTAAACGGATCTCACACCAGACCTTGATGAATTAGAGACCCCCTGGTTTCTCTTCCAACCTAAATGTTTCTACCTTTGCTATCTTTAACTGCTGTGAAGTTAAAAGCGGTATTCTGAAACACCAGCCAGGTTTTTTTCTGCTTCTTCCAATATCACCTTCCAGTTGTTAATTATGTACTCAGCACTTTTCCTTTTAATGTGTATTAACTGGCATGAAGTCAGTGTCATCTTCTCCATGACCCAGAAACTCTCTTCTGTGCAGCAAGAAATCTCTGGCTTCCAGCAGTCAGCTGCAATGAACAGCCAAGCAAAGGATGCAATAATAAACCATGACTTCTAACCTTTTCCAGATCATTTTCATTAAAAATACATAAACGATAGGGCTAAAAGCCACACCACTGAAATGACATATAATATTTCATACTCAGCCTCTACTAAGTGTGTTAATTTAGACTATCATCCTTAAATGTTGAACCTATTTTGTTTAAAATGTATGAGAAGGAATAAGATGTTTAGTAGGTCTGCTGGTATCATGAGGTAGATACGATAACTTCTGGAAAAATTCTACTTAGTTTCTTCCAGAGTTCAAAGATGTAGTCATCAATTTGAAATTAAAATTGATTAAAACACTGAAAAAAAAGTAATTACAGTTAAGTGTCATTAAGCTGTTTTAAATACAGCAGTGTACTGAATGATGTGGTGTCCCACGCTTAAGGGGAAAGGAGCACCTAAGATTCGTAAATGGCTGTAGTTGACAGGTACAAGTCATAGGGTCCACAAAACCTCACAGTTTTATTAGTAAATTATACACTTGACATGGAAATTGGTATGTTAGTGCCTGGCATACTATATAAGGACATAACAGTGGGTTTTGACAAAAGGGGTAAGGTAACAAAGAAGAAAGAAAGAAAAAGATGATTTAAAGAGGAAGAGAGAGAAAGAGAGAGGAAGGCAGGCAGGCAGGCAGGAAGGAACCCACACCTCACCCTCACTCCCACCCCCATCAATGACCTGAGGTTGTACACAATAACCTCCAGGTCCCAGCCATGTTCCTTCCTGGCTAGTGCAAAAATTAACGCTGTCCTGGCTGGAACCAAGACAAGGTCCTTCCTGATTTTTGGTACAAGTGTATTTCAATTCTGGACCCATTCCAGCAGCGTGCTGAAAAATCCCAAAATTGTGCCAATGGCAATAGTCACATAGCCAGATAAGCTGTGTCTTCTTGTTTCTTTCCTTCCCATACTCTGCAGCTAAAAAGATAGAGAAAAAAACAACTTATGCTCCCAATCCCTTAATCAGTTGTCATAAGGCCCTGAAGTCTGTTTTGACCATCCGTAGGTTTCTCCCTTAGCTACCTATTAAGGAATCATTCCAAATGGTAAATCACATTTACAAATTAAATACTTTCTTAGGTCAACTAACTTGTCAACTAAGCATTTATTTTATCTACACATGCATTTTTTTTTCCATTGTGCATGTCATTTTTGTTACTTGTGTATAATTTTCTACATTTACTATTTTGATTGTTATAATGTGGTGAAGCTACTAAAAGCACTACATTTTTCTAGGACCAGACATGACTCTTTCAGTTTTAGGGTGAAGATCTCTCCATGACTGCATGGACAGGGGAACGTAAGAGCAGTACTGCCAGCAATTTAAGTACGAATGCTGTTATGTATTCAGAAGCTTTCACCACGTCTGAACAAAAAGTGAGTCATTACAGGTTGTTTATAACGTTTCTAATAACAAGTTTTGAAGACTCAAGTATTTCTAAGAAATTCAAATGTGACTGTTATTTGAGGAGTGCACCCTGATGCCTGCAGCAAAATTTAGGATGACTATGTATGTAAATTGAGCAGTTCTGTGGGGTGTTTTCTAGTACTATTTTATTTAGTAGTGTAGAAATAGGCTTAATAGCTTGAACGGCTGGGCCTGTACTTTCCAAAAATTTTCCTCTGACATAACTCTATACACTTGTCATGCAACTATATTCAGGTTTAGTGAATTCAGGTGGAGTATGTGAGGTAAATGAAGATACAGAAGATGAAAATACACTGTCATTACACAGACAGTAGGACAAACTGCCTATCAGGGTGTTCTTCAGATGAAGAAAAATAGAAGCAGATACTATTCCTTTTGCATGTGAAACTCAACATCTCTGATGTCATGTCATCTGAAGGGTAAAATGACAAATTTTTGAAAAATAGTATGGGTTTCTTTCAAAATAAAGCCACCTTTCTTCTCCCTATATTTAGTTTTTATATACTTTGAGAGCGTAAGTTCAGCTTTTCTGTCTTCAAGCATCTTCCCACTCACCTCTTCAAAGGACTTTTTTTTTTTTTAATGGATAGAGTGTCCTGGAAAGCAATTATGTGAATTATGCACAATTTCTGAAGCTAGTTAATGGGTCCCATTGAACTGCCAAAATTTTCGAAATACATCTTTAAAATGCCGATTTTAAAAAAATATAATTATGCTGATATGAAATCCTACATTATGACACAATTCTGTGAAATAAAAAAGAGAATAATGAAAAAAGTGCAGAGGGCATATTTATTTCTAACAATGAGAATCACACAGAAATGGAATAATATGGTGTCCTGTCTTTACTAGCTGTATGTCATGTACCTCAAGGCAAAATAAAGTAGTAAAATATGTAATAATCTTTTGAACAGATCATATCAGAGAAAAGTTTCATATTAGCAACATGGGCTGATTTTATTTGCCTCAAATATTTGACATATTGTCCTATGAAATTTTGGATTTTACTCTTGGGCACTATTTATCTTAACTACTTCACAGAAGTTTTCCAAAAATATTGTTCATTTTCTCTGTGTTTTAATGCTTTTGAAAGTATTTTCTACCCTTTTTTGTATACATAAAATGTTATTAACTTTGGTTTTTAAGGATGACAGTGTTCCAGAAATGAAGCTCTGTATTTGCCAGTGATCAGATACATCCTCAATGATTTGTCATCTTAAGTTTCAACCTGATGAGAGAAGATTAATGTGTAAGTGAAGTATTTGGAAGTAGAGATCACAGCAGTGCATGAGTGAAGCTGTGGTCCATTTCCTGGGATGATCCAAAGATTCCAGATGTCTCTCACAATCTCCAGGTAGTCATAGCTCTGTTCTAACACCAGTGGTGTATAATGTCAGTATCATCATCTGCTCCTCTACTTTTGAAATGGGAAAGCACACATATATTAACACTTACCAACAAAATGTAATTTTTTTTTTGGTGGTGGTGGTGTTTGTTTTGTTTTGCTTTTTCCTTTTCCCCAGCTTGATAAGAAAAAACCGTCTCGTGCTAATCTCAACTCTGATTGATAAAATAATGCAGCATCTAGGCAAACCTGCTATTAAAACAAATACAAGCAAACCAACACAGATTAACCAGGCATGCCATAAAACACTGTCCTGGGGTGACTGTATGATACTGTATTCCCAATCATCAGGCTGTGCGTTTAAGGCAGATCCAAGAGAGGGGTGGAATTTTTTCGGCGGCCTATGTTCCAAAACACAGATAACTCGCTCACTCTCATGCCAGTTCTCAGCTCTGCAGCAGGGCAGAGAGGTGCATTCTTTTCCTTTTTAGCTAGCTTCTTGTTTGTTAGCTGAAGCAAGGAGTTTTCCTGGAACTGTGGCTACTTCTTTTTTTCTTCTGGAACTGTTCAGCAACACCAGAACATCACCAAGAGGACTTACACTGTGGCCTGGAGGTGCACACACCACACCCCATCTCCAGAGAGAGAGCAGAGCCACACCTACAGACAGGACTCTGAATTTACCAGGTTTTCTCCACAGCAAGAGGTTTTATTATTTAACATTATTCATTCTTTTTAGTGCCTACATGAACCCTGCTTGTTAAATAAATAGGTTTTTTCACTTTCCTCCAAGGAATTTCTTTCCAAACCTGGTGGGGGAGGGGCTGCTGAAATCTGCCTTCTATCAGAGGATACATTCTTTTGAGACATTTCCTCCAAATTTGTCTCAAACCAAGACAAGCGCACACAAGTTCTCCAGATGTAGGTGTTTGTTTTTGTGTAAAATGAATGAAAGTTATGTGTACTTTGACCTAAAATGAATTAGGTTTTTATTAGAGCCTTAGAGCCAAACTCTCGTTCTAGAGTCACCAGAATAGTTCAGGAGTGATTGAACATATTACAACAGAAAGAGTATCAGTATTTGGCCTTAAGGAAACCCTTATGGTCCTATGGGTCAGCAAGATGCTGGACTGGGAAATGAGAATTTATTTCTAATCCTGCTTCTTCAAGTACTGTTAAAAGGGTAGAATCAACTACTAGATCATACAATTTTGCAGTTAAAATGCAGAACCAGTGTTTCATACATATGCAATTTCCATCTGTATTTAGTGTTATTTTTCCCCTCAGTCATAGCAAAAACTTTTTCTAAATCTCTTGTATTAATTTGATGTGTCAAACAGTAATTTTACAGTAATAACAGTAATTTTAAGACAAACATTGCAATTGTTATTCTGAAGGGTTAAAATTAATTAATCAGCTCTGCCTGTTAAAATCTTGAGATTTGAAGATAACAAAACATAACATAATTTTTCTTTATTTTTAAAGTGTGGGGTTTTTGGTTAATTGCTTTTTTGTTTGTGTTTGTCTTTTATCTTTTGGTTTACCCTAAGCTGTCGGGGTAAACAAACAAGGTCATATTTTCAAAACTGTACAACTTATGTATTTAGCAAATATTTTTGAAATATTTGTAATGCATGTTGAAAGAGAAAAAAACAAGTTATTGAAAAGAGAGTGCAATCAAGAAAATACAGAGGAGGAAAAAAATTGACATTGTACTTTATTAAAAAAAGTGCATGAATATCATGAAGGATTAGCTAGTGATTTCACTTCAGAAACACTAAATATATGTATATGCATAAAAATAAAATACTGGTTTTGAAAATCAAGTTTAGTTAGCAGCTACACTAAATAGGTAGGTTACTTTTTTTGCTTTATTCTGCCTCCCAAGGATATATACAATTGGTTTATTTTTATGGAACAAAATATGCAACACTTTTACTAAATACACACAAGGTTTGTTGTTTTTTGGGTAATTTCATAGATAAGATATATCTGTTTAATGTCACCTGGAATGATAATGCTTGAACTCACACAGTCTGAATCAATCTATAGATGTATCTTTATAAATCTAATTTTAACATATGCATAAGTCAAATTGATTCTAAAGAAACGGAAATATACACATATTATTAAGTGTTTTTCTGAATTGTCTCATAAAGAGGAATATCTATTTCTCTGCTTGAAGTCTTGCTTATTTCAACATTCAATTTTCTCTATTTGGGCTGGAGGAAATTGTTTATTATCCATCATTGATTATAGATATGTCTTGGAGGACTATGTTATCAGGTGAATTTGATGGCTATAACATTTCAAGTGTTTATATAAATTCAGAGGATAACAGAGTAAGCTTTGCTCTTTTTTTGGTCTGTACTGTTCCTGGAGTCTAGCCCAGAATTCTTCAAAGGGCATGTATTTGGCCTGAAAAATATTCACAACATCTTGAAAGTCACTGAAATACAGCACTGGAAAAAAGGCAAAGTACAGGGTGATCAGGCATATAGCATGCCGGAATCCAAAATCATTAGATAGATATGATGGTGTTTGCTGTGAAATAAAGTGGGCTTTGGATCATTCACAGAACTTGAGGGTAGGAGCCTTATAGTCATTTAGCTAAACTCTCACCCTGCTTCAGCCAGGGATCTGTCACTCATCCTGCCTGAAAGGAACAAGCCCTGGAGGACAAAGTCTCCAAACATCATCTGGAAAAGCATTTGTTGATAAAGGCCAAAAACATTTCTGGAAGCATTTTGAAGTGGTGTTTAAAACATGCATCTCTGACTGCTTTATTAATTTAGAAATAGACACTTTATACAGCGTACGTTGAGAATGGATCCATAAAACACAGATAGTAAATTGAGCACTGCTGTATTGAGCATTCCTAGTTAAGAGGAAACATCAAGGAAAAGGGTACTGTGGCTTACTGTGGCTAATCAGACTCTGCCATCACACTGCATGCCTCAGTCTGAACTTAAAAGCAGCATTTTCTTGGAATGAGAAGCAAGAGATTCACAATCCTACGAGGCCATGGACCTTGTTACTCCAAAGACAAAGTGCCATGGCACTTATTCAGGAGATCAAGATTCTACTGCCACTTTTCTTCTTGTGTGAAAGAAATTAACCCACAACTGGGTAGAAGAAGTTAAGAAATATACACTAGTGTATGTTTCTTTATTTTTGTCATACTATGAATACTTAAATAGTTGGAAATTAGTTATTTCTGTAAAGGGCATTAATAAACACTTGTAAGGTGACTGCAGTGGCCAAGAATGATACCTATTTTTTTTTTTTAAGCTACAAAAATTATGGCTAAAGAGTAGCTTTTTTCATAACATTTAGAACCTATGTAGAAGAAGGACAATGAAAAAGAAGGTAAGTAATGCTCATCGATAACATACTGTAAAATCACTTCAAACCTCATTTAATATATATTTGCTCATTAAGAATTTCCCAACTGCACAGTAAGATTCAGTTCTTGTGAGGTAAAGGATGAATCAAAAAAAAGAAGAAAAAATTTAAAAGTTCTGAGAAAGGTGTGATCTATTCTTTTGGAAGAAATCGCTTAAACTGGAATCTGTTTTGTGTACACACAAAACTTTCATTGAACTCTCAAGTATCAAACCATAGTCTGTTGATACATTTTAGCAGGCCACCTGAATTATTTGGAATTTGCCAAAGCCGAAGATCATGGTCTTCCTTTGTAATCTCGTGTTTTAACTTTCTTCAAGATGTTAAGTTTTGAAGTCTTACACAGCTCTCTACTGTTCTGAAACTTAAAGCCATTTTGTCCTTGAATATCATCTTTTGAGGGTAGATGGCTACCCCCATTCGTACTGTTCTTTATCCATGCTTCATCTGGGCTATTAGGTGACTCTGTCCACACTCAGTGGGAGTCCATTGTGTTACTCTTCTACTCTTCTAACAGTGCTTTTCTCCTGAATATACTGTAAAAGATATTCTGCCACCCAGTACTGTCTAGTCTGCCCTCTGGTAACAACTCTCCTCCCTCACTATTCACAACAAAGACTCAGTGTGGCTCCTTTCTGGTTTTAATCGCTATCCTGTTCTATTCCTCTGCTCCAAATTATTTCATTTCATTCCCCTTTTATCCTTGTCATCTCTTCTTTTCGTCTTGAACTGCTTCACTGAGCTCTCATGTTCACAGTTCATTTCCCTTTGACTCAGTGTGGAATAAAGTTCTACCCATAGTCCAGTAGTGAGCTGGGATTGCAGCATGAGGCTAACATATCTCTGCTAGTCTGACATTGAAGTATATGTCCAGATACTTTTATAGTGGACCATCTACTGGAACTTTATAAAACCGCTAGCATCTTCTAGCAGGTGGTTTTGGTTTTGTTCTGTCTTCCAGAAAAGCTGTCTTCCAGCTTTTGGTTTGGTTTTGTTTTGGTTTTGGTTGGTTGGTGTTTTCGGGTTGGGGTTTGTTTGTTTGTTTGTTTGTTTGTATTTTTGTTTTGTTTTTTGATTTTTTTTTTTGTGGTTGGTTTTTTTTTTCCTTTTACTCCCCGTAGAAGTCTTCAGTTCTTAGAAATTTTTCTTACTCAGAAACAGTCATCAGAACAACAGTTTTGTAAGACATTGCATATATCTTCATGAATACTAATCTGAGTTACATGGCTTAAGTTTTACTTTTTGTTTTAAAAATATCACACAAATATCTACCTAGTTCTGGGTCTGGGTAATATTTTGTTTAGGTAGCTCTTTTTCTATTTATAACAGCTGAAGTTGTACACACTGTATCTTTCAAGATGCAATTCAAAAAGAATGAAACTCCAAGCAAACATTTTTTTCACTTGAATGAGAGCTACACATAATAGCTTGTCCCAAAACCTCAACAATTAAAGAACTGGTTTGAGGAATGTTTTGGTTTAGAAAGGGTGGTATCATCAACGTGGTCACTGTAAACTTCATGTGGATAAAAAAGTAACATTTTTATCCTGGATGTCCTGCAAGGATAGGGGTTTAAGAAAAAGGCAATAAGAAAATGAACAGAGAGATAACAAGAAAATAATTAGAAAATAACAAAGACATAACAGATGTGTTTAAGAGCATATCTCAGTTGTCAGGTCAGTTGTTTTCATCACAGTTTACAGACACCTGAAATGGAGTTCACAGAAAGGAATGTTAACCTAGACACAACACCATGCTCAGAAGGCTGTTGGGTGTTTGGATCAGAGCGAGTTCTATTTTGTCAATCTAGTGCTCAGCCAGGCTAAGCTCAGCTGAGGTGCACAAAAGTTATGATTTGAGAGATTTAGATGAATCAGCCTTATCAGCCAGGCAGTTCATGGCCTGGTTAATGGTATGTTTTGATTGAAAGTGCATTTTTTCTCAGTAGTTACTCTTAAGATGTTAAAACATTCTAAAATGGCTACCTTCATACGAAGCAATCTAGAAAGTTAATAAATACCACTATCTTTGGAAACTTGCAGACAATAATAATGCATTAGCTGTATGTCTTCATCCTAGAATGACCTTCCCCCATGCTTGGCTTTGATATGAAAAGAACTTGGGTTATATGCACTGCATCTTCCTTAGGGCTTAAATATGAACATTGTATTCAGATAAAAGGCAGGGAGAAATGAAGTTTAAATGGATATTTTCTTAACATATGTGAAACGGATGTTAATGCTTTCTTTTTCTTTTCTCTAAAAATAGTTATTATCATTGGTTTTTTTGTCTCCAAAAATGTCTCCTGTTCTCTGTTTTTTAAAGTTCTCATTATTTCATAGCTTATTTTTTGTTAAGAAAATGTTGCTTGCATATACCCGAGAAAGGTATTCAGTGTAAAAACATAAAGGTCTCTAGTTACCTAATTTAATCCATTGAATTATCACAGCATCTGGCAGAGCTGTTAAAGATGCAATTTCAGATTGAGAGATTTCCATTTGTAAATCAGCATATGAAAGGGGTTGGAAGTTTAGTAGGGACAGTGGTAAATTCAGAGAGAACAGATTAGGCCGTAGTAATTAGAAGTGATTAGGCTACTGTGCGCTGGGGTTGTTATTACCTCAGGCATTTTAAGGTCAGAAGAATCACACTAGTCTTCTTACTGAGCTGTTATATTAACTCTGTATAGGATTTTTTGTAATTTCAACAATAAGATGAAATGTGGATTACACTAAGGTTTTTGGCTTGTTTGGTGGGTGGGAATGTAATTTTTGACTTAGCTATTCATAATTAACACAGTGTTAAAAATCTGAAGCTTATATCAAGTCAGAATTCTCTAATTCCTAGTAACTGGATTTTTTTTGCTTTTGTCTACTAAATTAAATAACTCAATTATACGATAGTATGTCATAAGATTGTGATGAGGTTGCTTCTAAGTCCTATTTGCAACAAACTATATAGTGATTTCCTTACATTTCTTATTAAGAAGTGCACTAATCAGACCACAAAATACTCTAGAGACAGTTTTCAGATACTTATTAAACATTTTCTCATCCCTTTTGTAATGTTGCTTTTGATGTCTCCTGCTCCCTCTCTCCAGTGCTGTACAGTTTCACAAGTAGAAAAGGCTTTAGCATTATGATAAAGGGCTGGAGAGCATTTTATGTTTTATACTGTGTGAATGTAGTTAAACTGTGATATTCTGTCTTCTCTAAATTTTAGTTACACAGCGATTTCAATTACAAAAACCTTGCCTCAGTGACTGCGGTTTTTCACTATGTTTTTGAATGCCTAACTGTATCCACCTTTCAAGTACTTGTCAATGCCATGTAGGTAGATATTATCCTTCTTAATCACCGAATATCATTCTATTTTTTGACTTTTTAGAAGTCTCACCTTCATATAGAAAGATGTAGTTCTACGGTCAAGTATACAATGAGGCCTCTTCCCACAAAAATGTTCAGCTTATAACTTTTGCTCCAGTATCATGGCAACTCATCATTTCTTTCCCAGTTATGTGCAGAACGGTAGCTGGAAAGTCAGCAGAAATGAGAGCAAAGGATTTTAGAAAGTGTGCTTTGATTTCTGATCTTCTGAAATTTCTTTCTAAGCATTATTTTCATGTGTTTTGGCCAACTAACAGAGAAATAGTAACAAGACTTTTCTCAACTGCATTCAAAGGCAAGTCTGAATTCAAAGGATTTCAATAAATTAAATAAAAATACTGTAGCATAACTCAGATGATCTATCCAAAAATGCGTCTGATAGAAATAAGCCTTTTCCAAGGCTTTAATGTCTTGTAATCAAGCTTTAGTCCGGGAATATCCTCGGATGGGAAGAAATTAAAAGAATATTTAATGCTCCCTTCTCAGATATGTTAAACTTTCTTATTTCCTTTCTGGATTAGCCCAACTAGCCGACTTTGTTGTTCCTTTTTTCCCTTCCCCACATGTAGAAAGTTTGTCAGGTGTACTGCAGTCTGTGTACATCTTATTCTATATTCATCTCTCTGAATCTAGAAGAAAAAAAAAAAAGCCATCTTTCTTTACATACACACAGAAAAAAAAATTATATATGGAGTTTAGGTTGAATAATTTGTCTTCCTCTAAAATATACAACAGATTTGATTATGCCTTGTAATTCTTATATATATTTTACTTTCACTGAATGTGAATAATGTAATCATATTTTGACAGTGAAATACATTAAAATGTACTGTTATGTTTAAATGCAGATTTTTTATATTAACAGCTTTCTCATTCAGAAAATATTATTACACAAAATCTAGGATTGATTTATTTATATGTGGGGTTATCTGAATTATTTGATGTGAGTGAAAATAGCTTTCTTTTCTTTATCTAACATGCACGTTTGGTAAAAAATCCAATCTTTTAATGACACTGGGGACAGCTTCGATAAGAGATCACTCTTCAATGTAAACCAGTGATGAGGAAAAAAACATCAAATTCTGGTAGGCCATTTACTCCCTCACTCACCAATGAAGAATTGTTGGATGCTTTATATTGTCAAGCATTTTGACCAGTACAATTTTAAATGATTCAGTGACTGGCTACCCAATATTCTCTTTGCTAGACACATAGTTATGCAGTATTTCCCGTTGTGGCTTTATATCTTTCTTTGTATTTCTGTCACTGTTCCTTCTTATACCTCTCTCAAATGATTATTAGACTCTTACACTCTGTTTCAACCTACTATATTTACCTGATTTTTTTTTGCATGAGGTACTCATCCTTCTGCATTCTTCAGGTAAACAGAATAAAACAATGCAAAGCAGTCATTTCAGCTCAGCAAGAGTAGAGAGAAATCTGACTTTCATGCCTTCAGTGTGACGAAAAGCATCAACTATTCTGTGTATAAGACTGTGGTGAGTTTTCATGGTCAATTCTTGGTAATTGGACAGATACAGGGGTGGCTTCTGTGAGAAGCTGCTGGAAGCTTCCCCTATGTCTGACAGAGCCAAAGCCAGCTGACTCTGAGATGGACCCGATGCTGGCTACGGATGAGCTCATCAGAGATGATGGCTGAGCTGGGATGATTTTATTTAAGAAGGGGAAAAAAATCTGTGCAACAGCAAACACAGCTGAAGAGAGGAGTTAGATTATGTGATAGAAGCAACTTTGCAGACCCCAAGGTCAGTGAGGATGGATGGGTAGAAGGTGCTATGGGCACCAGAGAAGAGGTTTCTCTGCAGCCTGTGGTGAAAACCATGGTGAAGCAGCTATGCCCTTGCAGCCCATGGAAGTTCACAGGGCTGCAGAGATCCATCTGCAGTCCCTGGAGGAGCCCCTACTGGAACAGGTGGATGCACCAGAAGAGGCCTGTGATGACATGGGAAGCCAGTGCTGGAACAGAGTGCTGGTGGGACTTGTGGACCCATGGAGACAGGGGCCCACGGTAGAACAGGTTTGCTCCGCACTGGAGCAGTCTGTTGCTGAAAAGCTGAACATCTGCACTTTGTGAAGAACTGCAGCACACATGAAGGATTCGCACTGGAGAAGTTCAAGGAGTATGCTCTTTTATGGGACGAACCCCACAATGGAACAGGGAAAGAGTGTGAGGAGTCTGCCCCCTCAGAAGGATGGTGCAGCAGAAACAAAATGTGACCACAGCCCACATTTCCTGTTGGGGGAGGAGATAAAGAGAATTGAGTGTGAAGTGGATCCCAGAAAAAAGGAAGTGGGGCGAAAGTTTTTAATTATTTCTATTTCTCATTACCTTACTCTGATTTGATTGCCAATAGATTACATTAATTTCCTTGAGTCTGTTTTGCCAGTGATGGTAATTGGTGAGGGAGTTGTCCCTGTCCTTATCTTGATCCATAAGCCTTTCATTGTATTTTTTTCCCCTGTCCAGCTGAGGAGAAGGAGTGATAGAGCAGTCTTGTGGGTACCTGGTGTCCGGGCAAGGTCAAGCCCACCACAGTGACCTTTTAAAAATCAGATGCTTCAGATCTTCTTAAATGTTAACAGTTGACTTCTATACCCAGATCACCTTCATGGCATTCACATTTCTCACTAGCCAAACTACCACAACTTAATTCCAACACTACACTAAAATATACTATTTATTCTGAAAATTATCATTATCCTGCTAGGAGCAGGGACTTGGACTCAATGATCCTTAAGGGTCCCTTCCAACTTGAGATGTCCTCTGTTCACACGATACTATTACATGTATGCTTATTGGTTTTTTGCT
The DNA here is from genome assembly GCA_013397055.1 of Pachycephala philippinensis. Taxonomy (NCBI): domain Eukaryota; kingdom Metazoa; phylum Chordata; class Aves; order Passeriformes; genus Pachycephala; species Pachycephala philippinensis. The sequence continues at coordinate 75,217 of VWZT01014679.1, read as the reverse complement.
AAGAAACTGCTTTTAATATCACTTAATGTTGAAAATTAAAAAATAAATATGAATGAATATTTATCTGTAAGTGCTATAAAGAACTAGAATAAAAGTTACAAAAAGGGAGTTCACAAGTAGTTTACACAAATAACACGTCTAGCTACAAATTAAGCAACAAGTCATGTTCATAAGAAAGCACTGGAACTCCTGAGAAAACCATTGGCATAAGATAAGCAAATACGGTCGTTAATTTTACTAAAATAGAAAACAAAATTTGAGGTGTCAGGAATTCATTAAGAGCTTGATGACCTGTACATCATTGTGTATGTTCTGGCTCTAGTAAAACAAAATATTGAAAAGGAAAAGAAGCCTTGAATGTTAAAAACAGCAGGAACATGCTGCTTAAATTTACAGATTTTTTTTTTTTTTTAAATCCTGCTCTTTTTTAAGAGTTTTAAAAAAGCAGCTTATAGCTAATATATTTAAATTTTAATGATATTTTTGATAACACTGGAAGATATGGGAGGAAAAAACCCTCTGAATACTGCAAACAATGGTTTATTTAGTCTGTTGAAGAAACAGACACTAAGGAAGAGAAATAACAATCAAGAATTTAGTGGTAAATTATGGCCCTATTGCACAGCTATTGTGCTTCACAGAGTAATGATATGGAAGGAGGGAGTAGACAGTCTGTAACTGAAAATCACTGATTATCTCAGAGGGAAAAAAAGAGCCACTAGAAAGAACATCAAGAATGTTAAAAATTGGATATGTCCCTTTGTGTGTGTATGTATAAGGTTATACAGAAACGCTTGCAATTTCTCTCATAATTTCACTGGCTTTGGTTTTCCATGGTATATAATGGAATACTGAAATTTCAGTCTCAGAGTAGAGAGATGAAACAAACTATGCTTAAAATTGTATGTTCTCTTGCCCTTGAACTTGCTGACAGTTCCACTTGCTCTCACCAACTCTGTTTTTCAATCCATCAGTAACTGTCTAATGAAGTCAAGTCTCTCAGGAATGGGAAGTTTTTCTAGAACTTCAAGACTTGGGAGGAAGTAGAATAGAGAGTACCAGAGAGAGGATGATGGAGGAATCCAAAACTTGTACACATAGTGGGGCAGTTTCATGCCTGGTAAATTCTTTTGAAAACCTATCACAAGGTATGCTTTGCCTCTTGGGTTTGGGAAGGTACAATGCCAAGAGAGTAAAATAATGGAAATGAGCATCACATGGTGAGCTGGCAATACCAAATAAAATAAAACTCTGCTAAACTGTTGTTTGGCTAAAACAGGTCTAAGTGATTCTGTAGCAGTAGCACAGACACTAGCCTGAAGCTGCCGTAGTGATACTGTATTGAACAATGGGATAAGACTGAAAATTGGATGACTTTGGCAGAAGTTTTTCTTTCTTTCAGTGCCGTGTGCTTTCCGTAAAAATGATCCAATTAATGCCCTATGTCATCAAGAACAGAACTTTCCTTATCATCATAAGGGAAAGGCTGTTCCCTGAGTACTTTCCTTCCTCTGACATATTGGAAAGGTGACATACTGCATATTTCATAGTGGGCTCTGCTTGCCTTCCTTTTCATTCCTTCTTTTTATTTTTTGTCTCGCTGACAGAACTCATTGGTTAATTGAGATACTTTACCAAAGTGTTTTTCCCTGAAACAGTATAAGCATAACACTCAATTACGACATAATGAGTCTCAGTTTGAAAATATCAGAAGAAGAAATCTGAATTAACCATGGACAAGAACTGTCCTTCACCATGTCTGATTAGGATATAACTATGATTTACTATGTTTGGCAGTAGGATTTATATGCCAAGCTGCCATTAAAATCTTATGATGTGAGATCTCAGGAGTCAGCACATTAGTCTCATAGTCTAATGCTATAATTTCAATAAGCATCAAATGAAAGCAAGGTCTTGAAGTTCAAGTAAAAGTTTTTTCCAAGGTATTTAAAACTGAAACTTAAAATAATAAAAAAAAAGACACAGACTAATCTTTTCTGAAAGTTTTCTTTATACTTAGGAAAAGTCTAATTATCTTAACATATATAACCTTTTGGGCTTAACCAGGTTTTATGGACTACAGATTAACTACATATTAATCCAGAAAGTACTTTTGAGTTTTTATTCCTGGATAATTTAATGTTAAAATTCAATCCTTACACATTTATTTGAGGATTTTTCTACATTTCTAGAATGGTTATCCTTTGGTTCTCACTGCACTCCCTGGAAGACAGTCAAAACCACTCAGTAACTAGAAAATCAGCCATTAAAAAGCAGCAGAAGAATTAGCAATGCATTTTTTACTATTTTTTGCATATACACGAGGTACAGGTGTGTGGTGGTTCGAAGAGACTGAGTTGATGGACAGGGTTTTAGACCAATCGCTTCTCACAATTTTGCATATAAAAAGGCACTGAGGAGGGGAAGTCTCTCTCTTCTTTTCCGGTCCCGGAGCCGGAGGGGTGGCGGGCCCGGGCCTGCTGGGCCCCGCCGGGCC
>VWZT01014679.1:6364-72372 GCA_013397055.1 Pachycephala philippinensis | reverse complement strand
TTTTCAGGCTGGAATTTGTTTATCCTTAAAAAGACACCCCATGCGTGGCTTATGATAGCAGTTGTGGGAAGACTGCAGAATTCATGAGAGAAATATATTTCACGGCAGCAGATTTCCGGGCGGGTTTGTTTGCTGTGGCAGTTTGAAGCACCACATTGAAGCAGAAGGAACCTCTTTTTCTTTCAAATATGAAAGAGACTTAAGAACTGCAATTCTGACCTAAAATTACATGTGTGTTATCCTTTGTGCGAGTTGGGAAATAAGTGGGGAGAGGTGCTGGAGGGAAAGGGAGAGTTTGTTGTAATCTTTATCATTCTTTTATTACCTTTAATTCTGTTAGTAATCAACTTCTTTGTATTCTTTAAAGTTTTGAGCCTGCTTTGCCCTTCTTCTAATTCTTATCTCACAAAAGGTAAAAGATGCAAACTAAACCACCACAAGGTGATGGGAAGAGAAAACAAGATACAAAAAGAATAAGAACCAGAACGAAAAAAAACCCCTACATTGACAGTATGAATGGAGTCCACAAAAAAATGCTCATCTACCTTCCTTCTGACCAACAAAAAAGAAAACATTTATTGCTGCTAGAGACGAAGTCAATTGACAAAACTGAGACAATTTTGAAAGAGTAAAGCTCAGAATCCAGTCACTTCAGTGTGACTCAGAGTATAGCAGCAGCACAGAAACAGAAGCTAATTGTGACATGGCTCCTTCACTGAGCCTTAAGGATTTTTTGCCTGGATTAATTTTTCACTTATTTAAAAAACTTCCCCATAGTTTTTAAAAGTCTAGACACAACTCTGAAAGAAGTCACATATGTACATTTTCAATGGAAATATTCACCGAGCTAGTGAATTATAGCTTGTAACCAGTTTCATGTACTTGCTCATATTTGGTTTTATTTGGTTCACATAAAATAATAGAAAGGCAGGCAGAGAATAAGAAAGACCTTTGAAAAGGTCATGAGACCTCAAGCAAAAACAATGCTAAGCTCTGTCCTGAAAAATATTAAGTTATTAAAAGATCAAGTGATCTGTAAAGCTTCCAAGAAAATTCCAGGTTTTGGTAAATGTATGACCAATACTGAACATTGAAAATGAAGCTGTAGCATGCAAAGGAGATTCAAAATATCAAAAACTGTAGTCAAAATATAGTTCAGAAACCAACTGTACTGAGTTATTGAATGAAAAACATAACCTCATAGATATATTTAACAAATTCAGTGTGAGAGCTGCTTCTGCATTTAAACAGTGCAATGTCATCATTAGCCATTAACACCATAAATAATCTTATAGTGCCTTATATATTCAGTCCCAAATTTGGAATGCCCTTTATGTCATAATCAATAATTAGCATCAGGGTATTTAACCACAACATGGATGGCACAATAAAAATTTCAGGGGGCAGAACAGGGTTGAGCACAGACCGGTTTTTGGATCCTCAAAAAGCTCTGTAAATCATCTCTAATAGGGTTGATATACCTTTCTTTAAATGTGTAAGCAAACTTTCTCCTGATGATACCTATAATTATTTCCTGTACTGCCTGGAAATTGTATGTCATAATGACAACAACAGCAAGAACTGTAGCCTATAGGCTACATTTTCAAATCAAAAGGGCTCCTGCTAACACTGTTAGTTGCTGTTCTTTTTTGCTACTAATGCATTATCTACCCTGACACACTTCTGTGTATGGTATATTTAACCTAAGAATCATGAATAGTCTTAAAATTTTTATTTAAATAATAGTAATTAAAATTATTTTCTCAAGTGTTAGCTTGCCAGATTCATGCCAAATCATTTTTACTTTCATTTGCTGTGTTCCAAAGGAATCTAACATTTGGTAGAACCTGTGTTTGGCCACCAGAACAAGAGGCTTAGTCATGCACCCTGAAAATTTCAGTTAATATTTCTCTGCTGTAAAGTACAAGGTAGAATCCTTTTCTCTGTCAGGCCTGGTGCATTATTTTCACTGTCACTAAGAATCTACAGATATTTAGCACAGAATTAAATGAGGCATAAAAACATATCTAAAAAACTTGATTTCTTTCTACACAGGAAATTATCAGGCCTGTAAGGCACCCCCAAAGATATACATGTGCTTCATTGAGAAATGAGAGGATGGGCATCTTTGGCAAAGTGTAAAGATGTCACATGTTATTTAAATTATATGATGAGCAAAGACACATTATCACCCAGGAGGGGCTCAGATGTAATATAGTATTCATAGGCTTTAGCCATGTAGCTTTATTGTCACATTCCATCATTTAGAATTATAAGTTCTGGTTTGGGTTGGTTTCTTCGTTTGTGGGGTTTGTGGTTTTTATATTGATGAGTTAGAAAATAAACTAATTTTGTTTGAGGAAAAAAAAAAACTTTGAAAAAGCATCTCTATAAAATAAGGAATTGTATTAAAAAATTTCACATGTATGACACCTCTGTACTTCCATGCATTAATGTATGTCCTATGTCTCAGCATTGTATGATGTGGTATTTTGTTTTCTATGTCATACTTCTCATAAAAACCAGATATAAAGCACAATTGTAACATGACACTGTCTCTGGGCAGAGGAAAAAATCAGTTTGGTGTTAGTTTCAGTTCCATGTTTCTTACTGCCCCTTGGAAAATACTACTCTGGATTTTTAAATTTAAAATTACCTATATTTCAGGACAACCTACACAACAGTGAAAAAACCCCAACAAAACAAGCCCAAGTTTTGCTAGGTGATCAGCAAAATGTAAAGTGTATTCCTCCAGACTGTTATTTTTTGAAAACATGCAGAACAATTAAAAAAAAAAAAAAAGACTGAAAGAAAAGCATTGTAAAGTCATTGCTTTCTGAAAACTGGTTTCTTACTCAGTTGTAACCTTGCACCCATTAGCCTGGTGCTCATAGCCTACTGTCCTTTGTTGTTCATTAATAAACATCTTTCTATTTCTGTTACTTTGTTTAATTCTGAATATCTGTCTTCAAACAGTGCTATATTTTGTCTCTTGTCTGTCCTGAAAAACAAAGGAAAACATTAAACACAAAATTTTTATTTTATTTTTAGGTTTTCTCAGGCATAAATAATAAAAGCAGAATATTCAGAAATTTTCTTCTGGAATCTTCTTGTACTTTATGTTTGTATAATTCCACATAATCCTTCACAACATAGTTATTTACACAAAACCAGCATATTATAATAGATTAGATTTTCAAAAGTAGATCAGGTGAGTTTTTGCATCCTTTTTCTGAGAAACATGTTCTTAATTTCTGACATAACAGATATGCATAAATTGTTTTTTTTGGAAACAGGACTAATGGGGACAGAGCAGTTGCAGGGAGCAGGGCAGGCTTCCTAAGGCAGCCCCAGCCAAGGCATAAGGCACCCGCCTGGGGACAAAGCAGGCTGAGGCCAGTGCTGGTGTCCTGGTCAGGTCCAGTGAGGGAGGAATTGGGGTCAGACACAAACGTGGGATGACTGGGCAGCTGAGGGAATGGGCTGAAACCAGGCCAGGATGTCAGTGTGTGGGTGAGGATCAGGGTCAGAGAGTCCCAAGCCTGGGTGGGCTCAGGCTGCAACATGGCAGGAGCTGTATCTCGGGGGAATCACGGCCAGGACCCTGGCAGGACAGACCCTGTGGAAGGCAAAGCCCTCCACCTACTGCAACCAGGCTTGTACCAAGTGTCTTCCACTTTCTAAAGCTTTGCTAAACAAGTACTAAATGTTTCTTCTAATGCCTGAGGCATGTCCCACACCTGGTCATGCTGTGACCTGGATTAGAGTGACCTCACAGAAAAAGCTGAGGAAAACAGATGCCAAAATCAGGACACATAATTATCTTCTTACCAAGTTAGCTATAGCAGCATGAGGTGATTCTGCATGAACCCTTTGAATGAGTGCATTTGCCATCTGCTATTCTCTTGCAAAACATTGTGCTTCTGCTTAGCACTCCTCAATGCACGCAAGCAGCATCCAGCTACCTTCAACCACGCACAGGAATGGTGGGGGCTATTCCTCTATAAAAGTAACTCTCTTTGGAAATATGGCACCAGCATGAGATACTAATGAGCAGTTATTATTAAAATTGGTAAAAAAGATCTATTTTGACTATAGTTTTCCAGTGTACAGAAATCACCAGTGTTTTGTGAACAAGATTTCCTTGTTTGTACATTTAAACTGGTGAGGGAAATTACATTTGTCAATTATCATAATTCTAGCCATTCTTTGGAATATTATTTGTGTCACTTTTCAAATAGGTGTTAGTCTGCTTGAGGTTTGTGATCTGTCAGCCTTTATAAATGAAGAAACCTAAAGTTTGAAGACTCTGTGTTGATCTGAAGACAATGCAGAAAAAGAAGGCTCTCTGTTCCCTTGACAAGACATACACTTGGATGGGATTGGTTTACTGAAGCACAGATCAACATTCTGACTTTTCAGAATGTATTAAAAAGGAATCAAACCTCAGGGCAATTATAAGCATGCAACAGTAGTTCCCTGCTGCCTTTCAAAGTATTTTTGGTTTTTTTTCCTGTCAAGAAAAAAAAGAAAAACAGAAATAGCCTACATAGAATATATTTTTGGAACTTTTAAAGATGTTTTTTATTACAGAGAATATTTTTTAAAATAAAAATTATTCAATAGCTTGCTGACATTCCTCTTATACACTACCCAGGCTTCTTCTTATATATATCATAATGTATTTTCAATATAAAGTTTATATTTGAAAACATTTAAAACATGTTTTTATGTACTTTTTTTTCCCCCTAGGGCTGATTTTTTAATCTGTTTTTTCTCCTCCCAGAAACGTTGCTTGCATATTCAGATGTTAAAAATAACTTCATAGCAACTGACTTGTCTTCACATCCTGGGCAAGACCACTCTGGAAACCATTACTGTCAGCATTCCAGCAGTCTTGTCAACAACTAACTGCTCTCAGTTCCTGATGAAGCCATCCAGAGCAGTTCAGTTATTAGATTATGCATGTAATAATGTTAACACTGTGGATTTTTATAAATAGAAATAGAAATCTACAAGGTAGAAGCCAAATAGTATTCTCAAGATATGGTTACATTTAATGAAGAAGAGAAACTAACAATCTCTAAAATGCTATTTTGAAAAATATGTTTTCCAAAGTAGAATGATACTGTAAGTTATTATTTAATTTTGAGACACAGGAAACAAACTTTTGGAGTAGATTTAGCAAAATTTTCCTGACAGTTTTTGAGTCAAATAGCAAAAATATATAAGCTTCCAAATGTTTTGTAATAGAGCTATTCTGTGAACACAAATACATTGGCACTACTTTCCTTTACTGTTAATAATAATGACAACAATAGCAAGAAAAGTAAACATATCTCGGGATATAATTGTGCAATAAGTTCTTTGCTTTTTTAATGGAAGACGACATTTGATATGACTTTAGTAGCTTTCCTCTAAAGTTAAGGATCCCCACTTTATGAAATTTAAATATACAGAACTCTTTTTAAGACGAATTGCCTTCATGCCTCCATCCTGTAGCAACATTCTTCGCTTCACCTGATTTACTGCTAGATTTTAATAGAAGAGTCTAGATGTAAATGAGGAACTTAATGGCATTAAATTATTATTAAATAAATGGAGCAAATATACTCAGTTAAAACAAAATCAAATTAAAAATGTTTTTCTCAGCTGTTGATGACATCACTTTGATATAATTTTTTGGGGAGTTGCAGATTCATGTTATTAAACCAAAGAGTTATCTTCTGTCATACAGGCTGTAATTCACCTTGAGTTGAGTTCTTGTTTCACTTGTTTTTCTGACGTCTGCACTGGGAATACTAGCAGAAATAAGATTTGCACGTATAGTGTATTAGTTACAAACTAAATTTGCCTTCAAAACCAGATGTGAAGTTTTATAGGAAATGTGGAGTCATGAAAAGGAATGAGGATCTTTAAAATTCTGGTGGTTTGGCCAGGTGAAAATTCACTAATTACTTTTAACTATTCTAGAAGCTAATTGTAAACTCATTCTGTTCCTCCCATTGCAAAATGTTTGCACTACTTCCACATTTTTTCACATTCAAAAAAAAAAAAGCAACACTACATTTTTTTTCCTTGCAAATTATGTTTTTAGATGATATAGATATGCATAACTTTTTTTTCACCTCCACCCTTCCTAGGGTAGAATGCCCTAGAAATTATGGAAAACTAAGCTCTGAGTCTGCTGAAAAACTGAGCACATAATCAGCGAAAAAAGTGAGTTTTGTGACTTTGGTTATGCAGACTATGCAGCTTTCAATGGAAGATGTAACATGATTAAAAATAATCTTTCCACCTTGCACCTTTTCATTTTAAATAGTGACGGCTGTAAATTTCTACTTGCAGAATGGAATGGGAAATTTAATTTTCCGACTAATTCTTGATACTGAAGTTAGCACTTAACAGAGGTTTCCCTGACTGACCAATTCAGTGACTAGAGGACAGGCTTTATTATTAAAAAATATACCTTTACAATTAAACACATGGTTCTGAATACTTTTGTATCACCTTTGTTTCTTAGAGTTATTATTTGAATCTGGCATAGACTCGAGTAACTTTGAATATACCTTCAGGTAATATACAGATGAAAATAAAACTAATACCTGATCTAATGATGCTTGTGGTTAATTTGTCATGGATAAACTGGCAGAATTGCACAGCTGTTACATAATCAGGAAAAAAGAATATGCTTAGAATAGGATGTGACCCATCCACAGTAATACTGAATTACCAAAATGGGATATGAAATTGATTCTGCATTGAGCTATGTGACTGTATTGTTTCCAGAAGGAGATAACTAACCAAAGCATAAATATAATGATGCTTTGGGACTGAGCACAGTATCAGCCTGATTTAAAATGAATGTACATTTGAAAGGTAGGTGTAGATTAATAATTCCATGTGGTAAATTTGAATTAATAAACCTAGTTCCTCAGCCAGGAGAGGATTTTGTGCAAGAAGACAATTCCAGCAATTAATCTACTGGCCTCTACCAGTAGTGGCGGTTCAGTCAGTTTTGAGAAGAAGATACAAGGAGTCTATAAATAGATTCAGTTGAGTCAATAGTTTGCTTTGCAGTTATACTGAGTTTTCAACATGCTACTGGGTCTATTCCTAATATAATTTTGGAGTACTTTCCTACACATGAATAATGTATGGCATTACAGTCCTTTTACTATGAAAAACCAGGTTATCATGTCTATTTAGAGTCCATAACAAAATGGGAAACCTTGTATGCATTATTTTGGCCAAATTATCATAAGGAATATCTAAAGTGTCTGTTTATTTCTAGATAAAAGGAGTGACAGCTTCTCTGTGGAGATAATAATACATTATCAGTCTACTTAAAGTGTAAAGAGTTTAATCAAAATAAAAAAGGTTAATAGTAAGAAAAATGCAGGTGATTTCCAGTTACAACACTCAGTTTGAATGAACTTAGGAAAAACCTCTTCAATAACAGAGTTAAAACTGTAAAAAAAAAAGAGAAAAAACCCTAACAAACAAACCCAAACAAATGAAAAAAAAAATCTACTTAGTTTAACCCCCTTTTTCCTTGTGTTACTTTCACTTATCCAGTGTCCTTCTGAATCCCCATGCCAACATGTTTTTAAAAAAAGATGAGGGGTTAAAACTGGGTTAAAATATCTCAGGATAAGAAAAATCCGGAGAGTTCATGCAACCCAGCATGGGTAAGTTAGTACAATGTCTGCAGCATTTTCTTATTAGTGGGACAAAAAAATCACATTTAATTGTCTGTGTTGGGAAAGATCTGTGGAGTTTTTCTTCTCAACATAACAAACTAAGCTGATGATAAAGTGAGATTTCAGGTGAGATTCAAAGAGGGATCAGGGAACTGTATTAGTCTGTGAGTAGGAATGTGGCATACCAGTAGTTATTTCACAATTCAGTTAAAATGTAAATATAAATTTAGTCTTGATGGAGGCTTCGTTTGACTCTTTTATACAATTTTAGTCAGGACTGGCCAAATGTACATCATTCCCCAAGCCCCAAATCATTCATTCATGCACGTCAGGTCTACATCTTTCACAAAAATGTAAAAGTTCTTCTGGAAACTATAATATATTTTTATGTATTTAAACTCACATCACATATGTAAGGTAAATGTCTGTGTGTGCATATGTATGTTCTAGTTCTTGATATGGAAATTTGAATTGATATCACTGTTTGCCAGCTGCAAACCTAAGATGACTGCAGTCTTGACCTGCATGTATTTTGACATCACAACTGTTCTTAATGGGTTTTCCACGTGCCCAGTAGAACATATTCCACCCCACTGACAGCTGTATGCATATGTAAAATCTATTTTTTTGCATCTTATCTATTCAGGTAAATTTTTTTGGCTTATGCAAATCAACTATTGTCCCGAAGTGATGCACCTGAAATAATGAGGCAATGAAGTCTCAAAGGAGAGAGCTTCTTCAGAAAAGGGAGAAGGTTTTCAAATAATTTGCACAGTAACCATCTAAATGCACATTGTCTTGGCAGATATCTTGCACTGAAATGGAAAAAAAAAAAAAAAACTGCTACAGGCACCATGCCACTGGAAATATGGACAAAAATATAAATAGACAAAAGATGAACGATAAGTATATTGTAGGTTTACTAAAGGTAGGACAATCTTGCCAGACCTTCACTGTCCACCCTGAGGATATTGCTTTTATGAAGGACAATGTGTTATGTCTAATCAAGCTTCTGAATACATTGTATTTGTTATTGCCAAATAAAAAATTGCCACCAGTGTTACACACAGTATTTCTGACTCTGTCAAGACGTGTTTGTTTCTAAGTCATTGTTATATGCTCTGGTGTAAAGCTGTCATTTAAGAGATTTTACCTTAATGTGATATATATAGCCATGGAGTTCCTCAAGGAGTAATAACTCCTTCTCATATATATATTACAGTGCAGATTATAAAATAACTATTATACAATTATAGACAAACTTTTTATATCTGTGATTTCCATATCCACCTTGAGGACTTAAAACCGACTTAAAACACTAAGCAAATGACAAAGGTCAACTAATCTCTGTTGCACAACAGTTCATTGTCAGGGTTGTTAACCAAGGACAGTTACACAGTTTGCAGGTACCACATATCAGTGTGAGCAGAGAAAGATCATGTGGTAAATGGCATACTCACAGCTTACCTTTGGAAGAACAGAGAACTTTCCCCAGGAGGTGATTTCAAAAGACACTGAAACCCGATGAAGACAGAATGAAGGAAAAAGCATTTTTTGACTAAGAAGGAAAATGGTTGTATTAAATTTGTCTTAGCCGTTTGTTTCAGTGTGTTTAGGTGTCTCTGTTTAATGAGTTGCTGTGCTCCATTTTAATTTTTTTGCATTATATTAAGCATGGTGCTAAACAGATGACTGGAAACTGTATTAAGCTTTCTTTTTCATCAAATGTGTGTATGTGATATGTTAGGGGTGGGAGGGGGGAAATTTTCATGTGAAGACCTAAAGATCATGTCACAAGGCCTTCATCATTTAGGATTGTAAAGAAACATAAGTTTGTGTAAAATTTCATATTTTGCAATATGCCTTTGATCAAAATTAGGTAAAATTCATTATAAAACATTTTTGTGGACAAGACATTTCCTAGTAGCTGCTTAGTCAAACTGACTTTATGGTCAATGATTTGCTGCTAGAAGCATTAGGGGATCTGAAGAGAATGCTGGTTTTATTTAGCTTTTTAGAAAGTTCTTACATTGATGGCCAATTCTGTGAATTTAAAGGAAGCCACAGAGTTTGATCTGAAAAGAGAGGCTTAGTAAATCTGGCAGTAGTAGCTCCAGATGGGTTTTCCTCAGGGATTTAGAGATGAACTTAGTTCCAAATAGAACATGAATTCTCAGGGCTTTCAGATGCCAAACATCAAAGGAAACCGCTTAGGTTACAGATATCCAGGCTTGGAACTAGCCAGTGGTGTAGAGTTTTAAGAAAGTTGTTACAACATTTTGAAATATGGAAAAAAAATGCATTGCCCTAAATGCCAGAGGAATATACCCTTTAAATATGAAAAACTACTTTTGATGAGATAATAGAACATTCTGATGACAGACAGTCCTTTTCTTGGCTATAGATTCAAAGTTACTAAAAGTCTTGATGATAAAGCAGGTCTGCTAAACTCTATTGGATATAGTTTTTATTACAGACCTGACATAAGGATCAGCATTTTAGCACACTTCAGAATTTGCAAAAAGATTCTGGGTTTTGCTTAGGACAAATCCAAAATGTGACACAAAGAAAATAACTGATGTAACATGTTAGATTTCTAAGCAGTTATTTTCTTATCAAAATGTTTTAGATTTAGATCTAATGTGTTCTCTTAGAAGTTGAACTAGACAGAACAAAAAGTTACGTTTTTACTTGCCTCAGAAGCAAAATGCCCAGTGTCCCGGTTTGAGACAAATTAAGGGAACTGCTCTGGAAGGAACGTCTCCTCCAAACAAGGCAGGTTACATCCACCCCTCCCCCACCAGGTTCAGAAAGAATTTTCCTCAGAGGAAAGTGAAAAAAGAAAAAGTTATTTATTTAACAAGCAGGCACGGGGAAAAAAAAGAAAATAATGTTAAATAATAAAACCTCTCGCTGTGGAGAGAACCTGGTAAAATTCAAATTCCTTTGTGTGTGGCTCTCTCCTCTCTGGACCTGGGGTTTGGTGTGGGCCCCTCCAGGTGACGGCGTAGGGCCTCCCAGTGATGTTCTGGTGTTGCTCAACGGTCCAGAAGAGAAGAAGAAGAAACCAAAGTCCCAGGGAAAAACTCTCTTGCCTCAGCTAGCACACTAGCATAAAAGCAAAGGAGTTTAACTCTCCATCTCTCTCCCCAGAAAAGGAGCCGAGAGCTGGCTAAAAGCAGGAAGGTGCTTCCTCTGCACCACAGCAGCAGGAACGCAGGGGAGTTTGTATCTGTGTCCTTGAACACAAAACCACTCAGGTTTTTTTTCCCACTTTCTCTCGGGCTCAGCTTAAAGACACAGAATGGCACAGGATTCATGTCTGATGTAGAGCAGATGATAGGGAATACAGTATCCTACAGTCAGCCCAGGACACCCACTTAGGGCTTTCTTATTTAATCTTCGGGTTTTCTAAGAACTTGAAAGTCTGCAGAAATGCCTAAAAATATAGATACATAGTTCTTTATATGCTGCATTATGACTTGAACTCCGTTTTAGATATGTCTATAATAATTTTTTTCTTATTTCTGAGATGTGGCTAATCCACAAAGCATACCTGAAAAGAGTTAGACGTCTTTCAATTTGTCTCCAAATACTTGTTCCATGCAATTATTGTCTGGTAAAGAAGTTGAAACAATGCAGGAACCATGACCACCAAAACCTCCCCTCTGCTGTTCAGTGGCATACACCCTGCTTGTAGGGTCCCTACTCCCAGAAGGTGTGTAAGGAGAGCCCAAGGACTCACGGCAGCAGCACTCAGCGTGAAGCCTGAAGTGTCTCACCTCTACAGAGCAGTGGGGGTTGCATTGCCCTTCTTGTGCACAGCCCTTGGCCAGTGCTCAGTAGCTTATCTAGGCTTAGGACAGTAGAAAGCCTTGGCACATCAGGGATATTAGACAGCAGGGGTTATAGCAGGTGAGGATTTCTGGGAACGAATGGATTATGTACGGAATGGTAGTAATAATCCAAATTTATTTTCAGGGTTGGTTTGGAGACTGTTTGGGGGTTTTGTGTTTTGTTTTGTTGTTGGTTTGGGGGGGGTTTGGTGGTTTGGGTTTTGTTGTGGTTTTTTTTTACATTCTCCCTCACTATAAATGATTATGTGGAAGTTTTCTAAAATTTCAAATGTCATAGAATCTTTTAGCTGAACGCCATTTTAAATAATGTGGAAAATTATTTCCTTTTTTCTGTCGTGTGAAAATTCACTACATTAAACACGCGTAATCTTTATTAATATAATAACAATTTACTTAAAAAAACCCCAAACCTGTAACTGAGAAAATATCATTACCTTTTTTCCCTATAGGTGAAATATGCTAAATGACACAGAAAAAAGAAATCCACACAAAATTTAGCAGATCCCAGTTGAATCCAAATTTAATTTACAGTGACACACAAGCAATATCCTTTGGAGGGAGAAGAGGAGAATTTATTTTCACCTAATTATCCCAACTAAAAGTAAATTGTCAAAATTAATCCCTTTCAAATTAACTTTTATAGAGGCATTTCACGTTAAAGTGCATCATTAGACATAATGAATTAAATAGCCAGGACCACAGACAAGGAAAATCCTGCTGTCTTTATCAGCTTGCTCATAAACAATAGAACCCTGGTAAATCAACACAAGTCCTAGTGGGTTCCATCATGTGCCATTTAATTTGAATGTCTATATATACTATATATTTCAATAGTCCCTCTACAGTGTGCAGTTACCCTTTCATTTATCAAACATGGCATACATCCAGCACGCTAAATTAAGAATTAAAGTAAATTATCTGTACTTAGAGAATCTTCTTCGTGAGGACATTAAATTATTTGTATGGAATAAAACATGTTTAGACAAATAGAAAATTATTTGAAAATTCAAAAAATGTTATTAATGACATTATTGTAGATAAACAATAAAAATATTATTTTATAGAATCCTATAATATTTCTTGGCTGTCTTTCTGAGTGATTCAGAGAAAGTAAGGAGAAAAATAATTTTAAATTACCTTTGTGGACTTCTTTTTCTGGGATCTTGCAGCAAATTGCTTAACATATAAAGAATTTTTAAACGCTTTCTCAATTGTTGTAACAATTGTATTTCAGGAAAGAGTTCATTAAGGTCATTCCTGAAACTGTATTCTGAAGGTCTTGTGCTGTCTTCGAATATGGAGTAGGATGTGGTTGTGTCTTGAATCCTCTTTTTGCCTGAAAATTCACTATCACAGTACATTCTCAACAGATTTTCATTTTGTTTTGTTTCTTTTAAGAAATTTTTCATTTTCAAAGACCGTGAAAGGCTCTTGTTGAAAATAGAAATACAGTTTTTTCATGTCAAAGACATATAATAATATTCTAGAATTGATTGTAAACATTTTCTTAGTGGCAAAATACCAAGTGCAAAAATTTTATGGAGTGCAGAGACAATGATAAAACTACTGTAGAAAACATCATGATCAAAGTACGGATGGAAATGTTCTTTGACATATCTGCCAATGGCATTTCAGTTAGTTATCTTCAGAGAAAGCCCCATACACTCCCTGTTTCAAAATGCTTTTGTAGTTGACATTTAAGCACAATGGTGCAGGGCATTTCTACTCTTCTCTTCTTAAATCTGAAATAAAGACAAACTTCATTCATTGAAGTTCTTTTCACATTGAGAAAATATCTATCTTATTTCTTCTGTAAGATATTCCAGTAAGAAATTAGTGGGAAAAAAAGTGCTAGTCTTATTTTTACTTCACTTTTATGATTGAAATCAAAGCATCTACAACCTCAAAAATAAATATATTTTTTTTTAAGCCTCTCCTCCCAAAAATGAAGTGGAATTGGAGATAGATTTTGCTAATACCCATGCTTACATTATAACAGGAAAAGCAGAATAATCAATGCTACATTTATGGTTGCATGTGTCATTGGATTTTTCATGTGTGATTGATGATAATGGTGGATGAAAAAGAGGTGGTGCAACAAATTCTCAGGTAACTGGAAAGCAAATACAGCTCAGTGGTCTGAAAACTTTTAATGAAAAGTTCTTCTTGTCTCGTTTTCCTTGCAAAAATTGCAACTACATGTGAAAACCACTGTTTATCCAAGAGTTTTGTCAATTTCACTAATTATGGTATCACATTTTGCAAGAATACGTAGCATCGTGTGTTATAGAGTATATTAAAAATGAACAGAAAAAGCTGTCTTCTTGTCACTACTGTTCAGTGATTCCAGCTAAGACACAAATGTGATAGTTGTTTGTGTTATCTAGACTTTTTAAGAATTTAAAGTAACCAAAAATTTAAAAGGCCTCCAGACACATTTAATCAGCACTAGATATTTCTAGGTTATTTAAATTATGTACTTAAAAGAGATGAACAATTTACTTATGGGGTCTTAGATATCCATATAGATATATATGCAGGATGTTGAAATTTATACAGTATACTTTACATAACAGTATCTTATCCATTTTTTAAAGTAAATCTCTAGAAAGGTTAGTTTCATAATATGGCTATTGGGTGGGGTTTTGTTTGCCCCTTCTTTTTTGTCAGTGAAACAGACCATGAATAAATAAAAAGCAAGTTATTTTATTAGAATTTGCTTTGGTGATATAGGAGCCTATTGGGAATTTCTGTGACGTTCTTGGTGCTTGTCTGTGTCTCTCACAAGGCATGACTTGTTTCTAGTCCCTGAGTGAAAGTGCCTGAGTAGCTGACTGAAAGCCTGATTATTTTATTTATTTATTTTAATACATGAACCAAAATAGCAAAGGGAAAATACAGTGGAAGATTATTATTGCAAATACACTTCAAACCCAGACTGCAACTATCTACTACTAGGGTAAAAGGGTTTTCTTAACTGCATGATATTGAGTCATTTGATGTTTTGTGCATAGTGGCAGTAAAGGTGGAAAAGTGTGATTAAATTCATGGTTTTATTTTCAAATCTGGTAAACAACTCTGGGACTGGATTATCAACTCACTTTGTGTGGGTCAGGAGATAGCTATGAGTCATAATTTTAGGGGTTTAGTTAAAAGGAAAATGCTGTCAATTTAAGTCCATCCCCACTCACTACACAAATGTGTCCAGTTTGAGACAGAGAGCATCCATGCTCATCTAGTCTCCTGTGGAATTTCTGGTCTTGTGCAGCAGATGTAAATTCTGGGAAGAGGTATGGCCAATTCCCTGGCTTGCTATAATAGTCATATTTGATGCTGGTTTTCATAATTCTGTGCTTCGTTTCTTATTTTTATTCTCTTAGAATCAACTTTGAGTTTATCCACTGTCAGTTTATATTATTTTGTTGTCTCCATTTTCCTTTAGCTCTTTATATTTGCATCCCTAGTTTCATTATAGAAAGAAACCTATATGTCTTTCCAAATTTGCATAAGAAATAATTTTAGACTTCTTTTTCCCTTTTCTAAAAAAACTTTCTTTACCCTGCACTTTTTTAACAGGCTTTTTCTGCATTTATTCCAGCTCAAATATATGTTTCTTAAAATTGGTTAAACAGCAGTCCATATTACAGATAAGTTGCAATCAATGCTTTGTACATTGACAGCAATGTTACCTTATATCTATATTGTGTTTACAGTATCCAGACCTTACATTGGTTTACTTTCATAGCTTCATCAGGTTGGTAATTTACAACCACATTATCAGTTCACAAATACCGGTCTTATTTCTCCTCTGCTTCAATCTAATGAGTGCCCTGCTCTTATTAGCATCAATTAAAGGACCAGGCATTGTTCCACTGAATTTCATTCTTCTTTTTCCATCCCGAAAGGTTATCCATCCCATCATGAATAATATTCAAATTCCCCCATATCTTGTTCTTTCCTTTTAATTTTATGTTATAAATTAAGTACATTATCATTCTTCTTCCATCAAGAAGGCTAACAAAAATTTTTGTATTAGTATGAGTAGTCCCAAGACAGATTCTTTAGGCTTTCACCACATTGTTAATTCCCCAGTGTTATAAAACCGTGACTAAATCAATAGATTTATTATGATCTCCTTCTAAAAGTCTCATTTATTTTAGTGTTATGGGAAGGAGGTTATGCTACTCTCTCTGAAATACAGTCAAACATAGTGCAGTTCCATAAGTATGCTTCCATTTCCATTAGCTTTTCTACTTTTGACCTGTGTTCGAAATGATCTTCTTTTCTGAGATCTGAATGAAGAATTTATGTAATTTTTAGATAATACCTAGATTATCTGCAATCTCAATGCTGTCTCTGTGACACAATGGCATACATCTCTCATTGCATTTAAGGTTTGATAAATCATATTCCTCTTGCTTTAATTAAACTTTGTAGGATGTATTTTGAAAGACTTTATGAAAGTCTTAAATGATAGTCTCATTTTCTACATTATTTGATAAAATTTGAAGTCAATCATTTTTGTAAGTAAAGAAACTGGCCCAGATTTAAATCTCACGGTTAAATTCTATACCAAGCTCAAGCTCACCCTGCTATGTCTGTTTCCTTGGTCCTTGTTTGTTACATATGTATTGAAAGACCCCTTTATGCCCTCTATGGATGTTAATATGAAAAAGAATTCATTGGCTGTAGAACACAGAAATGTTATGTCCTCAGTGTGGTACTTTGACATTTGAAGTGGGATATGTTAAATTCCGTTATAAACACATTAATTTCCTCAATTTAAGAAATTAAGAGTAGTGTTCTAAGATTTTAACAGATCATAAACAGCTTTTGTAGTCATTCTAATATAAGAACAACAGAAATACAGTGTTAAACATCCAATTTAAGCACAACTCAATCTCTATTATTTAGCTCATGTCTGACTATATATTTATAAAATGAGTCTAAACCCATAAGAAATAAGTAAAGTGAAATAAACCTTTTTGGAAAACAGACAAACAGACAAAACTCAAACCTCCAGCATTTCATTAGTTATACAAAGAAAAAAAAAATGCTTATGTATGTTATTATTATAGATTAGCCAGTAAATGAGTTGTCATGGTAATACATAAAATGATCACATCTTACTAATTTTTTCAACTCTGTATTCTAATATTTCATTTTGAGGTTTTCTGGGTCAGAAAACTGTCAGTGAAGTGGTTGTTATTGTCTCTATGTGTGATCGATGGCTCATTTTAAATAATCTAGCAGCATGATTCTACTAGCAGTGACACAAGATATATCAGAATATTTTAATAATATACACTCTTGTATTTTTGCTGCTTTCAAAAAAAATGATGTTCATTTGATTTTTAGCACAGAGCTGAACAGAATAAGGATTTCTAAATTAGGCCATGCCTTTGGTATCTTTAACTTCCCTAAAATATTAGTAAATAGCAGTGTATGTAAACAAACAATTGAACCCCATACATAAAGTATGTGATTTAAACTTGAAATGAGAAAATCTCTTCCTGCAGGTTAAATAAATACGGGTGTTTGACCAAAGTTAAACTCCTCGTGAAAAAAAGAGAAGACTCAGGACTATTTATTTAATCTTGCAATATTTGCACAGATTATATATTAATGAAAGTTTGAAGAATTTACTGTATTATGGGTTTTTTTTTTTAAGTCTCAAACATTTAAAACCCATGAAACACATAGATATTAGATATGGAAAAAAATTCTCTTTTAAGTCCACCTTAGTGAAATTTCTATATTGTCTATATTGTTAATTATCCAGCAGTAGTGCTTTGTAATCTAGCTGCTGATTTCTGAAACTTTCTCAAATACTTGAAGTAAAAGTGCTTCCTTATGTATGTATATGTTGTTTTATATGCTTGACTGTAGTATAATTTTGAAATACTGATTATGGAGCCTTATGCAGCACTCAGCTAGGAATTCCAAAGAAGGGATTTCATCAATTTCTTCCAGTTCTTCAGGAAGATAGTCAAAGATACACAGAATCTGAAGCCTTGTTTGTTCTCTACTGAAAGCTTTGGAAGTAGTTTTCATTTTTCAAAAGGTGATAAATACATCTTCATAAAGATTTAGACTTCTTTGTCTCCTTTAGCCAGCTTAACTACAAGACTACTTCTCTTTCGCTTGTAATTACCTCCTTCCTACGTATTTCACAGGATATTTCAGTCCAAAAAAAAAAAAAAAATTGTTGGGAGAAGTTAAGACACAATGCTTTTCTTCAAAACACAGCTGTAACATGTTCAAAGCCATGAGTCCTGAATCACGAAGAACATGACATTTATGTTGCGGTTTTCTTCCTCATCCATCTTGGGCCACTTGGGTCCATTTCTATGCTTCCTGAATGCAGTCTGTTTGTGTTGTCTTTCTTTTCTTTGTTTCCTAAATACTGAATTTTTCTGTTCTATTTGTTATCAACAAAACTATTTTTATCTGATTCACAAAATTGCACTGCTGCAGTGACCAGAAACTGAGCACAGTATGTGGGACCATCTAAGACCTCTATCATCTCATTTCTCTGATTTTTCTTCCAGGGTCACAGCTAGTTCATTCTACAGAGAATAACTAGTCTTCCTATAAACTCAACCAAACTAATAACAATTAAGACAGAAATTTTCGATTTGCAACACAGTTTTTAACACAGATAAAACAAGTCCAGATCTGCTAAGTTCATGACAATCTCATGCCTTGGACTGTCAATATAAAATATGTGGCCCTGTACTAGCAAAAAACAGTGGTCTGCAGGTGATGAGTTTATGAGTCAATTTGAAAAGTAGAGAGTCCTACTGGCCATATTATATTCATGTCTCAATGGCCTTCTCAGGAGAAATTTTGAAATACACCAGACATCTGCCACTTTGTTTAATGCAGTAAATGAGATTGGATTTTCCTCTTTAAGTTGAAGTATATCAAAAAGTTAATTCTATTTCACAATTGCTATCTGAAAATGGAATAGCACTGAGGCCCTAAGGTTTTGGATGTCACTTAAAATTTTACAATCTTTGGGTATTGTAGGTTCATCATTCTTTTCATCAACAACATAACAACTTAATTTATCTCCTTGTCCTCCTCATGACTGCTGTTCAACACCCTTTATCAACATCTGTTCTGATCATCTTGTTGTTCTTTTCTTGTGATTTAATCCTATGACCTAGTCATGCAAAATGCCAACCCTGCTCAGACAAAGGGAAAACCCATAAATATTACTACACTGACTGCTAATATCTGACTTCTGCCTGAGAGTTTTTATTTTTGGCCACAAGTAAGTCTTTATCTGTATATCTGGAGATTCATACTTTCTCATTTGAGGGTCAAGGTACCTATGTGCTTGTTTTATACCTTACTATTATCTAAAGATTCACTGTCTAGTGTTTGATTTGCCAGATTACTTATTTTATGCATGAGTTACATTGTGAGTTGCATCCTGTAATATGTCCATATTTGGCAGCAATATGTAAGGGATTCCATCAAGAAAGGGATTGACAGAAGCTGAGACTTTAGGTATAAACTAGAAAATATTGGAATTCAAATCTGTGTTGTTCTGGGTCAACTATTTATTACAAAAGTTTCAAAAAGTTTTCAGAACTCCTTGTTACTTGGCTGGAAACTTCAACTAATGAAAATCTAACTGTGAGAATGTGGCAGGAGAACATTTGGACTTGGACACATACTGAGCTGTGTAAACTGCCTTTTTATATGAAATTTGGCTATAAAACCACAAACTGAGTAACAAATACCCCCCAGTAAAACACCAAATATCTGGATCTGCTGCTAGATGAAAGCATGAAAAACTGCATTGGAGCCTTCTGCGCAATTAGTTTTCTGATTTTATAGAAACATTAATTTAGGAAATTGCTGTGCTTCTTCTGCATGTGTTACTATTTCTCACCTCTGCAACACAGATTGATGCTGTCCTGCATTGTCAATACTGTTTTTGCACAGGGAAATAAAAAGAGAAATCATAACCCCCCCAAAAATACTAACCCATTCTTTCCCCAGGTTTTGGTGTACATATACATGCATATGTTATTCATTAATCTAGCTCATGACCTTAAGCAGATGATAATGCCAGAGTCCTGATACCAAAAAATGTCCCTCCTTTACACATATTTTGTATTGTTGCTGTCATTAGTTATGTTATAATAATTCACAACAGCTATACGCATCATACATATATAAAAATTCTGATTCATACTTTACAATGAAGGGCAAAAACATGTACGGAAGTATGCTAGCAAGAACACCAGTAATATAAAACATTAATAATTGTCTTTATGGCTTTTGGTTTGAATTTATGATTGCTTCTTGAACAATTTAATAAGACTGTGTCCTTTATCAGGAATTTTAGGAGATGTAACTTTTCCTTTTTTTAAATGATTGAAGTAAACAAAGACCGTTTATACTTCAGATGAACAGAGACTAGGATTCTTAATAAAGGTATTTTTGATATTAAGAGCTAATAATCATGCCCTCAGTCATAGGCTGTTAATGAGACACCTTAATACTATTCTCTTTATTTAGAGAAAACATAATTGTCTCAATGTTCAAATGGAGCTAAGATTTTTCAGACATCTGTAAGAAATATTCTAACCTAGCAGTTAAATGGGGATATTGAGAAAAAAAAAAAAGAATACCTGGAAGACAAATTAACTACAGCAGAGTAAACCATGTAAGAAAGAAAGCTGGATTTGGGCCTCTGTGTTTTCTTTTTCCTTATCAAGACCAGATATATTTGCCTGGACACTGTTCCTTCAATATTCATTTGGTTATATTCTTTCTACTGTGCTGGTGATTAGGAATTAATCTTTAATTCTGTCAGACAGTGTTTATGATTTGGGCTTTTCATCAAAATTGCCCTTTCTACTTTCACTCAATTCTAAATCTTGGTGTGCTGTCACTTCTCGAATCTTGAAGTAATTAAATAGATAATAGTATTTTCCCATGATAGATATCTGCAATAAAAAATTAATAGAATACTTAGAATGAACTATGTATAGCAACCAATATTTTTCCTTTGACTCATCATATACTAAACACCATTTTTGGCTTTTAAATAATCTTGAAGGAAATCATCACCTTGGTAGTAACTTCTATTTGCACTAGATTATAATATGTACCAAATTTTTTTCTTCTCCTCAGACCTTTAACTGGAATATTGTTTTATTGGCCAAGTTACAAAATTTTTACTAAAATACCTCAGAATTAATAGTTTATCCATAGCATCCAGGCCTTTAATATTGATTAAGCATAAGTAAAGGCTTTGGTATTTATCTATTTAATCATCTTTAACAGTTTTTCAGTGACTCTTCAACCTATACAAATTTTATCAAATGGACTACTGAATAAGTGTTTTTGATGGTTCTGAGGTGAGAACAGAAATTTCACGTCATTTAATTGGAACTGTAATATTAGTAACTTTACCTACAGGATATTATTTCTTTTGTCCTACATAATCCTTATGGAAATGACTGTGAAAACACCCATTGTTATCAGAGACAGAATTCTGGACTCAAAGTGACCTATAATGTGAGATAAGACAGATGGAGTATTCAAGATGAGCATTTTGCAATGAGAGTGCACTGTTTTGTTTTACTTTTGCTTCATTCAATCATGATATAAAATTTTAGTTTCCGGAGGCCATTTGGGGAATTACAGATATTAGAGGAAAAGAAAGCTCTCACTGGAGACTGAAGGACTTGTTCAGATTTTATTCTTGTTAATACACATTGTTCAAATTTTAATGTCCTAGCATAAATTATATTCCTTTATTTTTTTTCTATTTTTACAGTACTCATGATTAATGATGCTGTGATCTTCATTTCTGGGACTTATCTGAAGTTTGGTAGGGTGATCCTGCCAATGAAGGCTTTATTTAAATGTGCAAGACAGAGAAAAAACAATAAAAGAACACATAGAAAGAAATGCCAAAGAAAGAGATTTAAAGATGACATTTCCAACAGTGGTGAGGAATCAGGGACTGGACTAGATGATATGGTGTCTTCTTTCACGAAAAACAAACAAATTAGCATGAAATTAACAGTGATGTTTAATGGGCTATGGGCTAAATTCACTAAGGTGGATATAGACAATTTAGTCTATTTTGTGTAGCACTGTATATTTTACTGTGATTCCTGATGCCCCAGCTGGGAAACAGGAAAATAGGACTGGTGTCTCTTTCCTGCCACCCATCTGCTTCTGACAGCAAACACCACTGGACAAGAAGCTTCTGCAGTTAGCCTGCAAGACTCTTGAAGTGGCCCTTACTACAGAAAAAATAAATTGAGGCTGTTTGGAGAGCAGTTAATGTCATCCACGGGCTTCAGTGGGAGCTTTCCAACATTTCAAAAATTCCAATATTCCATGTAGTAAACAAACAAACAAACAAACAACACATAAGCAAAGAAAACTCTCAGAAGATAGAAATGGTGACTAAAGAAACCACCTGAAAAAATATATCAGCATCTTAAAAGAATGAAATGAAGGATTTAAACTACCAAAATTTCTAGGTATTGCAAAGAAACAGCAGAAACTTAAGAGGAGAAAAATATATAACAGGCACAAATCCACCCAAGATTGCCCCAGGAGCATCACATCTTGTTGTGTAACATACTGAAAAGACAAAAAAGGCTCACATACTTCTGCAGTGTTAATTTTGCCTGAGGTTACAGCTACATGCAGAGGTTGGTTAGGGCTTTCTTTCTCAAAAAAATCCCAAACTCCTCCAATGATACCATAAGCAATGGAATCACTAAAACAGCAGGAGACATAACAAATAATTGAATGTATGAAATGAGTGAAATATTTCTCAATATATTTTCTATATAATAAGATGAAAATACTGCAGATAATTAGTTCTTGTGGTACAGGAAGGATACTTTTGCAATGGTTATAAATGAAATATGACATCAATTAACCAATCCTAAGAAGATATTATTCATTCTTATAAATGAGAGCAGGACCGTATCTGCCTCTTGTGGCTATTCATCTCAAACACTTGAGGGTGTTTCTTTTACCATTCTTGTTTAATATTTCAGTACTTTGGCCTCATCTCATTAACACTGTGCCTTTTTTATGTAGTTAGTCATTTGCTATTTCAAAACACTTCAAATAGAGCAATTTAAAGTATTAAAATGTGGTGCTGTGTATTCTCAGTAAGACCTCAAATCTCCTACACAATTTGTGCAGATGATAAAAATTTTAAATATAATCTCAACCTTTCAGAGACAGATCTATACTATCTCCATTTTTCTACCAGAAGGATCAAGAGTGGAGTCTGCTTTTTGGGGTTTTACAATTCTTCTATGGTTCTTAACGTGCAATCAAGAAACTACACCCATAAAGATCCCTTAGACCTGAGGAGCAAGGACTTTGACTGCAAGGACAGACAACTTTTATCAAAATGTATATATTTTATTTAGAAAATACCAAAACATATGGCCTGACAGGAAAAGACCAAATTTGAATCTGTTGTAAATAAATTAACGACTGAACATACTAAGTCTGATTTTTGTTGACACAAAACTTAGTGTGGCATGAATGAAAGCCAAAGGGAATTCCTTCCCATATCAGATATAAGGCCCCACTGGCTGTCCTGACCTAGAGAGGTTTCCTGTTTGCTGGGGCTCAGACCAAGGACAGTCTAGTCTGATGATTCTTGTCCAGACCTCAGACCATTACCCCCTGCTCATCTTCTGTGTAGGTGCTAACACTGCCATGGGAGAATCTGGAGAGTACCAAGCTTGCTTACCTGACTCTAGAGGTGACAGCAATGGGCGTAGAGCGATCAGGCATTTTTGTCCTCAATCCTGTTGATGAAGGGAAATATCTTGAGATGCAACAGTGTTCTGCAGGTCAACCGCTCCTTGCACACTTGGTGTTGACCAGAGTGTAAGGGTATAAGAAATGTCAAAACATCTGGTTCTTCTGGTTATCTGCTTAAGGACTATTCAGTACAACACAAAAGCAAATAAAAAGGAAACTGCTTAGCTAAGCACATAGACCCACAGACTCACAGTCCCACAAACGTTAAGTATTGTGTGGCAACAGGGACATCAGAGAAGATGAGAACCTATCAGCCACTGAGGGGAGAAGCTCAGGCACTGCCTTGAAGAGGGTTGGTCTAAATTCATCACTCATACAAAGGGGGAAACAAGAGTGACATGAGAATTTTGTTACATTTGCTGTGACTTCTGGAACTGTATGAATCTTACTGTTGGATATTTGAGGGGATTTCTGGAATATTCAGGTGAAGAATAAGCATGGTAAAAGAGGGACAAGGGGCCTAAAAGGGTTAATGGTTTGTAAGCCTGCAGCCAGCCAATAAACCTGTCTGACAGAGCCCTACACCTGAGGGCTGCAATCTGTCCTATCTTGTGAACTATTACTATTTCTTAATTTTTTTCTTTGTAATCCCATTCTACCCTACATGTGAGGGCTGCAAAGTGTGCGAATGGTAGGAACTGGAAGAGAGGCCTCAAGTTAGATGTCTTGTTGTTCTGCCTAGTATTCAGCTTAGAAGACAGCAGTTAGTGATCCACACAATGACTAATCCAGGGTCATATATCTGTGTGATGGATAGCATCTGACCACTGCTTAATCAAGGTATATTCAATCAATAGTATAAGTAATTCTTGTATGCATAATCACTACATAATTAGTCAATGTACATACAATGTGCATTTAATCATAACTATGCATAGAGTATTGTATTGTCCTCTTGAAATATTGTAAGAACTTGTTCATGACCTCAAAATTTTATAAGAATTTTAGAGTATATTTTCCAAGGTAATGTTCAAAATTGTGCCCACATTCCAGATTTGATTGATGTCTGTGATTGATGGATCTGTTTTGTGAGCGAGGACCCATCAGAATACTAGTAAGTTTAATGAACAAACCACATCACAGATGGAATCTGTGCAGCATGCTGTGCCCTGACCAGAGGTACACTCAAGATTTTATCATCTTGAGGTTCCAAGCATCAGAATCTACACTCAAAGCTTTATCATCCATTTTCCCAACATCAGAAGTGATGTAAGATTTTATACCTGCCTATCACCCTTTCTGGGCTATTGATAAGTAGTTATTTGCCTTGCAAGTTTTTTATGCCTTTTTTATTGACATCCAAAAAGAATCAGCACTTCCCCAGTGTGAAACATCCTTGGTGTTAACAAATGGAGGGACTGGGTTGTCAATATATTTGCAGTATAAAGTGTGTTAAAAAGTGTGAGGGCAGACAGCTGGAGACATCATGAACCATAGAACTCACAGCATGCCAGCACTGAAGAGGCCAGGGTGTATGTGTAAGTATGAGAGGTCTAAATGCCAAGAGCTAGGATTATCTGGAAGTACATACATTTCCTCACTGAATTCAATCCTGCATTCATGTCAGTGTGTTTAATTCACTAGCAAACTCAAACAAGAACTGAAGAGTGGGAGAAGACCTGTACCTGGAAAGATCCAATGCCTGAGCCAGTGGCTGGGTGAGTTCAGTCTCTGAGAATGGATATTAAGCAGACAGGCTCGGTTCTAAAATGTGATTACAGAAGAGCTTCTGAGATGACTATGCAGCATCAAGCTGGAGTATCCAGAAAGTAGAAAACCTGTGTACTGGGTAAGGAAGCCCAGCATCTGAGCATGGGTATTAGATGAAATTGCTGTGAAATATAAGCAAGATCCTTCCCCTGTCCTACAAACGTAGCAAAATTATTCAGTCTTTAAAGCACAAACAGGTGACACTAAGTCCTCTAACAACAAAAAGTTATTGTAGTTAAAACAGAGAAGTAAATTGATAATTTAAAAAGTAACATCTAGTCAAGGCAAATAGAGGATTGTTCTTCCCATATTTCTTGAGGAGTATATTTCTAGGGCTAAGTCTGAGCAATTCTTAAATTGTTTATCAGAACAGGAGTAAATATTTGATGTATACTATTTTTATGCTTAACAGAGCTATCAACAGCAGGGACACACAACTGTTTTCAGGATGCACATACAACAGCAAGTAGGGCAACTATTTTAAAATCGGATACTTCTTTAAGATTATTAACTAAACTATTGCTTGAACATAAAGTTACTACTCTCTGTATTCTAATTTAATTATAAGTACTTGTAGCAGTTTGATGTATTTAAGTCTATGTTTTTGTAATTGGGTTTCAAAAGAAATATCTTCTACTAATCTGAGACTGTAAAAATAGAAGTGTTGATGTCACATTCTTCAGAGTATCTACTATGGGGCTGTGGGCTATGGTCTGGATTTGGGCTGAAAACAGTATTGATAACAGAGAGAAGTTTTCATTATTACTGAGTGGTATTTGCACGTCACCAAGGCCCTTTTTGCTTCTCCCCACAGTCCACCAGTGAGGGGACTGGGCGTGCACAAGAAGTTGTGAGGGGACACAGCTGGGACAGCTGACCCCAGGGATATCCCATAAATAAAACTGGGGGAAGAAGGCAGAAAAGGAGAGACATTTGGAGTGGTGGCCTTTGTCTTTCCAAGTAACTGTTCTGTATGATGGAGCCCTTTTCCAGAGCTTTCTTGGAAATGGCTGAACACCTGCCTTCCCCATGGGAAGCTGTTGCCATACACTGGGGCAACATAGTTCCAGATATTTTCTTACAACGGGCCAACATAGTTTGCAGTATAACATTGCAGCACCATCTTCAGTAATCACGTATGGGCAAGAGCTACAATAGCTCACCGTCCTTCCCAGAGGCACGGTCGCCCAAGGCAGTCCAATCCTGGACTTACATGCGTAGGCTACTCACGGCTCTCCTGGGCACACCCCCGCCCAGGGATTACGCGCCGGCCGGCCTTTCCACTTCCCCCAAGTGGATTGCAGTCCGTGAGGCTCATACTGCTGGAGGCTTCCAGAGCTTCTAAGGCTCAGCCAGTTATCATCGTGATCCATACAAACACAGGGTCCGAAACATCAGAGTCCAAAAAGTCCAGCATAGAGCAGGGTGGCAGGCATCAGCAGCCAGAGGCAGGCACCAGCTCAGCACCCACCCAGTCAGCACCAGCTCAGCTCAGTATCTGCTGCTCTGTAATCCCACAGCACAGCCCTTTATACCCATCATCCCTTGGGCTACTCATGTGCTTCTTGTTATAGGAATCACCACACCTGCATTCAATGCTGGCCTTCCCTCTTCCCAGGGACACAGCCACAAGCCATCAAGGCCAAGGCTGCCTACAGCCTACTCTTGTAACCACACAGGAAGCAATGAATTAATTCCTTGCTTTGTTTTGCTTATGTACAGAGCTTTTACATTACTTATTAAACTGTCTTCATCTCAGTCCATGGTTTTCTCACTTCTATCCTTCTGATTTTCTCCCCACCAGAAATTTCCATAGCTCTCAACATATTAAAAGGCAGAAAATTCCTGTAGTCATACAGGTGCTCAGAAACAGAGTAATGTTGCCTCCAGTGAACAATTTCTTGTTCTTTTTAAAGCATTGTTCATACTTTATGTAAATTGAAAGAGCTTGTATAGAGACTTGAATATACAGTGTGTACTTATTTCTAGTGATTCTGCACTAATCTATATGTTGATAATGTAACCTGTTAAACTTTTAAGTTGTGAGATGTAATCTCAATTATTAGAGATATTTGAAAAGAATTATTCAAGTCCTTTCATTTTCACAACACCTACTGAGTTGTTCTTGACATTTTAATGGCAATCGTATTCTGATAATCTTCTGAAGAGTACTATCTTTTATCCTGACAATAATTATCTTTAATATCAAATTCCAAAGCCATTGATTTTAAAAAATTAAACCACTTGTTCCATATCTTTCTTTTGGTTATATTTGAGACATGCTGTAATTCATCAGTCTTTACTGTAATTTCTTCAGTGTTAAGTAGTACTAACTTCAAAGGCTACAGAAGGCCAAGAAAAAAAATTCTGAGATCAGAAAATGAATATGTAATTTTGTTTACTTAAAATAAAACACAAGGTATTATTGCATAATAATTTTTTACAATTTATTTTTAATCTACATAATATTTCAACAGTTTAATCAAAACTCTTTAACCAGTTATGATGGTGCTAGCACTTACAGTCTGAAGCACTTAATTAATACAAAATGTCTCTCTTAAACACTGTTGCAGTGAAAAGTTTACTGTCCTAGTGTCTCTTATGTTTCCTTTCAGTTTCATTCACCCTTGGACTGTTCCTGTGTACTGATAAAAGATTGTGGAGCATGGCTATGACAATTTGTGAGCCTCCTGATGTCTTTCCCAGGAATGCAATCATTGTCATGGTGAGAATTTCTTCCTTCTCTTTGTTTGGATGGCCATGATGTCAATGATGGTAATTCATTCTTCTTTGCCCACTTAAGTCCATTGTTAACCTCTCTTCATAAATATTGGTCTTTCTACATCAGTTTGCAGCTCTCTGTTATTTTCGGCTTTACTGTATGCACAGCTTTTAATATGTGTTAGATACTTACCTTTTTTTCCTATTGCCCCTAAAAATGAGGTTTTCCCCCCTCCTGAGTTTACATTGTTACCTTTACATTGTTAACTTACCGTGCATGAGCTCTTCATAATTCTGAAGCCCTTTTTCATCTCTGGTAACATTTGGCCCATTGCTTCCAGGTGTCTGTTGTCACCCCAGTCTTGTACTCCTTCACATACATCATAAGCTGTGTAGAGGATAGCGGAAAGGCTGTGGATGTTGTTTGCCTGAACTTTAGTTAAGCCTTTGACACTGCTTCCCACAAAATTCTCCTGGAGAAACTGGCTGCTCATGGTTTACACAGGTGTATTGTTTCCTGAGTAAACAACTGGCTGAATGGCTGAGCCCAGAGAATGGTAGAGAATGGGCTTAAATCCAGTTGGCTGGTCCGTGATGATGAGTTCTCAAGGGCTCCTTACTGTGGGCAGTCCTCTTTAACACCTTTATCAGTGATCTGGGTGAGGGAATTGGGCATAACCTCAGTAACCTTGCAGATCAAAGGAAGTTGTGTGGCAGTGTTGATGTGCTGGCGGGTAGGAAGGCTCTACAGAGGAATATGGAGATGCTGGATTGATGGCTGGAGGCCAGCTGTAAGAGGCTCAACAAGACCAAGTGTCAGATCCTGCACTCAGGTCACAGCAAACCCATGCAGTGCTACAGGCTGGGGGCAGAGTAGTTGGAAAGTGGCCCAGCAGGAAAAGACCAAGGAATGTTGATTGACAGCTGGCTGAACATGCACCAGCATGTGCCCAGTGGCCAAGAGAGTCAATGACATCTGGCCTGTGTCACAAAAAGTGTGGCCAGCAGGACCAGAATAGTGATTCTTCCCCCCTGTACTCACCACTGGTGAGGCAGCACCTCCAATATTGTGTTCAATTTTGGGCCCTTCTCTTCAAGAAACATATGAAGGTGCTGAAGCAGGTCCAGAGAAGAGCAAAGCAGCTGATTGAATGGTCTGAAACATAAGTCTTAAGAGGAGCAGCAGAGGGAACTGAAGTTATTTAGCCTGGAGAAAAGGAGGCTCAGGAGAGATCTTCCTGCTATCTATAACCACCTGAAAGAAGGTTATGGTGGGGTAGGTGTCTGTGTCTTCTCCAAATTAATATGTGATAGGACAAGAGGAAATGGCCTAAAGTTGCACCAGGGGAGGTTTAGGTTGGATATTAGGAAAAAATTCTTTACAGAAAAAGTTATCCCTAGAATGAGCTGCTCAGGGAAGCGGTGAGTCTCCATCCCTGGACGCATTTAAAGGAAATGTAGACGTGGCACATGGGGTGTGGTTTAGTGGTGGACTTGGCAGTGTTGAACAGTTGCATTCAATGATGTTAAGAGTTTTTTCATACCTTGATGATTCTATGACCCTATAATTCTGTTACTCTAGGACCATAGACAGTTCTTTCTACATAGTGTAGCCAATTGCTATGTATATCACAGATAAAAATAAGACATAAACTACACAATTACACAAAGGTTTAAAAATCACTGCATTCATCAAAAAATGCAGACTTGAGCCCCTGTTGAAATTCTTGACCTTTTATAATTATCTTCTATTTTTCTCTTTTCCCATCAACCACAATACTAAGGTTTTTTTCACCAAATGCATTGGCAAAATTAACTTGTCAGTAAGCCATCTGAAAGAAATGAAGGCTTGTTAATACCCTCTTTGACCTCAAAGATTTGCAGCAGAATACATTACAGGACAATTTGACTCTCTCGGATTGATTTTGTCTGACCTTGTGTAAATACCAAGAAATTAAAATACTAAAAAAACCCACACAAAAGAAAACACCCCACAGTACAATTCTTTCACTATTTTCTACATCATGCCTGTCTGGTTAAGTCAAAACTTTTTTGTCTGTAAGCAAGTTCACAGTAAGTTTTTAAAACTGACTTAAGACACTTTTAATATGGAAGTTGAATCCTACAGAGACAAGAACACAAAAATATCTGAACATGGCATAGATTCAAATGGAAAATAATTTTATCATTTTACTGGAAATGGGAAAGTAGAAGACAGATATATATCAGGACAGGAAACGGTCCTGAAAAAGACCACACAGGAAGTCTGAAGAAAGAAATCAAGTAAGTTATCTTGTGAATAATAATCCTACAGGCATCATTCCTTTGTTTCTTTCTATTCCGTGTATTTTTATTTCCTCTGCATTGACACCAAACATGTCCATCACAGCTTAGAATCACCAACTTTTATTCCCAATTTTCTGTATGAAGAAAGGATTCTCTAATATTACTTTCACAATGACGTGGTTCTTCTACAGAGTTTAATTAGATCAATGTCATTCATCTTTTTCATTCTTCCTCAAAAAATAAATGTTTCCATTTTTTCTCAAATCCTCCATCACAGTAATTGAATTGTGCTCAATTATTTTCCTGTCTGCATATGCAATCTTTCCTTTAAAAAAAAAAAAAAAAGAAAAAAGAAAAAAAGACATGTCTGCCTCACTCTTTTCTGTAGATATAATAGAAAATCCCTTAAGGTGATAATCAGCTTTGTGCCAGGCTGAGTTGCAGAGAAACTGCCACTTCTATATCTTCTTAAAATATTCCAGGACTTAAATGGTTATCCCTGAAACTTTTCATGAAATTAAGCTATTAATTTTCTTTAATATTTAATGTTTTCAGCTATTCTGTGGTAAGTACATTTATTGTAAAATTTGTTAATGTCAAAGAAGATATGTGTATTGGGTTCTCATGGCCTGGTTTTTGGTAGCGGGGGGCTACAGGGGTGGTTCTTGTTGGAAGCTGCTGGAAGCTTTATTAGTGTCCAAGTTCCCTAGAGCCAGTCCCTGGTGGCTCCAAAGATGGACCTACAGCTGATCAAGGCTGGGCCAGTTAGAAATGGTGGTAACTCCTCTGCGATAATAGATTTAAGAAGAAATCAAAACAAAAAGTGGTGGCACAGTTTTAATTTCAGCCAGAAAGAGCAGAGTGAGATCATGTGAGAGGAACAGCTCTGCAGACACCAAGGTCGGTGGAGAAGGAGGGGAAGGGGGTGCTCCAGGCACTGGAGCTGAGATTCCCCTGCAGCCCGTGGTGCAGCCCATGGTGAGGCAGCTGTGCCCCTGCAGGCCATGGAGGTCCATGGGGATGCACAGATCCACCTGCAGCCCCTGGAGGAGCCCCACACCAGAGCAGGTGGATGCCTGAGAGGAGACTGTGACCCTGTGGGACACCCATGGAGAGAGGGGCCCTGCTCCCATGCTGGAGCAGCCTGTCCTTAAAGGACTGCACCCCGTGGAAGAGTGACCCACGCTGAGCAGTTTGTTGCCTGTGGGATGGATTCACATTGCAACAGTTCACAGGGAGCTGTTGCTTGTGAGATGGATCTGTGTCAAAGACCTCCATGGAGAACTGTCTCCCGTGGGAGGGACCCCCCAGTGCAGCAGGGGAGTGACTCCTCTCCCTGAGCAGCAGGAGAAGCCTCGGGTGATGAACTGACCATAACCTCCATTCCCTGCCTCCTTGTGCTGCTGGGGTAGGAGGTAGAGCTGGGAAGGAGGGAGGGGTGGGAGGAAGGTCTTTTTAAGGGCTTGTTTTACTTCTCATTACCCTGCTCTGGTTTTTTGAGTAGTAAATTCAAGTCATATCTCTAACTGAGCCTGTTTTGCCCATGATGGTATTTGATGAGTGATTTCTCCCAGTCTTTATCTCAATTCATGAACCCTTTGTTGAATTTTCTCTCCTCTGTCCAGCTGTAGAGGGGAGTGAGTGAGCAGCTTTTTTGAGTGCCAGTGTTAACCCACAATGTGCTATTTTTGCCTGTAGAATGCAGAATCAAGACCAGAGGTGGAAGATAGAAATATTGTCTAACCAGGGAAAAACTCCCTGAATCCTTGAACAAAGGTGCATAATATCAAGTTCCTAAATGGAAACTTTGGAACCTAGATTAATAATCTGATTTTCAAAAATGGAGATATCAGTGACTCCCACTGCTTTTCTGAGAACAGCTGTGAAAGTCTATGTTGCAATTCTGTCTCATATAAAGATGAATACCTGCTATAAAGTGAATAATGTGGTCATTAACTCATCTCATCTTTGCCCCAAATCTGAAATGACCACCAAAACCAGCACACGTTTGTCCACATTTGCATTGGATCTTGTGTATTTCTGTTTATGCTATAGTTGTAGAGTTGTTTTGCTTGTTCAATGCACGTCAGATACAGTGGGACTTGTCTGGGCTCGCCTTAACGAGAGCTGGTTTTACCTCCTTTGAAAAATTTTCTAATGGTTAAGTGACTCTTGATTGACTTTTCTGAGGTTTCTGTCTGTGACTATCAAATATGGTAGAGTTCAAACAGACCCAGGTAGTCACCTCATCACAAGTAATAGACTTCCATGTTACTTGGAGTTAGCAGAGGCTCTTGTGCAATAAACAGTCCAGTCAAACTTTAGCTGGGGATGAACAAAAAGCAAACAGGCTGTGATAAGAATGTCTATGACAGAAGCTCCATTGAGGAGATTGAGGAGCAAGGGACCCCATAATGAAAACCGTTTATACCAAGTGAAGATTTCAGGACACTGCATTCTCCCTCTGAGATTCCATCACCTCTCTGTGTGGTAAAGACTGTTTTCGTTGACCATGAAATCCAAAAAAACATTGGAAGGATGCACAGTTAGAGGAAAAGGGTAGCTATTAGAAAGGAGATTTTTTTCTATAACAATATTGATGTTTTTATTATTAGTAGTATTTTTGTATTAGTTTGAACTCTGAGTGTTTGAATTACTGTAACTAGACTAAGAGGAGCTGCTTCTTGTATTTTGATTCAAATGTTAAGATTTTAATTAGTCCAAAAATAAATTCTTGCCTTCACGTGTATATGGCTTGCTTCCTTAGTGTGTTACCAAGATTATAAGTGAAACAATGGTTACTAGGAAAAGGTTCAGGTATTTTTCAAAAACTTTGCATATCATGACATGTTCAGAATTTTGGCCAGGGTCAAACTGATAATTACTTAGAAGAATGCTAGTTGTGATTATTAATTAGTTCCTCTTTGTGTATTTTTATATCTGATAATTACACTGTCATTTAAGACTATCTGAAGTAGACTTTCACTAAGAAATATAATTAATTTATTATTACGTTTGTTTATCTCTGAGTGATAAGATAGATTTTCAAGTTTTTGATAGCCCAAATGGAAGGGAAATTGACACACTAACAATGTGCAATGGCATTCACTTAAACCATCTGCATTTCAGTAAACTGGAAGTAAAAGAAAGGACAGAGACAGGAACAGACTGGGAGAGAGCATATAAAGTTTGTTTTCTTCTTTTCTAAGGAAGAAAATCATGAAAAAGTTGGAAGAGCTGAGGAAAAATCTGGTGATGTAACTGTATCGAGAGGGAAGAAGAATGGTAAGGAAGAGTTAATCTTGCATATAGAAGAATATAACAGAGAAAAGAAGGGGAAGTTTTCATGTGAATAAAGTAAAAAACAACAGGTGAGGAAACTGGTATATTAGATTATGATCCTTAAGTTCATAGAAAAGTCAATAAATGCCACATGACTGAAGAAGAGACATTAAGGATGGCAAATGTTGGAGTTACACTGAATGTAGAGGTAATGGAATTTAGAAGAAATTAAGGGAAGAATGGTTTAACAAGAAAAATCAAAAAAGTCAACAAAACATTACATCACAGATCAAGTACAGAAATTAAAAGTATTTTGTGTCTATTAAAACTGAGTTTACTAAACTTTATTGCAGTAATACAAAAAGGGACAGACCCCCAGGTGTTTAACAGAAGCAAATGTGCAATATAAATTAACTCTGTTGATGAACAAAAAGGAAGTAGTGGAAAATAAAAAATTAGACGCTGATAAAATAATGGACAGAACAATAATTAATGGATAAAATAATGGACAGAACAGTTAAAACATCCTAGTTAGAGTATTAATAAGAAAGAAAATGGCAGGAACGTATGAATAGAATGAGCTGCTGGTCTAAACAAACCACCTTTTTAATAGAAAAATCTGAGGATGAAATGTTGAAGAGTGGAATAGAAGAGTATGACTAAGAATCACACAAGAAAATAAAGACAAGGAAAAATGGACTGGAGGGACATATTTGCCATGAATATGAATGTGAAAATCACCATCAATGAGGACAGAAGATTAGATTCTTCACTTTCATGCTTTCTCTCAAAGTGAAAGTTCTCCCATATCCCAGCTTGGTTGGATGAACTAAGTGCTTCTTCTTGCAAAACTTCGGCAACCTAAGCAAGCAACTTTGTTATGTGTAGAACTTTTGCATGTGACTAAGAGGCAAATGCACGCTCAGATTCCAAAAATTAAACTGATTTAGGAAAATTAGTTCAAACTGTGCCTGCATTTAAGATCTCTAAGTTCAACGGTCATAAACAAGAAAATTAAGGTCCGAATAGTCAATAAAACACAGATATGCAGATAACCATACTCATGAACTCAGAGACATCTTTGGCTAAAACAAATTCAGGAACATGGATGTACAGGAATAAATATTTTGTTATAGAGTTTCTTGAAAATACTTGCTGATAAGATGGTGTTTCAGCTGAGAACAAAAGAAACTATATATTTTTTTAGTCCTTTGTAAACCTGGCAACTTCATCAGAGAGGCAATAATCCCAAAATTTCACTGACAAATGGACCTCCTAGAGTCTGGAAGCTTATCCAATTACAATTTAAAGAAATTTTTAGCAAAGATGACTGACTAAAAATCTCTGAAATTATTAGGAAAAGAGAAGGAAAGAGCACTTCACTTTCTAATGTGAGTAAAGTGAGGAGAATTATAGCTGTCCTTCAGTGTTATGTTGAGTGGGAGAAGTTCCCTTCTGTCTCTCTCTGCTCCTTGCCTTCCCTCTCTCCCCTCCCTCACTCTTCTATGTGTCAATCTCATATTTATATGACAAAATTTATATTTACCCATTAAACAAAAGGTGCTCTTCATATTGAAGCTCTATTTTGGATGCTGTCAACAGAAAATTAAAAATTGGTGTTAATCCTGGCCTGAATCAGGGGAGTGGCAAACAGTTTCTTTTCCTGGGAACAAAGAAGGATTTCCAGAGAATGACTACTTTGAAAATCTCATCCATATCAGGATTACCAGAAGCTAGCAGCTCCTTATGAACTAAGAGGTCTTCCTAGCTCTGTCTAGGCATTGGGAATGGTCCACATAAGGAAACTGTGTTATCGTGCCTGAATGGAAAGCTGCTTGATCGTGCATTCCCATCCTATATCCATCAAAGCTATTATGAACTCTGAACTAGCAGACAAGAGCATCCAATTGATTCAGAAGCATTTGAGATTTACTGCTGATCAAACCCATTTCTTTATCACTAATAGCTCCCATCCAACTTATCCTTGAGCATGGATGGAATAACCTGCTTTTTAACACTTACGGCTTCAGATCTGATGTAGTATTTCAGACACTCTTTCTGTGAGTCAGTGGATTCCCTTAAGGAGTTCACCCTAACAAACTCAGTCATGATTCAATTATTGAAAGTAAAAATTATTTCCATTCCAAAATTTATAGAATTAATGTAAGAAAGGACATACCAGTGGCGTTTCAAAGCAAGATCCATATTTTACATAACTTTCCTATAACAGATTTTCTATAGCTTATAGAAAGTGTTGATCTCTCCAGTATCTGACATATTGTCCATACCTGATTTGAACCTTGAGATGCAGTCATTAAGCTTAGTACACTGTTCAAACAAATGTCAAGATTATGTAGAACGGAGAAATAGGAAGTATTCTGAAAAACTGCCATCTTGAGATACGTGAAAGAAAAGCCAAGATTTTGCTGTTCTACATACTCAAGAAAAAAGTTAATATTTTATAATCCTCTTCTTAATGTATGCCTTTTTTATTCTTGTTAAGTTTCTGAATGCTGGTCTCAGCAAAATGAACATAATTTTCTTTCGAAGTAATTTACTATCATATTTAATGGCTGAAACATGTTTTGGTATTTCTTGAGAAAAAGAGGAACCCAGAAACTTTTAGAAGGTTACCCATTATGCTTTAAGCTTACATTTGTTGAAGTTGTATTTGGTTTTGACACACTTTGATTTTGTTCCTTAAAAAATTTTTTTTTTCTTACTTTTTTTCTAATCATTTGGAGAGAAAGGCAGGCAGAAATTTTCGTTGTTTTACTTGTTGCTTTTTTCACCAATAAACCAAAAGAAAATAATTTCTTACCATGAAATGCAGCATGTTTCACAGTAAATCACAAAATAAAGTATCTCAACTTCAGGATATTTAGTCCCTTTGAGATGATAGTCTACACCAGCACTTGGAAATAGAAAATATGGTGTGCCACCCTACCTGAAATAGTGAAAATTCCAGCAATTTCCATCACAATGTAAATCCTGTTTCACTCTCTGTGTTTCAATAATACCAATAATTGAAAAAATAGTCAATTTCCTATTAATAATGCTAACATTCAGCTGGCATTTGCAGTTTAAGCTGCTTACCAATTTTCCACTAAATATGTTGCAATGACTTATTTATTACCTTGTTCAAATCATAATGCACAGATGTACAGGGATTACTCTTTACACGTGCTGAGATATATAAACTTTGGCTTGGAATTTGTTGTCTATTCTAAGCATTCTTTCAAGAAAGTAGATTAGTTTAGGGACATGACGATATTTAATTTATTATAAGGAAGTACAGAAAAAAAATGATGTCATGTCATCTATAAAGTTGAAATAGAGGTATTTCAGGATATTTCTTTTGTCAGGGTCTGATCAGAAGAAGTAACTAGAATATAATATGAAACCTTCATCAGTAAACTTGAAACAGACATCCCAAGAGGGAACGACAATTTCAACAAATCTTCCCTTACTTGGCATATTTTAGGTGCCAGTATAAGATGAAACTATGCATAAATTTAGACAAGACCTCACTGTCATTAGCAGCACATGAAGAAGTGCAGAAGCTCACTTTAATCTCTCCCTGTCAAATAGGTTTTGCTATTTCTGTGTTCTTTTGCAGTCTTGCAAGTTAATAATCTTAATTACTTCTACTCTACCAATTCCAAAAGGTTTGCACTGACTCTTCCTATTACAGGAAATAATCAAAAACATGTAAATGGCATGTAAATGTCTGAAGTGGTTATAACATACCTAATATATCCAAACAAACAAGTTTCCTTTTAAAAAGATGTGAAGAATAGCTATAAAAAAGAATGCAAAACAAAGAGTCAGCTATTGGCACCGTGTGAACTTTCTTTCCCATACTAATAAAATATACTTCAGTATACTTCAAAAATATTCATTAAGAGATTATTTTTTTTCCCCAGGCAGTTGACAATTCTTACCTGCACTTTCTTTTATAGAAAATTTGCTTCATATTGAAGGGGAAATTGCCATCGTAGTAGTCTGAGTAAACATGAAGACGAAATTATCTTTTAGCGTTCTTTGTCTATGGTACCTCTAAACAGATAGGATGTATACATATTTTTTATGCATTTAACCACTCAGATACTCACATTTATATAAAAAAAAACTGTAAGAAAAGTGAAAAGCAAGTCTTTAATTTTCACATAATTGAACTGCAAAGGAAGTTTAATATAGGAATATAAGACCTACAGCTTTTCACTGGAGAAATCAATGTGTAAGCATTTTCTCAGTGACTTCAGTATCTCACATGGGGGTCAATCTAGCCAGAAAATCATTCATTTCTGAATTACTGTACTTCCAAAAAGCCTCTGATCTGGAGAAAAGCCATCTGAATCAGCACAAATCTTAAACCCCTGTGGAATTTCACTCCCTAAAATAGATAAATAAAAATTTAATGTATTTCAGAATCAATATCGTTGCAAACTATAAGCCACCTAGAAGATGGGTTTAGGAAAATTTTTGTCTTTTCAGTCCTTTGTGATTGAAACTCCCAAGATACTGCCAGCAGTTCCATTCCCAGTCTCCTAGCAGGTCCCATGTGAAGCACATGCTGCATTCCAGCTCAAAATCAGATTTTCTACAAGACTGCTGCCCTTTTCATTTTAAACAGAAGGAAATGTCAAAACTTCAAAGATGGCAGAAGCTGCATGTAGTTAGAGTACTTTCCTGTGCTTTCATGACTTAGCTAGCTGAAATAAATTGCTTCCAAAACTTTCTTAACAAATGTAATGTTGTCTGGTGTTTGAAGAAAAGAGATTTGTTTTAGTTTATGCTATAGGACTATTAACTAAACCATTAATAAGGGTAAGTTTAAAATATTTTCTTTTTGAAATGATTAGTGGGTTTGAGTATTCTTCTTTGTACCAACAGAGCTTTACTTCAGAGCTTTTAGCAGTTATAGTAAGGCTGATGCTTTTCACGTCTCTCACTTTCACCCCAAATAAGTTTTAAATTAAACTTTTTCTTCCTTTAAGATAACAAGGGAATTTCAAGAAATTTCTTTTTAATATGTCATCCTTATAGGCCCGGGTTTATGCATTAGATACAATACAAATGTGTAGATCCAGCCTCTGACCTGGAGTTTCCTTTCTTTTCTTTGTTTTAAGTCAATATCAGGTGTCTTAAGTGCTATGGTACATTTGAAAATTGGTCCATTTCTAATACAAGCAATACAAGTCATAAACCCAAAACCTGACACACCTTTCATATTGCTTAATTTTTAACGTATTATAGCTTTAGTGCTAGGGAATCACATACATATAACAATAAGGAATATACTATGTCCTAGCTTTTAGGAAGTCTTGCAGAAAATTTTAATAAATTCAACAGGTATCAGAAGTACCTTAGGTATTATTTGTGCAGATATGGTTAGAGTTACACTGACTACAGTTGAATGTATGTATAATCCACTTGTATCATTTAAATTCAGCTGTAATTAAAGGTTATACAGGTGTAGGAAACTGATAAATAATGATGTATCTAGCAGTGCTCATTGAAATTCTGACTGGAGGAAATTATGAGGTAAATTAGGGACATCTGGTGCTATATGAAACTTGCAGAGAAGTATTTGTGAAAGCAGATTAATTTCTCTCATACTCTTTATTGATTTCTCATGACAAGAGAGTGATTTTTTCCCCAAAAAAATATTTAGAAAGTGAAAATCTAAAGAAACACCATAAGAATGTGAGAAAATGGAGAGAAACTTGATTACTGAATATTTGGTGGGCCACATGTGAGGGTAGGAAGGTATTTGTTTTTCTTGTAGACTTAGGGAAGTTTCAGTGTCCCTCCAACTACAAAAATAGTGGAACTATTCAAAACTAAGACAATGTACATCAGAGTCAAAGGCAATGTCAAGATGATGGAGAACTCGTGAAATAAGTTAAAAGCAACAATTCTAAAGACAGAAAGAATATATTATTTTCTTAGACATTTTTAAGTAGAAGGCTTAGAAAATTTTAAATATTTCTTACAAATTATTTTAAAGTGGTAATATTTCAATTTTAAATATATATATGATTGCTATTAAAATATAGATCACTATACTAGCATTGTTCACTGTTAAACAGAAGGTTTGTAGCTGAAAATGTTAGGCTTTATTTTTATAATATTTATCATATTTGTAGCTTTTTTCATATTTAACATTTTTTTCTTTTAAATTAATTTGAAAATATTAGTTCAGTTACGTCTGTATTTTGAAAGTACTCGATTTGTGAACTTCAAAGAAAAACAGAGAACCAAACTCTAACTATGCTGAGTATTTGAGACAACTGAAAATTTTGAAAAGCACTAACTGTGCAGTCAGTACAACTTTCAAAATGCTCAGCTGACTTGAGATCAAATGAACAAAACATGGTAAAGGAAAATAAAAACTTCTTGTGTTCAAGGTGGTAAACATAAGGCTTAAATTATATATATATATATTTAAAAAAATCTCAGGACTATACATTCCAGTAATGTACTTGAACTAGATTTCAGAACGTAAAAAAGGTGGATGCTAGATTCATCTGCCAGGAAAGACCTGACAGATAAAGAACAGTCAAAAGCAAAACAAAGAGAAAAGAAGGTGCAGGGGAGTCAGGAAATGCATAAGACATGCCAGCAGGGAAAATGCACAAGAATAGTAAATAGACCTTTGATGGCACTTGAGGGCTATGAGACTACAACTGACTGCAAGAGGATAGATACTGTTGTTAATAACATAACATCAGAATTTTAAACAGCAAAAGGCTGTTTAAATTGTCAAAAAATCTGAAAAAAATGTCATGCATGTAACGTAACTTGTGTTTTGTGCTTACCGTCTTTAAAATCAGACCTGTATTACGAAAAAAAAAATGTTCCTCCTCTCCAAATCATAAACAAATCCCTCCCTCCTGTATTTTTATGGAAGACAAAAATTATAAGCAGCAGCATAAATTCTTTCATGCATGCTGGACTTGCATCAGAACAGATTATCAAAAAAAACCTGAAAGATACCAGAGAGGGAAATACCATGTGCTGCAAATGAATGAATACTGGAAAATATGAAGCAGAGTTGTGATAAAATAAGTAAAGTTAATTGACCACAAGTGAAATATGGAGGAATCAAATAAAAATGAAATAAATAAAAAAATAATTTTAAAAACTCAAACTTTTCTGCTGTCACAGATCAGGTATCATTTAAAGAACTTAAAAAGATGGGAACAGCTTTGAAAGGTATAATAACAAGAAAAGAGGAAATCAGACAGAGGCTAATAAAATCATCACCACCAGTGCCAGAAAAGTTGAGGTCATAAGTACTACTGTTAAAAACAGTTGCAGCCGTATGTGATGACAGCAGTAGAAATTGCTGACCTTTCTACCTTCAAAGCAACCCATTCTTTTTTCCTAACCATTCTTCTGAAGCTTCAGTGCTATACTCTCCACTTCTATCCTTAGA
This sequence comes from Pachycephala philippinensis, assembly GCA_013397055.1. Taxonomy (NCBI): domain Eukaryota; kingdom Metazoa; phylum Chordata; class Aves; order Passeriformes; genus Pachycephala; species Pachycephala philippinensis. Next base: position 31,531 of record VWZT01014679.1, on the reverse strand, counting down.
ACTTTGAATTCAGTCAGTTTGTCTTATTACCATATCTATCACTTTCATGCAAAGCTAGAGCTCTCATCAGAGGCCCAATTATTTTGAAACATCTGATCCAAACCAATATATTATCTCAGACCTGCCCTGAAGTCCAAAAATGAATGGGGCTTAATCCCAAGGTCATCTTGGAAGTTCTTAGAATTTTAGATATCAGGGATACTGTTTCCTATCCAGACAGATCCTGCATATCCTCACCTTTTCTCTTCTTGCTGTTTGCTCAGATGCTGCACTGACTGACCCTCAGTGACAAATCCTTAAAGCCCAAAATGAGATGTCCCAGTTCAGCTTCTGGTATGTAACAAGAAATAAGAATCTTGGGACAGAATTAAGGCCAGCTATTTCAGTGAACAGTCAGGTGGTGACACCAAGCAAATATAAAATGATTCTGAAAAAGATTTGACTGAAATTGCTTTTTTCCCCATGAATTAAAAACTGGAAGAGAGACTATTTGCATGGTGTCTGCAGTCAGAAACAACAATTCTGGCAGTCAAAGCTTCTACACTATTTTAAACAATGGTAAATAGGAGGTGCTTTAATTACATAGGAATTATAGAATTCTTTGGGTTTTGTTTGTTTGTTTTCCAGGACAACTAAGGACTAGGAATATTTGTTAAAGAAATAGAAGATACCTACTAAATTTCTTTTTTATCTGCAAGGACCCTACTCCACATTTTTTTGTTGTTACGCAATCCTTCATGCATGGATCCATTTAAGACAAAAATAATTCCCCAAAATTGAGTTTACTATGAAAAAATTTATTATTGTTGTTGTTGTTGTTGTTATTATTATTATATAATGACTGTATTGTGCAGTTACATATTGTAAACTTTAAAAATATATATTTTTACTTCACAGCTGAGGTAGCAATTCTAATGTATTTTTTCAGATTTTTCCCTGACAATCTCAAGATTTTCAAGATGTCACATGAATAGGATAAGAAATCAGCAGGAAAAAGAAGTAAACTGAAGCAGTTACTAAAAAAAGAGGAATATACCGATGTTTCAGCCCTCCAGCACTGCATGTCAAAAAAAGAAAGTCTGATCAGAAAGGGAAGTGAATACTTTTNTTTTTTTAAGATGCAAAAGCAATGTTTTTATGTTAAGGCCAGCTATGGTTCAAAATGTTTTTCTTGCATAACCAGTCATTTTACACCTGGCACATATCTATGTGGCTCAATTGCTCTATCAACTGAGTTTGAATGATGACAAAGAAACCTGAACAACTCATTATCTGCCTATGCAATCTGTCTTCTCTAGTGGCTAATCATTAATGGAGCAGACAGGCTTTGTATCCATTTTGATGATACATCTGTACATGTTTAACAACTGGAATGACAGGAAGGTCGGTGAATCCAGCTATCCTGTGGCAGTTTCTCATCACATACAAATACTACCTGTGATTCAAGCTGAATTTTTGTGCCAGCAAACACATGCAGAAAAATTGAAAATAAGCCAGCGCTTAAAAGTATGCAATCAGGTGTATAATGAACACTAACACAGGTAGTGCAGTAGCTACTAGAATTAGTCTCTTAAAATCAAGCAAAAGCAGACTTTGGCTAGTGCTTTATAGGTATTACGTAGTGATGTTCCCAAGATAGAAAAAGATAGAAAAGGAAGAACACAGACAGAAAAGCAAGAAGGAAAAAATATGCCCCACAAGGACATAAATCATTGTTCTGAAGTGAAACTACACATTCCCAAACTTCAGATTATGAGGCAAGAGAAAATTGACCTGTAAAGGTACTAATTGTGAAATTAATCCTGCAGACCTAAAAGAAAAGTCAAAATGATGGAATTGCTAAGTGAAAATCTTGACAGAAGTTGTGAAATATTCCTTGTAGAGCTGGGCAAAATAATTTCTTAATATTTAGAACATCTGCATAAAATAAAGGGAAAATATTATGGCTTCAAAAATTAATTACTCCAAGAAAAAGAGAGTATCTGGGAAACCCTAAGTAATGTGGAGAATTTATGCTTTCTTTTGCCTCCTACCTGACAACTGATAAAAACTTTCTGTCTACAAAAGCGAAAAATGGGGAAAGCAGTTTAGAAAAAATGGTTGTGTCTTGGGGCCCATTTTGTGCTTTTGGTGAAGTTAATTCCATGGTGTCCTAATTGGAATTGGTGTCCTGATAAGAATGCTGCAATTTTAATTCATCTTCTTACAATCTTGAAATAAATCATACTTAGATAACATTCTACTTCTGATATGTAAGATGTCATTTTATACTTTAATATCAATAAAATATGAAACAGTTGTAATTGCACGTAACATTTAGCTCTTAGGTAGAAAGTAATTTGCATTGAAATGTTTGTCTTTCATAAGCACCTAGAAATAGTCATGTTCTTAATTTATATGACTGATACTAATAAAAAGATAACAGCATTTAAAATGTCCATAACCTTTTTCACAGGGTAATATTTCCTGCAGCTATACTGTTAGATCAATAGAGGTTGCTAATGTAAAATTTGTTCTGAGTGCAAGTTACATTCCATTCTTGCATTATATATTATTCTTATTAAAAAGAAAAGTCATTTGAGAAGACAAATTGTGTGTGTTTTTATTTTTTGCCCACATACGTATCATATCCTGCTTGAATATATAAGCAAACTGTCAGTGCAACTCTTAAACATTTCATGAGGTTGTCTCACAATCTGTTCCAAATAATCTAAATATATTTAACATGTATTTACATATTCAAACATACACACAGAATTCAGTGGGGTTTAACTGTTTTAGTACTTTGTTAAGAAAATTATTTCACAGAACAACAGAAGGGTTAAGGGACCTTAAAGATCATGTTGTTGTAACCCTCCTGCCATGGGCAGAGATCCTTCCACTAGACCAGGAAGAAGAATTTAATTGGTTTTAATTTTTTAAAATGCTATAGGAAAAAAAGTCTTGTACTCTTGAAACCATTTCATGCACATTAATTATTTCTTTCTTCCATACTATTCCTTTGACAAATTCAGAGAGTGTATAAAATGCAAAAAAGCCTCTCTGGAACAACATAATCTGTACAAAGTTTACTCATTCTGACATGGTAATCAGCATCATGATTTTTAAATAAAATTATCAGGAAGGATTAATATTCAGTTTTCTTTAATTTCAAATGTAAATTTGAGGGTGGGACTTGTTCACTTACGTATTTGAGTCATAGTCTATCAAAAACCATGATTTCAATTAGAAGTTGAAGATGTGGCAAGCTGGAATTGTTAGATACATGAAAGCATTATGGAATCACAGGATGGTTGAGGACGGAAGGGCCCTCTGGATGTCTTCTGATCTAATCCCCTTGCTCAAGCAGGGACACCGACAGCAAGTTGCCTAAGGCCATGTGCAGATGCCTTCTTTATCTCCAAGGAGGAGACTCCACATCTTCCCTAGGCAACTTGTGCCAGTGCTCAGACACCCTCAACAGGTAAACAGTGTTTCCTGATATTCAGACAGAACCTCCTGTATTCCGGTTTGTCCATCACTGGGCACCACAAAAAAGAGTCTGGGTCTGTCTTCTTTACAGCCTCCTTTCAGGTATTTGTGCACTCTGATAAGATCCTCTGCAAGATTTCTCTTCTCAAGGCTGCACAGTCCCACCTTTCTCAGCCTTCTGTTGTATGAGAGTTTCAGTCCCTTAATCATTTTCATGGCTCTTTATTGGACTCGGTGCAGTATGTTCACAACCCTTTTGTAGGAGGAGACCAGAACTGGATACATTACTCCAAGTGTGGAATTATCAGTGTTGAACAAAGGGGAAGGATCACTGTTGCGCTGATGCAGCCCAGGATACTATTAGTCCTTTTTTGCAGTAAGGGCACATTTTGCTGGCTTAGTTCAACCTTGTGTTCACCAGGATCTCTAGATCCTTTTCTGCCAAGCTGTTTTACAGCTGAGCGACCCACAGCATAAATTGGTACACGGGATTGTTCCTCCCCAGGTGCAACGCTTTGCACTTCTCTGGCTGAACTTCCAGAGGTTCCTGTTAGGCCATTTCTCCAGTCTGTCAAGGTCCTTCTTCATGGCAGCAGAACCCTCTGGTGTAGGAGTCACTCCTCCCAGCTTGTTGCCGAGGGCGCACTCTGGGCTATGATCCAGATTGTTTATAAAGAAAGTAAAGCAGATCAGCATCCAGCGTTCATCTATGGGTTACATCACTAGCCACGAGCCTCCAATTAGACTTTGGATCACTGTCACACACTGGGCTTGACTTCACTGCCACTTTTCAATTCTTTGCTGTCTGCTCATCCAGTCTATACACCAACAGCTTCTCCTTGAGGTTATTATAGGAGACAGTGTCAAAAGGCTTGCTGAAGTCCAAGTATTCAACACCTACTGCTCTTCCCTCATTTACCAGGCCAGTCATTTCATCATAGAAGTTTATCAAATCATCAAGCAGATTTCTGCTTGCTTAAGTCACACTTACCCATACTGAGTATTTTCTCATCTGTAATGGGCATGGAAATGCTTTTCAGGTTTAGTTGCTTCATCACCTTCCCAGGGAATGAGGTGAAACTGACTGGTCTGTAGTTCTCTGAGTTCTCCCCAAACTTGCTTTCCTTCAGTTTTCTAGCACTTTTCCCAATCACCGTGATCAATAAAAGGGCAGCTCCCTCAACACTCATGTGTGCATCTCATCAGGGGCCATGGGCTAAAAGCATATCCATTTTGCATAAGTGTTGCCTGATCTGGTGCTCTTCACCCAGTGTCTATCTTTGCTCCAAACTTTTCCCTTTGTCTCTGGGGTCTTGGTTTCTTGAAGGACAGTCTTGGTAGCAAAGACTGAGGCAAAGAAGACCTTTTACACCTGAGTCTTTTCCAGGTCCCCATCTTGTTGAGCAATAGGCTCACATTTCCCCTAGTCTATCTTTAGTCACCTATGTGCTTATACAAACTCTTCTTGTTTATTTTGACATCTCTGGCCAGATGCAACTCCATTTGGCATTTAGATTTCCTAATTTCATCCCGGGGTGCTCAGACAATGCTTCTGCATTCCTCCCATGCTATCACACCCTGCTTGCTTCCTACCGTTGTACAGTTCCCTTTACCTGTTTGAATTTAATGAGGAGCTCCTTGTTCATCCACACAGGCCACCTGTTATTCTTGTCTAACTTCATATTTATTAGAATTGTTGGACACCATTAAGTATCAGCTACTATAAGCATGCAAGCTGCAAGGGTGTTTTTTCTTTTATTCCTTCTGGACAACATTGTATTCATCTGGAACATTTAGAAACCTCTTTACCAAAGTTCAGACTTGTGAAGCTGTGTGGCTTTTTTTTTTTTTTTTAAGATTTTTCTGGCACAAGGAGAAGACTGCTCTCAGTAGTTTATTCACACTTCCTTCAGATGTGATTCATCCTTTTTATTATGAGGTGTTACAGAATTAAATGCAGTTTGTGCTAGGTGTACGATGACTCAGAATCCTGCATAAATTAGACTCTATTGTGCTGTGTGTTGTCACAGGGAGGAAAAGAAGCAGTGAGCTTTCATGTGCTTTTAAACATTGTTTGTTCAGCATGAAAGGGCTGATATAAAATGCAGTGATACAGTGTTGCTTGTATATTTTTGTCTTTTGGAAAAGATAAACTGTATCCAATTATAACCTTGCCAGGACGTTCATCTTTAAACAAGGCATGAAAATATGTAACCACAGCAACATCAGCGACAGAGCGAGTAGTTTAACCTTTGTATGTGTTCTCCTACACCCACATCTCAGAACAACCTGCTGGATACGAGATACCTTAATCACCTGCAGTCACACTATAGATGTAATACAGAAGAGCTTGCAGCAACAGCATCTCCAGTGAAAAACACTCTCAGGACTTTTGGCATCTCTCCTTTTAAGACATAGTGTTACAAGGAGATTTGGAAGAGACAGCCTCCTTTTTGCCCCTCATGTATTAATAAGGCTTGTGAAAAAAAGCTATTCCAATATGGGAGACGTTTTTTTCCAATTTTCCTTTTTGCTATCTACATTGTGCTTACGTCTCTCATAGAGAGAATAGAAATGTTAAACTATTAAAAGTATTTAATTTTTTTGAGAGATTGTTCTACCTACTCCTAGAATCCTCCATATAATTTGCTTGGAAATCTTTGACAGGAAAAAATGAGTAGTTGGAATCAGTTTTTAAAATTACTAGATAAAATAACTTTTAAATTTTAGTTTAAACTATATATGTATGACAATAGTTTTGGTCAGCATCCAAATCTGAAGTAAATGTTCCACCTTCCCTTTCTAAAATGTATGTCCTAATGACATCAGCTATGAGATATTACATAAAGTTAGCATTTTGCAGAACAGGTGCTTCTGTCTGGGCTGCAACACAGAGTCAACACAGGCAATAAAAGATGACATCATGTAGACTAATATTTATATAAGTATCTTGACTAATAGGATCTTCTCCTGGGAGTTAGAAGAGATTCATTAGCACCAGATTGATAAAATAAGCCCCTTTTCTCTCTTTAGAATTTTTTAGTAGAGATACAACTCCTGTTTTGAAGGAAGGGACAGTGCTAGAGTTTGTGTTAGAGAGATCCTAAACATATGATTCAATGCCTATGGCTATTTTCCAGCACAGGGAGAGCACTCTGGAGGAAGGAGCTGTGTATGCAGCCAGCTGCAGATATATTTCCCTTCTAGCTCTTTCAGAAGTGGACTGATCACTAATACAGAGCCAGTGGCATTTGAATTTTGTTTTCCTGAGACATCTTATTCATGTGCATTTTACAGTTCAAAACACTTAACATAATGAAGGAGTGATGCCTTTTATGAGAGGGCAGTAGCACCATGTGCTGCCTTAGGGCACAGTGTGAGGGTAATGGTGATGTGACTGAAGTCCTGTTCAGACCTCGGTAGAAGGTGGAAGAAGTCATGCACAGCACATTCATAGTACATATTTGAGACAGACTGGAAGTTATTCTGCCAATTCTGCCATGATTTTGTTTTGGAAAGAAATTTTTGGGTCAGTCCTGGGGGGAACCAAGGATGAATAAGCGTGTACTCATAGGGGTAATTAAGGGACCAGGGCACTAGATAGAAAAGGGGAACAAGGCAAGCAGACAGTGAGAAAAGATAACCATATCTATACCACTAAGTTAAACATACTAGTGCTACATACCATTACTTCATATTATCAAGTTCTCTGAGAACAAATGCCCTCTTTATGTAGATTATACTATGAAAAAAACTAACTCTACCCAGGACAAAGCCAGCACTGACAGGATGTGACACATTTATTTTATGTAAGTAAGAAAAAAAACCCAAACAAAACAAAACTGAGAACCCCCTCTCTAAATCCTAAAATGTTCTCAAATATGAATGAAAAATAAGTTAAATAGTTGGCTCATTTTTCAACTACAGTGATAAAACATACTTAAAAGAGGGATCTCCTCTAACTACATTTGAATTGAAGATTTTCTTCTCTATAGGCAAGAAATTATGGTTTCTCTGTTGTCATTGTGTGTCTTAAGTAAATGAAAGAATCCATTTTGTGTTTTCTAACAAGCCTATTCATGGCAAACCTTTTCCTACATGAACAGATGTACCAGTAGTATTCGTGTTTTCTAAAAGAAATAAAATGATAAATCTTACTAGCTAATTACAGATTTTATAGTAATTTAAAAACAATGACTGTCTGAGACAGTGTGTAATATATTTGAACTGTTTGGTGTTTGAGGGTTGTTTAAAAATAAAATCAGTTAAAAAGTGATGTCATAGGCTAAATTTTCACCTAAACACACAGACACCAAGCTGTAGTCCAAAGAAAGAGAAATGCTTCAGTCTTTTCTCCAGTGTAATTGCAAGTAGAATATTTTGTAGCTGTCTTTCATAGGAGCAAATTACCGACTTTTCCCCAGGCTTTAGCAGTACTATCAAGTATTGATAAAGAATTAAATGTTGGTTCCTTTCTTGCTACTGGTCACTTCACCTATGGTGTGAAGGTTCACAGCATATGTACAAGTAAAAAACAAAACAAAAGCACAAGAAACCAACCAAACAAATACAAACAAACAAACAACCCCCAACCCCCTCTTATTTGAACAATTTACCTACAGGGCTATAAAATTTAATTCACCATGATTCAGAAAATGACCAAACATGGAAACAGAAAGCCAAGATAACAAAATTGTGACATTCCAAATGTCATTGTAGATCATCTGCAAGTTTCCTAAATGTAGGCCAGTATCTCTCTGAACTTGGCTGAACTTTGGATGAAGTTTGTTTGTTGAGCTCTTTTCTTAGTAGATAAAATGGCCCTTAAAAAAAAAAAACCCAAACTATTTCATATTTTCATTTTATTTTGTTGCATAAATGGAACTTTTATTTTAACAGAAAGAAGCATAGTCTAGGTCTCATAGGATCATTCAATTTTAAAATAAGAATTTACAATCTTACGTAATTTTATACATTAAGTACATTACTGAATTGACACACCTCCACACTTTTATTAGCTATTAAATTTGGTGAACATTTCAGCAGAATTGACCTAATCCAAATAGCTAGTCAGCCAGTGTCTTCAAGTGAGTTCATTAGTCAAAGACATGATAAACGCTGGCTTTCCTTTCCAATAAATTGGAAAGAAACCTATTATAATGTCTTGGAAAAGATTTTCTTTAATATTTTCAGTAGTAATTTGTATAGTTTGTATATTTCTTTTAATTATTTTAGCAGTTTTCTATTCAGTGCATGATTTGACCAGGCTTTCTGCTCTTCAGGAGAATTTCATTCTCATTAATCATAATTTAATTTTTCTTTCAGAAAAACCTTCATTTTTGTGTACACTTCCATGTTTGAATATTATTACTGACAATTATATGGTAGAATACAGAACAAACCAAAAATTGTTTTTTCTTCAAATTCTAGTTCCAAATTAAGAACATTCCCACCTCTATTCATCATTCTAATGCATTTTGTTGTACTATAAATAAGTGAATTGACACTGCTGTGAAAACGGTTTGGATTATGGATGTATTCTTCTTCCATCTGGTCCTTTCAAACTCATCTTTATTTTCTGAGTTCTGCTACTCTTTCATTCTGAATACCTTTTAAAGCGTTTTATTACAAACTGTTCTTGAACTACTTTTCCATTCTTTTCCTGTCTGGCAAATCTCATTGCTAGACCTGGTCAAACAGTGATATATCTGATGAATTATGAATTTCAAAAACAAAAAATACTGTTTTTATAATGTTATCATTAATTACTTTGTTATTTTAGGAGTGGAGAATGAATGTGAATATCTGGACAAAGGAGCACCAGAAGAAATGACCGAAGCTTATAACAATAACATATATTGACGTCAAATAGACCAATAGGTCAACAAGATTACAACACATCTTTGTGCACCTTCCTAGGACACACAGCCTGAGAAACAAAGGACTGCAGCTGCTGATGCTGTATGGAAAGACTCAACACTGTCATATATCAAAGATTACAAAAAGACACATCCAAACCCAGCATATTATCATCAGTTTAAGAAGAACCAAGGCGATATGATGAGAACTTGATCAATGCCATCATCTGCCCTTCACTTCATTGTGAGGTTACATGTGCAGTCTGCAAAAATACATATATCACACTGACTGAAGGCCAGACAGATCACTTTGTTATTTGTACCATGGAGTCCGAGTACTGAGCAAATTACTTAAGCACATGTTTCTTGGTGATTATGAGTGTGCAGATATGAGAGTGCAAGCAAGTTAAATCACTTGTATAAATAAAAACTGCAATACTTCAGTATTGTTTCCTAGAACTTAAAGGTCTTGTCCACTCTCCAAATTGTACGCTCATATGATGTTTCAAATTCAGGGGGTCTGTAGTCAAAGCAGAATCAGTCATGAGGTCATTGCAGGTTGCCATTTATGTCTTAATCACTTACAAGGATGGAGACTGCACATCGTCCCTAGAGAACCTTGATTCTCCTGATGGTGAAAAATGTTTCCCTTTATATCCAGTCTGTGCATCTCTTGTTTCCACTTCTGCCCATTAGCTTAATCTATATATGTGGATTACAGGAGCTAGAACACATGCTCTTGGTAGCTTGGATTTAACACAGGTCCTTAGATTAGTACAACAGTTTACTCTCTGGTTTTGTAGTCTTTTGAATAGGTTTATTGTTCAGTAAATAACTCTCTTATGTTTCATACCTGGACCATTTAATTATTTCCCTTAGTGGGCTATAAAATGGACTTCTATTTTTTAGAGTCCATGTTCAAACATCACTGTATAAGCTCTTCAGGAAAAAAAGTAATAATTCTTTGACTTTCTCTCTACTTGTTACTTAAAAAAATCTACTCTCTAAAGTACCTACTTTTAAAATACAGTGTCAAGGTAAAAGTGTTTTGTGAGTATCAATATATCTGCATATTACAACTTCATTAACAACTCTTAAATATGAGTTCTTTAAATAATTCTGTAATCTATATTATTACATTATTATATTATTAAAATGTCAGCTGGATCCATGGCACAGATTTGGGCCACACTAACATTTGAAAGTTAACACAGGGAAGAAAACATTTCCAGTAGGCAGTTTGAGTGTGGTTAATGTATTGGAGGGTAAATGAATTATCCAGTAAGAATATGGGTAATTCTGTGCCATCCACTTCAGGACTAGGGATGGTCCAGGCACGTTTAATTTATGCAGCTTCTGGATCTAGTAATCTGGCAACCCTTTTGCTAAAAAGTGTTCCAGGAAACATGATGAAAGTAATGTCAGACATCATGTGAGAAAACATGTTCCTTACCACAGTGTACTTTATTTTGACACAGAAGACACATTGGCACTTTCTTTATGTCTGGGTACAAGGGGACCAAGAGTCTGATTCTGCATTCAAAAAGCTCCCTGTATTGACTTGATTGTCATTGCTGAATGAGCTAACAGCACTTCATTACTCATATTCTATTACAAATGTTCCTTACATTTTACTTCTTTTCTTGCATCTCCCCTTTGAAAAAAAATGGAGAGATCAGATGTTCATAAAAATATAAGGACTGACATACTTATTTGCTTTTAGGTAGAAAGATACCACATTCATGATCAGGCCAGTTTTGCTCAAGAGTGGGATTGTGAGTTATTTCTCCCAACTGTATTAATTTGATGCATCATCTCATATTTGAATATCAATTAGCTTTGAATATGCTGTCTCCTAAATGAACTTCTAGTTTTGGAAACTGAAATCAATACTGTTTTATTATAGACCTTCAAAGAAACTTTGAATAGCAGGAAGAGGAGAGAGAGAGAGAGAGAGAGAGAAGTCTTTTTTGGATCTGGGTAAAAAATGTATAGTATTATGTACTGCTGTCCAACTTCTATTCGTATTGCTTTCACCATAATGTTCTGATTTATTAAAATCAAATTAATTTTTTCCAACATTTTGGAAAAACTCCTCTTTCATTTCCTGCAGCTTTCTGTCAGATCTATATTTCTTCTCTACCTGTCTGCTTGTCCCACTTCTCAAGTCTCTGGGAAGCAGATACAGAAAAAAAAACAAAAAACAAAATCAAAAGAGATGAAGTTGTATTTATGGCTATTTTAAACAAAATCTTCTGGGGTATGAATTGGGGTGAATTGAGTCTAGGATGAACTCAAACAATTTGCAGAGCATTCCTCAGCATGTCTTTAAAGCTCATTTTGTTAGCTAAAATAAGCCAACGTGGAAAATGTGGACCCATGATTTGAATATTGTTAGAAAATTGATATGGGTATTGTTAGGAGGAATGAGGGAAGAAGTTTATCTTTTCCCTTTAGCTTATATCAGAGCTGCTTTACTTCCATGGTTGGATGCCTAGCAGAGAAATGTGGATCCTGAGCAGCTTTCTGGGCTTCTCTCAAGTGTGATTAGCTTTCATTAGCCTGACTCATCAACCATCAAGAAGAGCAAAGTTCATTTTGTTCCCATTTTCCCTAAGCTCTTTCGCAATGAGATGTCTGGACCTGAGACGCCTGTTAACTCCTGCTGCACTGGAAGCTGCTGTAAGTGCACACCTTGTGCTCTGCTTGGGAGATTCTACTCTGCCTCAAAAAAACCATTAAGGCTTTAATTGGATCCAGAATGTCTATGAAGAAGGAGCTTTGTTAGTTCTATTATGTTGTGTGTCTTATTCTGTTAAAGCTTGCCATCCTTACAATGAGATCTATACATAGTTATATGTTTTCCTTTTTTTTCAGTATTGATATAAGTAATTAAAATTAAAAATATAAAAAGATCCAGAGCAAACAATATATTAGTTTTTTTATGAGAAAACATTACTAAAATACTTTGAATAAAACAGACTATCTCCATCTTCTATTTTTTCCTCTTTATCTATGAGCAGACAGCTTCATGCCCTTGGTTTTTCAATCTACTAAGTGCTTGAAAGATTCTATTAAAATAACTTCTGGTTTATGGAAAATTTAAACAGAAGATTTTGTACTATAACCAAAAAGAACCTTCATTTTTATTGGCATTTCCATTGCTTATTATTGTAGAATCACAGAATGGTTTGGGTGGAGAGGGACCTTTACCTCTTGCCATGGACAGGGACAGCTTCCTTTAGATGCGGTTGCTCAAAGCCCCATCCTGGACTTATTCTCTAAGCTTCTTATTCTCCTATCATAAATTCTCAGTTCTCCACAATAAGGTCTACCACACTCATGGTTTGAAACGTAGGTGTCACAGAATATGTTGCAAAATTTAGTTCCTTCCTCCTTCTTGCTTTTATTTTATCTGAGATTGTGTCAGAAGACAGGATGACCACCAGTGACATTCTCAAAATGTACTAAGTGTCGCCATTTTCTTGTCCTTCTTTAACATTGTTTTCTTTTTTTTTTGCCTTCTTAGAATTATAGAATGGTTTGGGTTGGAAGGTACCTTTGAATATCATCGAGCTCACCTGCAATGAATATTGGCATCGTCAACTAAATCAGGAGACTCTTGAAGAAAGACTAAAAATTCTCTCACTGCAGAAAGGGCAGCTTAGACTTCATGGTGGTAGTTTCATATAACCTCAGTTAGTTGTCTTAACCAGCACACCGACTCAGCATCTGTGCAAACAGAATACTTATAAAAATACTTGGCTTTTTATACTTTTCCTATTTTTCATTACGGACAATTTTCATTGCCTTTTCATCCTCCTTTAAACAGACTGTTCATTTCATCTACTTCTTTGCTGACTGCTTTCTAGAATGTTTCCATTGTTTGGGATATTGGCCAGCAGGTCCAATATTTTAATGGTCATGATTTGGTGGAATAGTATGACAGCTCCTTTTACCTTTCGAAATCATGTCTGGCATCCTGGAGACCTTGCATCTAGCAGCCAATTGCTTGCTTCAACTATTATTGAGCGCAAATGCAAATTCCAAAGAAAACCTTTATGTAGTTCTGCAGTTCTAAATCCACCATTTTCTTTCAGTCTCACAACTGCTATTGCTAATGGTAATAATAGTAAATCAGCATTTTCTCTGTGATTTACATTAATACCATGAAGTCCAGATGTTAGACTCTTTTTAATGTCCTCCACTCTCTGTCAGATGATGTGGGTCAAAAGGTAAAGATAATTAAAATAATTAGAAAAAATCAAGTATGAGATTTGTATTAAATATCACAGAAAATCCCAGTCTGCAGTAGGATATTGATATGTTAATTAGTTTGTACTTTCACTAAAAGAAAATGTTAAACAAGGTCTCCACACACTTTATAAGCAGAACAGCTTGAACAAGGCTTATCCTTAATCTCAGAAATATTTTTATGAAATAATTCTTTGTGTTTATTACCTAATTTTTTACAACAATATAGTCTTATATTTGATAAAGGCAAGTGAAATTATTATTAAATTTAATATCTGAATAGAAATATTTCTTTTTAGTTTTATAGAGTGTTCATCATAGTGCTTTGGCTGAAAAAGGGAGATAGGAATTTGAAAATAATTTAGACATGAGCCCGGGGATTGTCACATCCTTGCTTATTGAATTTAGGATACAAACTACGTTTCAAGGACTACCTTTTGACCTGCCACTTTATGCTGATCTGCCATATTAAATATTTGTCTGCAATTGAGGTAAGAGATAAATTTATAATGCAATCGGTCTTGTTATTGTAAAGTCCATTCTTGTTCATTTAAAGAGGAATTTAGAATGTCTTTTTTCTGAAACTTCAGAAGGAGACAGTGCTAATGTCTATGTACACAGCTCCTGTTCCTGGCAGGAAAAAAGTTCCAAAATTATCCCATGATGTTGTAGTTATATTTCTTTTATTTATTTTATGTCTTTAATGTCTTTGTTTCTGCTTATTGTTCTCTTTCAACTTAGTCCTTTGGCTCTTTCATATATAAGAACATTTCATCAAACAATATTCAATAAAATACCTATGACTAAATATAGTTCATGGATTAATTTTGTTTATTGATTTAAGATGTACTTGGAGATGCACTTCATTATCAATCACCTCTGTAGCAGGTTACCTGGTATGTAGAAAATCTGACATGTTTTTACAATTAATTAAATAAACGGGTGCTTAATTATCCCACATCCACATCAGCACTTATTTATTAGAAAGCGTGATCTGCATCTTTGATTGCACAGGACAATGTGAGTGGAGCCTAACAGCCTCGGGAAGCAGTGGGCAGTTGGCTGGGAGAAGAGGGTCCTTTCACCACTGCAGCAGGGGCCATGAATACTGCAACCAGCAGGCTCATGTCCTTGGACATAGACTTGTATGCGTTTACCCTGTGACTATGCCATTTTGCTCTAGGAAAACACATAATCTCTGTCTGAATATCTCCTCTGTGTGCATTCAGGTTGGTAGCGAGGTGACCAAACTAAACGAATTCCAACAGCTTTGATTTAGATTTTGGTTTTTATTTATAAATTGTCCCCTGAGAACTGCAGTATGTGTGGACTCATACAGCTCTGAAGCAAAGTGGCAGCTGCTCTTGATTCTAGGAATAAATATGTTCTGAAATATTTCAGTATTATAATATCCCAATACTTTTGTCCGAAGGAAGGCTGGACCTAACTGATAAAGATTTTTTCTTTTAACACACCTGTTACCATATCTCTTTCAAAAGACAGCACTAGGTTTTCTGTGACTGTGAAGTTCTTCAGGACAGTTACATGGTATATACAAAAAGATGCTTGAACAATTCAGTAAATGAGAGAAGAGAGCCAAAATTTCTCTTTTTTTGCCAGTTCAGTTACCTCAAATTCCACACTTCTGTCTTTTAAAATAGGTATACTTTTATAAAGGTATGATAAAAACTTAATTTTCACATTTCAAAAATTCCAATAAATTTAAAAAATCTGAAACTCAATGAATATCATTGGCTAATCTAGATCAAATAACACTAGAATATAACTTGGTTGTGTCACACCCTGCATCCACTTTCCCCTGCCCCCAGCCTTTTCACCAAGTCTGGGACAGGTTTTGCCTGATTTGATGAATTTGTAAGAACCTTGAGGGTTTGATTTTTTTACTCTGGCTCAAGTCACTCAAAATAGTAACTGAAATGTGTGATTCACTTCAAGATTGATTGACAGTTTTGCTGAAAGGTTACAGAGTGTTGGATGGTGAATAGAAACACCTAAAAGTAAAAGCACAATATGATAGCAAATTTCTTGAAAGTATTATGAGACAATAACAGAGGGTCCAGGGTAAAAAATAGTTATGGTCAATTACGATCACTAAAAGAATACAACCCTGGGAGATGGACATACGTATTCTCAGGAATGGCAGCAAGGAGCAAGACTTTAATGTATATAAAACATTCTCTGGGTAATAAAGCTCAGATACAGCCTGGAATTTGTTCAGCAGTGTTGACAGGGAAAGTAATTAGACCATGAAACAAACATAAAAAACCTCTGAAAAATTTCATGGATATTCTCTTCTTGGCTATCTTTGGCTGAAATTAAGAAAAGCTGCCTCAGGGATCCTGGAGGCCCCACCCAGGCTTGGGGAGGGGTACTTTCTAAGGATAGATTTCTCCACTTGGAAGATAGGTTTCTCGGGTTTTATGCAAATTAGCTATCATGTGCAGTCCACTCTTTCAGGCCATTCTGGAAATGAGTCAGACAGCTTCAAGATCCTTGGTAGTCTTTATTCACCCCTACAGTCCATGCCCACTTCTTGACCTAATTCTCGTGCTTATGCCATACTGTGTTGTGCTTATCTCCAGGAACAACAACAAGGATGTTTGTCCCAGAAAAGTGCTGCTAGGCCTCTCTGTTCCCTTGGACTCCCTTTTCCAGCCAAATCTTGTTCTTTTTTATGACGTGTTAATACCAACAGTCCTTGGTTGACTCCACAGCCATCCAGTTATCAGTGTTTGAGTCATACACATTAACCCCTTATCTTCTGGGAATTGAGAGCTCAAAGAGTGTCACTATGGACCACTGTTTATAAGGTCCCAAGAGTGGGCTTTAGTGTTAGTAATTTTCCATCCAGGCCTCAATTTGACTAAGTAAATTTCTTTGAAGGTTCAATAACAAAAACATTATTACACCTGGGTTTTTAATCAGGAAAGAAAAAGTTAAGTTTTCAAGGCTGTTCATTAAAAAGCAGGTGCTTGTTAAGACAGCTGTTCTGGGCCACACACAGACGATGTTTCAGTTAAGTTCAAGAGGGGCTTAGCCCAGAGACCTGGCAGGGGGAATACACCACCATAATCCACCCCATAAATAAAGTCAGCTTCTCTGGACCTCTGCATGAGAGCAGGGGCTGAGAAATAAAATAACAGCCTCTTTTGCTGCATTTTATAGAACAAGGCAGGAATTGGTTCTTATACAGAAGAGATCCTGTTGGCTTTTAGATGCTCACAGGTTAGAATGGAAATTCATGATTATCTAAGCAGAGCACTATGAATAAATTATAGCAACACTTCATGACACTGAACCATTTTCCACAATTTTCATAGAGTCAAAAAGCTGCAAAATAAGTTTCATACAGATCAAAGGTCTGAAAAGAAGGTGAATCCTGAAGGGAGTTCACAGGCAGAAGAGAACAGTATCCTTCATAAGATCTTAAATGTCTGTTGTAGTTGCTGGGTACACAACTAATTACCAGATAAATTTGGCTTCTATGGCCTCTGCTCACTGATTTTCTTTTACAGCAGGGGGTTCAGATTAGCTGTTCATCAGTGCCCTGCCAGTTCAGTCTGATCACATAATGTATCCAAACCAGAAGGTGACTTCTTAGTCTTAGCATGCCATTTTTTAGCAGGTTCTGTCACATGTGATAAAACAAAATGGAAATAAATCCAGTTTAAAACACCCTAACAAATGTGTGAGAATTTGAAAAAGCTAGGCTTTTATAATTCTCTCTTCTCATCTCCCTCCAACAACTGTAATTATGGACCTGACTGCATTGTTTCCTTTAGATTTTACCCATGCTTTCATTAGGATTTTCAGGCAAGTACCTAAAAATAATATTTATCTATACCATAATTTTGCACTATCACGATTACTAATGCTTGTTTTACAATGAACTTAATGCTCAAACTGCAAGCCAGAGAAACAACAATATGTGAAATCTCAATTTATTCTGTGAAAAAGATGCAACAAAATTATGCCTCTGAAACATTCCCCATGGCACATATGCCCATTTTCAGAAACATGAAGACTTCATAACGACTTTTATGAAGTGAAGACAGTAAAGACTTTGCCTGCTTGTTTGCTCAGGGCAAGATAAATACTTAAATCTCCATCTCTAATCAGTCCTCATCTATTTGGAAGAGCTTCTGTGGAATTGTTTTTCCTCCTTTCCTCCAGTGCTAATTCTTAGCATTGCAATATATGACAAACATTAATAAATTAAAAGCACAGCCTTATTCCTCGAAAGTCTGAAAATTTTCTAAGCTCAGTAACAATATCTGTCACCATAAATTCTAACTCTTAAAAGTGTGGAATTATGAACAATTGATGGCTTCATTCTCTGACTTCAACAAACTAGCAGGGAATACCAGTCTTGGATATTTACGATGCACTATGGCTGAAGTCCAGTTTAAATGGAAATATTAATAGGACATCTCAAGCTCTGCATGAATAGCAGATATCAAGGTCTACATAAGATTTTATCTCTTTCTTCCATCAGATCCTATGTGCCACCTTCCTCCTTTAGTCTGGCAACATGTAAAAATATTATAGAATTATCAAATCATCAGGGTTCGGAGATATTTAAGATCATCAGTTCCAACCATGAACTCAGCACTACCACTGTAACCCCTAAACCACTAAAGCAGAACACGACAATACCCAGCACCAGATCCAAACATCTCTTAAGCACCTCCAGGTAGGGTGACTCCAAAGAGTCAACAACCTCCCTGAGGAACCTATTCCAATGATTGACCACCCTAAGAGTGAAAAAACTTTCCCAATATCTGAACAGAATCTCCCCATTTTCAGCTTAAGGTCATTTTCCGTGGTCCTCTCACTGCAGACACAGCAGAAGAGACCAGCTACAAACCTTGCTACAAACTCCTTTCAGGTACTTGAAGAGAGCAGTGAGGTCCCCCCTGATCCTCCTCAAGAGCAAAGAAACCCAACTCCTTCAGCCATTCCTTATATGACACGTTTCCTAGGCCCTTCACGACGTGTCCTTGTTGCCCTTCTCTGGACACGCTCCAGCACCTCAATGTCCATTTTGAAGTGAGTATGGGGTTACAAGAGTGGGCTGTAGGCAGCCTTGGCCTTATGGCTTGCGGCTGTGTCCCTGGGAGGAGGGAAGGCCAGCACTGAATGCAGGTGTGCTGATTCCTACAACAAGAAGCACATGAGTAGCCCAAGGGATGATGGGTATAAAGGGCTGTGCTGTAGGATCACAGAGCAGCAGATACTGAGCTGAGCTGGAGCTGACTGGGTGGATGCTGAGCTGGTGCCTGTGGATGTCTGCCACTGCCTGCTGATGCCTGCCTCTGCCTGCCACCCTCCTCTGCCACTGCCTGCCTCTGGCTGCTGATGCCTGCTACCCTATGCCATGCTGGACTTTTTGGACTCTGATGTCTGGTGCCTGTGTTTGTATGTATCACGGCAATAACTGGCTGAGCCTTAGAAGCTCTGGAAGCCTCTGACAGTATGAGCCTCGCGGACTGCAATCCACTTGGGGGAAGTGGAAAAGCCGGCCGGCGCGTAATCCCTGGGCGGGGGTGTGCCCAGGAGAGCCGTGAGTAGCCTATGCATGTAAGTCCAGGATTGGACTGCCTTGGGCGACCGTGCCTCTGGGAAGGACGGTGAGCCGCTGTAGCTCTTGCCCAAGCAAGTCTGGGATTGGACTGCTTTATGGGTGACCGTGCCTCTAAGAGGGATGGTGAGCCGCTGTAGCTCTTGCCCATAAGGTCGGTGAGCCATTGTAGCTCTTCCCATGTGTGATTACTGCAGATGGTGCTGCAATGTTATACTGCAAACTATGCTGGCCCGGTGTAAGGCAACATCTGGAACTATGTACGGCGACAGTGAGGAGCCCAGAACTGAATGCAACACTCCAGGTGTGGCCTCACCACTGCTGAGAACAGGGAGATGATCACTTCCCTAGTCCTGCTGGTTGCACTATTCTTGATACACTGTGCACAGCACACACTGTTGGCTCATGTATCTTTAGGGAATTGCTTAAATTGCTCATCAGGAGCCTGCCATATCATTACCTTACAGTCCTACAAGCATTAGGTGTATTGTCACATTTCATTTCCTACTTGGAAGGATGAGTTATGCGCATTTGTCTTATGGAATGGGACTGCAGGCTGGCTTTCACTGGTGGTGTCAAAACACCTTTCTTTAGTAATATGAAGTACAACACTCAAGAGTTTGCAAGATTTATAAATCAACCTTAGATTCCTATTTTTTGCTGTTGAGCTCTAACTCTTTTACAAGCTAAACTTGCGTATTTTGGGTCATATACCTGTCCACCTGAACTTTTTGCAAAAGATAGATGCTGAAACTTAAACCAAAGCAATATGAACAGTTCCTTCAATTATTGCTCAATTTAGTTTAAGTTTTTGAAAATTTTCAGGAATGTTTACCTGAAGATTTAAAAATAACACATTTACTTTTATAGTCTCTGTCAGCAAGGTTTCTATATTTAAAATATATAAATTAAAAACAAATTCAAGAACATGAAGAATCCCTTTAATGTCCCTAATTATTTTGTTTGTTTTGATTGGTTGGTTTGGCTTGGTTTGCCTTGGTTTTGTTTGTTTTTGAGGGGGCTTTGGGGGGTGTTGTTTAGTGTGGTTTGTGTTTTGTTGGGGATTTTTAAAATTGGTTTTTAGTTTGTTTGTTTGTTTTGGTTTGTTTTGTTTTTATTTTTAATTTTTCTCTAAAATACATTTAGGTGTCTAAGCCTTGTGCTGGATCTGGTCTTCTGTTTATTATAAAGTTTGGTGAAATCCAAGACTTTTGAAGAACAAAATAAATAGCTAAATGGTTGGGGTTTTTTCCCCCTCTCTATTTATCTGTCACTGCGAGAGATACATCTGGATGTGTGTGCTTCTGCTGATCTCTTGTTGTTTTGGGTTTTTTCAAAATAGGAACTACTTTGAAAACTGTTCTATAAATCGGATTACAATAGTCTGCATTGTGATAAATGAAAAATAAATGCTTTAACAGTAGGAGTACCATGGAGTTTAAAGCCAAATAAATAATTACTTTTTCAGTGAAATAAATGTTAACTTTTAAAGCTCAGTTTTAGAATCAAAACCTTGCTCATTTGCATTACACCCAGAAATGCTACTTTTTTTTTAAAAGTTAATTGGTTATTACTGTAACAGTATTAGTAAACTGGTTTCCAGAAGAGAAAAAAAAAATCACACTGTACTATAAGCTGCACTTCTAAGAGATTATTTTCTTCAGACTTTATTTCTTAACACAGCAACTTCTTCTTGTTGGTCTTTAAAAACATTTGTTTCGTTCCCTTAAAACACGGCACGAATTCAGAGGAGTAAGTATACATACCCATACACAAACACACATAGAGGTAAGATACTGTTATCTCTTTTTAAAATTTGCTATTAATATCTGGAAGCTCATTACTATCAGAAGGGCAACTGCTGGTAATTAACCCATTCTGAAAATATACAAAGACTGGAGATACTCCTATAATGTCTTAAGAGGATCTTTAGGTCTCATTTTAATTCTTGATCTGTAAAATCTGCCATATTAGAATACCATAGATATTTGTTCACTATGAAGAACTAGCAGTCACACTAATAACTGCTTTAATATTGCAGACTATTTGCACTCTTAGTGTATGATAGTGCTTTCAGTTTTATGCAAATTGACACTTAGCAGCAGTGTTTGAACAGTATTGTTTCTGCGAACTTCTCAGATCAGTCTCAGAAGCATTGGGCAAGACATCATATTGAAACAATTTTGACTTGTTTATTATTCTAACGAAAGTCAAAGAAATATCCATGCTCAATCCAATAAAATTCAAAATAGACCATGAAAACTTCATAAAACAAAGTGGGAGTTTTATGTGGCATTGTAACTCATATTTCTTTCATGTCACAGTTTTTGCTCTGAATGACAGTTAATTTTACAATTACATTTGCTTTTGTTTATTATGAACCAAGTCCTGCAAAGAGGTGTCTTCAAGTTAGATTGACTTCAAGGGAATAATTCCTTACAGACTGCTATGGTTTCTTAGAAACACAAAGATGATTTCTATTTGTTTGCTCTGTTTTCCAAACACTATGCTGCTGGCTTTATGACCTAGAATCTTCTGGTAGGACAAAGATTTACTGTATTCTTTTATTCCTTGAGTGTGTTCATCTGTAATTATGGAACACAAGCATCTGAAAGAAGATGTTAGAAAAATGTATAAATATTACTTTTAAAAGAAGAAGAAACATTAAATTAGAATTTCATTTTATTGTGGTAGTTTGGGTTCAGCTGTTTTGGGAGTAGAAAATGAAAAGAGGATGTAATTTTTTTCATAATGCAGTTTGGTTTCAAAGCATTTGGGGCAAATTATTTCTTTCTAATTTGTAACTAACTTTATTTGGTTTTGTTTTGTTTCATTTCCGTCTCTTTTGATCGCAATGGTTTTTAATTATGCAGAAAGTCATGACAGGGATTTACAGAAAGATAACATGACAATCACAATGCAATCAACATCTTGATGGAAGCTTCTCCACCTTTGATGAGGGTTCTCTACTGCTTTCAGAATATAAGTTTAAAAACAGATTTCTTAACTCACTATTTGACTTTCATTATATGAACACTGCATAATAGCAGTAGGATACCAATTTCAAGGTGATTAAAACTAGCCATTATTTCACACTTTTAGTCTTAGCAAAGAGAGACACGCAGTGGTGTAATAAAGATACAGACTCTGTGGTTTCAACAATTATATGAATTTGTCTTCTGAAGAAAAATTAACAACTTAAAATTACATCCTATTAGAAGAATTTGGTGCTGCAGTAACTTGATTACACAATTAATCACTTCCACATAAGTTTTTGGGGGAAAAAAAATTATCTACTGGTGTGGAATTCATATGGTAAGTTAGTATGTAACCATGCCCTCCAGGTATTGAATTTGTTTTCTTTTAGCAGTTTTTAATTTCACTTTCAGTGAAGCCATTTGGAAGAACATGTTATATACCAGGATGGTCAACTTTTCATAAACGTAAGGTCTGTCATACCCATTACCTTGTTATCTAAGCATATACAAAATTAAGATAATATTTTTCCCAACATTTTACAGTTTACTTTATAAACACATGCTTATCTAAACAAACTAATATGACACTTCTCAAATTTACTTCAGTTGTTCCATAACAGTCATGGGTAAATGATTTTGCTGCGTAGAATATGTGCCACAGAAGGCATGTCTTAAAAAAGAAAAAATTTGGAATTCTCACCTGACATTGGATGGAGAAGTGTCACAGTGAGCTGCAAAGGTTAGGATTAGAACTTATTCAAAGCATTAAAAATGAGAGTGTAAACTGTCAGTAGGAATATATCTTGGAAAAGGTGATTAGACAACCCAAAATCTTGGCTAGAAATTCAGAAACTGACCGTACAGATCTTTAGCTTACAAATATGATCGCAATTCTGACAAACTTTTCTTTACTAGAACTACCTAGCCAGCCAAAATTTACTTGATTTTTCTCTAAATATTACTAGCTGTTATGTTTCTTTGCTGCAAAAAAATGCTAGATGGTGTAGAACCTGATATTTGACTAGTTTCTAACCACACTGTGCAGAGCACTGGAAAAATTTCCATCAGTACCTGCACTTTCTCTGTTTAATTGATTGCATAGCCAGACAGGTCTTCAGAACAAAGATTTCTCATTACTTCTACTGTCAATTTTTAAAAAATATTTTATATGTTCCATGTTTGCAACTTATCCAGACCAAGAAGATGAAGTGAAAACTCTTAGAAGAAGCACAAGGAAGTTACACCAGCACTGGTTTCTGTCGTACCAGGTAATAACCATCAGATCATATGGTTTGTTAGAGCACTCGAGTTCCTTTACATTTTACAAGCAGTAATTGAGGTGAACTACTGAATGGAGTTAACTGCACACTGTAAATAAACAAGAAATGCTTACTTTCCAGGGGGTAGTGTTTTAGCTTGGTTTTAATGTCTGCTGTCATGGGCACATTTTAGAATATGTGTTTCATCAACCGATCAAACCAGGACCAAAAGAGTGAAAATTATAGTTCTGAAACATCTGACTCGAGCTGCTTTCTATGTTTAGTTACCTTGTTGGTATTGTGGTCATTTTCAGTAACAAATACATCTTTTCATTTCTGATGATAAACTGTTCTTCCTACCATGATGTTCTTTACAACTTTAACAGGAACTGGAATAATAAAACAGTCAATCCTTTCTGAATGACGCCTACTGACAGATGAAGTTGGCAACCCTCAGTGCTTAAATGAGTGTTTCACCAGTATTCTAAATGGAAGCAGATGGCAACTTCCCGGAGAATGTGCACATTCCCCGGGGGAGAGGAGAAACGTTACAGCACTCCACCACTGCACTGAAGCAGATAATTAGGCAATTAGATCTATTAAAAGCTGACAAAAGGAAAAGTATAGATGAACCTTCTCCTTAGGCTTCAGTATGGCAGCACTTGTAATAGCCTAGAAAAATTCACAGTGAGCACATGATTTATGGATTTTAAGACTGATTTATTGCACATTACATATGTACAGTCCCATGCACACTTAATGTATTACTAGATATAGTTTACATAGAACCATATGTTTACACATATAATACTTGTGTGATTACAAATAATTTTCTTTTTTTCAGACAATGGTGAATTTGTTAAAAGTCTTAGGCAAAATTAGTTTATGCTCTAATTTCCCCCAGTGGATTTGATTCCACACAGATCTGTTTCAGAATGCCAAAATGTGAAGACTGGGAAGTATTCTGTCCGTCATGGAAGCTACTTGTCTTTTCCAGTGCATCTGTCAGAGACAAATGTTTGCAGTATCACGAGCGGAGAGAGAGCTTCTCCACTTCTCAAGCAATAGGTTTGCTAGGAAATGAACAGATCTTCAGCATGGACTCTGTGTGTGTCTGCACACATCCTTCAGCCACAGTCAGATAAACCCAGCTTAAACACTCACGTCACAGAAAGAAAGACTGTTGTGAAGTAAAGATTTAGTAAGAATTATTAGTTTCGGGACGTGGCATAAAGCTACTTAAAAACCCGTGAAAATAAGTAGATTTCAGGAAAGGGGAACCTTGTCAGTGACATGTAGGATAAATTCCACAAGGAAGAACTGATCTATGAGAGAGTTATGTCAGCAATTTCCTGTTCATACGATTTTGGAGATAATAAAAACATTGGTGGAACTGAAACCAATTTCATTCTCATATTTGTTGGATCAAATGCTAACACTATAAATGGTGCAAAATAATTGTATCAGTTAGACCTGCTTATTTTTGATGTATGAGTACAAATAATAGATTTTGCAATTTGTTTCTTGTGAGTTCCTTCTGGTAGAAGGAAAAAAGACATATTTAAAGGCCCTTCCCCGTCTGCTCTTTTATTAGCTGAAAAATGAAGATGCAACTATAAATTTCTCTGTCTCTTTCCATATATTCAGGTGTACATAGGCATTTTATTAAAAATATATTGTTAATTAGATAATAATACACTCTCTATACTTTAAATATATTATTTACTAATAATATGTTATTAATA